>BOPP01000033.1:4335022-4412522 GCA_017312745.1 Gryllus bimaculatus | reverse complement strand
GTTTCGGAATACTTTAGAAGCAGCTTCTGGAACATTTTTTTAAATTTTCTAAAAAATGGCTCCATTTTTTTCTTGAAATTTGTTGTAAGAGTAGATTTAAATATGCTTCTAAAGATGGTCCGAATTTTACTGTTAACTTTGAATTTTTGGAAGTTACAAGAGTTTAAATTTTTCTGGGCATCTCTTCACAATTACAATATTAAAGATACATTTTTCTTCAAATGAAATTTGTTCTCTCTAATCAGTTTTGTCATTGACGTCTTACACATTTCTTTGAAACTTTTAGTGGATTTCGCGCAACATTGCGTGAAATATGTGCATTACAAATATATCAAAACCAAAAAGTCTCAAAAATGTTCCAATTTTTTCTTTCAACTTTGGTAGGGATACTGCTAAATTGACATAAATGCCATATTGCTGTATTCGTTTGTTTTTTCAAAACAGAATTGAAATTTTTTGACTTTTCTCACACGTTCTTTATATTTACATTACCGCCGACTTTTATACATGATTGCATTTGTGAGTGCTCGTACTTTAAATTATGTCGCATAAAGTTCCTAAAAAACTCCAAAGTATTCTGGGAAATTGAGCTCGCAGGCTGCATTTTTAGAAATAGTCAAACGCAAGTGTCTTAAAATTTTTCAAAAAAAAAAAAACAAACAAACAAAAAACAACAACAAAACAGTCCATACATGACGAGGTTTTACTCTTCTTTAGTATTCTTAAAGTCATGTATCGGTTTTATCATCAGAGGACCGAAAAATTGAAAGGGGAAAAAGTGAAAAAATGGTCTTTAGGTGACAATGGATGGCAGCTGGGAAGAAGGTGGAGCAAAACCGAAAATGTAGCCCAGAGCAAAGAAATTAAGAAGCAAACTAGTACGAGAAAGCCTTTGCCATTATGTAGTCCCACTAGTTTATATCTGTCAAAAATAATAATACTGGTGATATAATTGGGGCAGACGTTCTTGTATCCTCTGAAACCGAAGTATGGAACTGAATTTATCTTGAAAAGATGTGATTCCAAATAATTCCGATTTCTACCCAGTCATCCTTCGAACTCTTACCGTAAACTGAGGTGATCTGGTGGCTCAAGAATGATTATTAGCAGCAAGCGAGACAATCAGTATTAGTGAACTTGGTAAGATCAGTCGCTAAGTTGTTGCGAACCACAGTACCAGTGCCGCGTCGGAATTGGAATTATCGGACCTCTTCCTCACGAGGTCCGTAAAGGTAGTAAAGTTTTAAAAAACTCTAATCTTGTCGCTTTTTTGTTGTTAATTTGTTACGGAAAATAAATTCTGCTCTTCATTTCATCCTACTATAAATATTCGGCTAACTTTACATGAAGTTGGCACCGCAATTTCCAGAAAAGCAAGAATTTACAGAGGTAGATTAAAAATAACAAGGGAATTCGTGGCTTTTTGTTGTCTTAATACAAGAAGCAAATACAAAATTTCGCCCCCTTGCGGCGGGTGGCGGTGAAGGGGCGACTCAGGGAACATCATGGGGAACATTGGCCACCAGCTGGCCACTCACTAACAAATTCGTAAGCAACAAAGAACAAGTGCATGCTAGCGCCACGCGGTGTTCAAAATTAGAATCATGTGCTCCCTGCAGCGCTGTAACGGCGTAAGTACGAAACACATGGTCGCTAGCCGGCGGAGGCCTGTCGGGATGTGTGCTGGTTGAAAGAGGGAGGAGGCCGCAGGGCCCGGCAACTCTCCATCAAAATCGGGGACAAAGCTCGAGGTTGCTACTATAGGAAGCGCTAGTGTCGCCGGGTGCAGCTGCAGGTTAGGCTCACCAACTTTCCCACATACAAATTGGCTAATTTGTGACAAATACGAAAAGTGTCTTCTAGATGTACAATTATTCATAATCTCAACTTGTAAGAAACTTCTGAAGAAATCACGAACGTATACGTTATCTTTTGTAACATTATGGTCCTGCTTGCGACCCGCGAACTCACGCAGCAGTCAGGCACGTTGAAAGTTTTGTTGGCAGCAGTTCCTGTTTTAGTTCCTGTAAAGAAGGTGATGCTCTAGAGCGCGCCACCGTAATGGTCCCCACCACGTTATATGGGGGTTATAGGGCCCTGGGAGGCCGTTGGTTCGGCGCCAGTCGGTGGAGTTGCAAGTTGCTGGACGGAGAATCGCGTCAACGGCCGCGGAGAGCTTCCTGGTGGCAGAAGCGGCGCGGCTAACGTCATTCCATTGATTAGGTACGTTCTAGCAAGCGAGACGCGAAGACAATTGTGCAGGCAGATAAAGCAACGCAAGGCGAAGGGTCTTGATTAGTGATGGCTGTACAGAATGTCAGCGCCAGAGCCGGCGCGCACGCCACACGCGACCTTCGCAGCAGGTTTCGCTTTTGCTCTCGCACTTGTCTTCTCACCCTTCTCAAATATGTCACGCGCTGTTCAAAAAACAATAAACAAATGAGAATTCTGAGATCTCGCGCCATTCTCTCTGTCAGTTGTGTTTGAATATGTAGAGCCACTGATTAAAATGCACTAACTCTACAATTCAATTTGATCTAGTTTGTAAATAATTCGCTATCTTTTTTTTAAACGCTCTAACGTACACAAGCATAAGCCGAGTCAAAGAATGTGAAATTCGTTTAAATAACGCAGCAAATACAAAATCCTTAAATATATTTTAATTTGACAGTCGTAAATTATAGTTAAATTGTCTACTTTTATTCTCGTGAGCAAGTTCCTAAATACGCGGAGTGACTGTTAAAAAGCATTGCATCGTTTTGAAATAACTTAAATTTAAAAATCGCATCAGAAAATGTTTAATCTAGTGAGAATTTGATTTTCAAAACGCAGCATTTTCTTGGCAATTAATACGGTGATTCACCCTCCTATATTCCCTTCTAATCCTTTATTATATTTATTCAATCTTATTTATTTTATTGATTTGCCTGTTGACTAGTTAATCAACGCTGTTCTTAGACATTTGTATGGCGATATACCGTATTGTATATCGGTAATTCCGTTTATACGAGATCGAATGGTTATTTTATTAGAGCGTGGAATGATAATTAGGGAACGTGTTGAAACATATTCAACATTGAGCATGGTTTTCAAAGAGAAAAAACAGTGGTTCTAGTTTTTTATTACCATTTAGCATTAATATTAGTCTTCCTCTCATCAGCACCTGAAAATGTATAACAACATAAAAACTACGTAACCTAATTTTTGAAATGAGATGTAAATAACACTTTAAGTAACACTTACTTAGTATTTATTTATTTAATTCAAGTTTCTAACATATTCAAAATTTGTTTAGAATTGTACAGTACAATCAGGAGAAATTTATAAACGTTTTTAGCAAGAATTGGTAAGAAAATATTCGCTCCGGTGCATACTGGACCAGGAAGCGCCAACACCTGCCCAAAACTTCCCAATGCAAATTCTGGCGTTTCCGGAGAAAATAAAGGCTGGAAATTGAACAAATTGTAAATTAAATATACATAAATGTGTAATATGAACTATTATTGAAAATAAATAAATATTTACATTTTTACACACATATACTTTGTGGGGACTTTTGCTACAAATCTTTCACCTTATCTTCGTCGCTTGAACTAGTTTCACTTTATTTTTCTTTCGAGACAAGGAGAGTAAACACATCTTGATCGGTAATTTTTGAATTTTGTTTTTTCGTGTAATTGCGTAAACTGTAATTAAAGGATCAGAAGTCACCAATAGCGAATGAATAAGACCTTCATTTGTAACATTCCTCAAGAACTTCCTTGTGTACTTTTGCTTACTGTATTTCATTTGTTTGTGGAGGGCTTCGGTATAACAACAGCTTCTTTGATAATTTCTGCTCCATGTAGTAAAACCTTGTGAACTGTTGCTGGTAAGTAGTATCAAGGATATTTTTGTACAAACAAACGAGCAGTTTCTAATGCGTACATTCGAAATGAATTCGCATCTGCGAGTATTTCCTTGCCACAGGACAATGCCTGAAGGATTACAGTACATCTTCTAATAGCTTCTTGATCCATACAAGTAATTCTTGACGTATTCGGTTGTCTGAAGAACCTCCTAGCTGTTTGCACTCACTGTGACCAATGCTGCCATCCACCCACCTCTAGCTTAGCAAACTAATTTTCGTGTCAGAATTGAGTTGATTGCCGAAAGAAATTTGGTGGGCGGAAATTATTCGAGAACGGTATCGCCGAGAAGATTCACTTCGGCAACAAGTTTCGGTGTGTCCAGTGATTCTTTCGGCGGATCACATCGTTCCTTAACAGCCCTTACTTCGTTGTGTGGGAGGCACATTGTGGCTGGCTCTGTAAGTCGGAAGACATTTTCTATACGTACCACTGGTCTGAAATACAGCGAGAATCAAGATTCCCATTCGCAACTAAAAGGTTGAGGACAGAAGTGCGGTTACTTTATCAATACATTTGAGACTTACAATGTTTTCCGTTGTTTTTCATTTTTATTCTTTCTGCACTTTAACCATTTTATTTTTTTCTCTAGGCCTTTTTTTGGCCATGCTCCCCTTCGATTCGCCACTGCGATTACATCAGTAACATATCTAATTGCTTGAGTTACGCATTTGAATTTGTTTTCATACAAAAAATTAAGTTTATTTTTCTTTACTTTTAAGATATTTTAAAAACATTTTAAGAGATTTTATTGATCATTTTGGCGATGTTTTAGGTGATCAAAATCCGCTCCTAGTTATATTTCTTTATCATAGGGATACTATATAAATGCCCGTCTGGACTCGTGTGTGATTGATAAATTAAGATAGTTTTTTATTCAAAATGTTTTGGTCACATCTGTCATATTACAGATTATGTAGAATGACGCTGGCTAAACCCAGCTCATGCTGCTATACAATTTTTTTCGTTTTAATGATTATTCGAAAATATTTTTTCTTGACAGTATCGTGCAAGTTAAAATGAATGGTTACTGACTTGTTTTTGGGGGGGGGGGATGCACCTCATTTCTTCCCCTTGGATTCACGTCTGGGAGACTATGGTTAAATTTAATAAACGAAATATTTTTTTTTTTCAAAATTACAGCCACCCAATGCAAGACATTGAATGTTATATTTTAAATATAAACATAATATATAAATTTATAGTTAAATTTAAGACTTTATATAAACCTTTATAGAGATTTTAAGACTAACACCTAATTGTCGAATAGGTTTTGTTCATTATTGCACCCTCTTTTTTAAAATAAAAAATAAGAAAGTAAACTAGATGGGCTACAACTGCACGTACTTTCTCGCATTATTAGAAATGGTTGCGTAATATTGAAATATATTTGTTTTTAGTAAATTTTAACTCGATTATTGCAATTGTTTCATCTCGGTTACAACTTGAAGTCCAATTCAAACAATTCGCCTGTTGTGCATGCCTGCGTTGGTTTCGACAGCCAAAAACAGTAGTAATTTCTAACTTTTAGAAATGAAACAAACGTGAATAAATGTAACTGTTACATTATTTACTGCACATTACACAGAAAAGAAAGAATAATATTTCACCCAAGCTTTCCTTGATTACATCAAAGTGAGCTAACAATTTCTGAATACCATAATCAGGGATCAAACCCTTTTTAATAAAAGAAATGTAGCTGTTAGTTCTACGTTAAGTATATTACCTTCATTAAATCTATTTCCTTTCGTAAGAATTTTTCCACATCATACGATCAAGACCAACGATACTGAGAAGCATTCGAATTAGAAATTACAGTGTTGCCATTTGTCACGTCCAACAAAGATCAGAAAATTCGAAAGTACCATTTGGAATTTGTTTCAGTTTTCGAAAATAGAGAGCTCTGAAAGTGGGATCTGCATCTTTTTTATATTCCGTTGCTATAATTAGAGCCATTTCTGAGATAATGTTTAAAATTCTTTTCGCATCAGAACAATGAGGTACGCCATCTTCATTATGACTGTCCCCAGTGTTTAGTTCCTTCTAAAACGTTCTGCCTCAACCCTGAGCTGATTGGCAGGCAAATTACAAAGGATCTACTCCGTCATTTTCATCGGTTGTTATCATCATTAACCTTATCAGGCGGGAAGATGTATATTCGTTTTCCCGGATGACTGAATCATTGTCTATATTTTGTACTTCCTCTAACAGATCATACACAGTTAGTTTCTTTCCGATATCTGAAAGAAGACACATGGGACCAAACAATCATATTTAGCCAGTGTTCTTTTTAACTTGAGCCCACACAATGATTTATGAATAACTAAAAATGTATCGTAACGTACTAGCAAACGAATCTCGTGGCAGCTATTTGGGCGTGGTAAGGGATTAGTAACAGAAAATCGCCTCGCCACAGGAGGGAGAGAAGGGTTTTTCCTAAAAGCCAGCACGCGGCAAAGGGAGAGACGAGGCTTTGTGGTCCTCCGGTCTTAAGGAACGGAGAGCCAAACCTTAGGGCAAGCAGTGAGCTGCGGAGGCGACGTGACGTAGTGGGTTACGTGAGTCTCGAGTGTATAAGGGAGTGCACAGAATCAGTGGGTGGGTTCTGGAGACAGTGGGAGAACCTCCTGCGAATGCACAAATTTGGCACCACAACGGTGCAGCGGCGAGCAGGGCTCGAAAGGCAAGTCACTTGTTGACAAGCCTGTGGAGGACTTTGTGTCCTTTGGTGACTGCGGTCACGTGGGAGCGATGCTGTGTGCGTGCTCCGAGGTGAGGAGTGGTTGAGTGCCGATTCACGCCGATTCTCAATCGCTAAGATCGCTCCTGCGATCGAGGCAAACCATCAGTTGGTACGCCGGTACGGACTTCGTGTCCCAGTGTGACATCCGGTCATGCAAGCTTGGCTTTGTGCGCGCTTCAGAAGTAGGAGTGACAAGTTCTACAATTGAAACCGATCATCAATGGGTTAGGATCGCTCCTGCGATCAGGGGAGAGCAGGTCTATCAGAGCTAGGGTTTAAAGTGTAAATTCATTGTAAATATTTGTTGTTTTCCTAATAAATATTTGTTACATGAAAGCTCTGTCTGTGTTCGCTGTGAGTATCCATGACGTCACAGTATATTGCATGTGTTAACCATTACAGTTGATATTGTTTTGAATTAACTTCAATCAAACTATTGACTGATAAGTCTCCTCCCAACAATAGATATTTCAAAAAGTAATTTTATCCAGTTTAATTAAAAACTTAAAGAAAGTTAAGGAATACCGGACTTCCAAGTCGACTTCAGATCAAAATACTCAACCACACATAAATTATTCCCACTAACCGAATTAATCGTCACTGCAATTCATAATCAAAAAACACACTTTAGCAATATTTTTTGACATTGAAAAGGTCTGCTACACAGGTTGGCATACCGTTTTATTTTTCGAACTTCAACTAGGAAACCCACAAAACTTATACAATATTTTACACATATTCTTAGCAGTAAACGACATGTTCTTCAAACAACATACAATAGGTGCAGGAGTTCCGCAAGGCTCATGCCTCTCCCCTCGCCTCTTTAACATTTTCTAATCTGGTATTGCTCTACTAATCACCTCCAACATAGCTCTTTTCGCAGACGAATCACCTCTCTTCACTTCACACAAAGATATACTACGCGCCCACTACAACCTACTAGACGATATAACAAACTTTACCCAATGGAGAGAAAAATGGAGAATCAAGATTAATGCCGCAAAATCACAAGCAAAATTTTCCCCCTTCGCAATCCTCCCCCCACTACTCATCCAAAGTGTATTAATTCAATGGCTTCTACACCAAACATCAATCAAATATCTAGGACTCACAGTAGATACAAAATTAATATGCGAAGAACTCATCACTGACACTATTCACAAATTACGAGCAAAAATACTTAAACTCTATCCCATATTAAATCACAAATCATCTTGTAGCATGTATTGTGGGAAAACCGTGTACGAACCAATAATAAGACCATCGCTAACTTACGCATGTCCCGTAAAGGCGGAAGCAGCACGTTGCCATATTAACAAGTTACAAATAAATGTCTTTGAAAAGTTATTAAAGCCCCATGATTCATTAGTTAGCAACAACTACATAGAAACCTAAAATTGGAACTCCTTCTCGTCTACATGTTAAAAACACCCAAAAACTTTTACGTAACCCTGCCCGACTCATCTGCCACCAAAACATACCAACTATATAATATATTTATTTTGGCCACAATTGGCGTCTTTGCCAAGTGGTGATGTCAGACTGTTAGGCAAACCTACAAACGTCGTAACAGAATAATATCACGATGGCCGACAGATGTTTTTAAACCACCATAAAGCCCAAGTAGACAAAAACCACAATTACAACTCTACACCTTGAAAAAAAAAAAGTAATCTAAGTATCTCTTGAAATGAACGTGGATTGGTTTCGCTATGACGATAATTATCCCTAAAGTGAAGTACTCGTGTGTCAACAACCTTGAAAGGCAGCAATGCCAACCAAGTAGAAATAAATTTAAAAAAAACTTCAGTTACTTCAATTCAATTATGTTCCGGTGTAACAATGAGATTTTACCTTTTTTCCGAGGTGCCCATCTCGTGATATTTCTCTGAAGCCGAGCGCGTCAGATCTCACAAAGCACTCAAACAATAATAACGTGTACGAGTATTGTAAGTAGTAATCTTTCACTGTAATGCTCAGTAATGGGAATGTTTCAAAATGAATTTGTAATTATTCTTTAACACTCAGCCATTCCGCGTGCTTTTAAAAGAATAGTGACAGAAGAGAGAAGAGCTCTGCACTTGTAAGACGCCCGTTTCTCCTATACCATCAGTCATAACAATGCATAATCTACGCCGAAATTTGCCGTAACTAAGTACTAAATATAAACTGTAATAAAAAAATTTGCCCGGACCGGTTAATTTCAGTTACGCGAGTTCGAATCCCACTATGTCCCAACAAGGAACGTCCTGCGCAAGTAAAGTACATCCAAAACATGCAGCCATAACAATTCATTATCTACCCCACACTTTGACGCAAAAAAGTACTAATTACAATCTGTAACCAAAAAACGTCCTCCGGACCGGTTGGATTATATTATCGGGTTTCGGATCCCAGATTTCGTCCTCTTACGAGACCTGTACATGAAGCCCGTCCCTCCTAAACCATCACCCATAATAATTCATACTCTACGACAACATATGTTGCAAACAAGTAATAAATAAAATCTGTATCAAAAAATTTGCCGCGGTCCGGTTAGATTATAATACCCGGGTTCAAATCACAGATTTCGCCCTCTTATGAGAGCTCTAAATAGGTGAAGAAGCATTTTCGTCATTTTCGTCCTAAACCATCAGCCATACCAATTCATACTCTACGCCAAAATTTGATGCAAACAAGTATTAAATACAATCTGTAATAAACAAATTTGCCACAGACCGGTTAGATTATATTATTCGGGTTGGAATCTCATATTTTGCCCTCTTACAAGAGCTCTGCGAAAGTTAGGGAATCCATTTCTCCTAAACCATCAGCCATAACAATTCATACTCTACGCGATACGTTACTGTAAACAAGTATTTAATAATATTTAAAAAAAAAAAAACTTTTTCCGCAACCAGGTTAGACATACCAATTTACACTACACCACAGGTGCAGACATACCAATTTATACTCTACGCCAAAATTTGATGTAAGAAGTATTAAATACAAACTGTAACAAAAACAAATTGTCGCGGACCAGATAGATTATATTACCAGGGTGCGAATTCCTGATTTCGCCCTCTTACAAGAGCTCTGCGAAAGTTATGAAGCCTGTTCCTCCTAAACTATCAACCATAATAATTCATACTCTACGCCAGAATTTGACGTGCACAAGTTCTTAATATAAAATGTTATAAAAAAAATTACCGTGGGCCGATTAGTTTCAATAAGGCGGGTTCGAATCCCAGAATGTTGCTCTACGGAACGTCCAGCACAAGTAAAGAAGACCATACTTCCTAAATTAGCAGCCATATTATTAATACTCTACACCAGAATTTGTCGCAAACAAGTACTAAATACAATCTGTAAACAAAAAAAAAAAAAAAAATAAAAATAAAAAAAAAATTGCTGCAGACCGGTTACATTCAATTACCCGAGTTCTAATCTCAGATTTTGCCGTCTTAGGAATCTCTGCGCAAGTTAAGAGACCGTTCCTCCTAAACCACCAGAAATAACAATTCATACTCTACATATAAAATTTGCCGCAATTAAATGCTTAATATAAACTGTAATAAAAAAATTGCCGCGGATCTGTGAGTTTCAATTACGATTCGAATCCCAGATTGTCCGTCTAAAGAACTTCCAGCGCAAATTAAAAAGACCGTACCTCCTAACTAAAGCATTAGTCATAACAATGCATACTCTACGCCCAAATTGGTCGTAAACAAGTACTTAATATAAGCTGTAAAAACAATATTAGCCGTGGACTAGTTATTGTCAATTACGCGGATTCGAAACCCACAATTGCCCCTCTGCAAATGTACGAATTGTAAGTCGCCGAACAAGTTTTGTAATTTTCGAGAATTCAGTGTGTTTAACGAAAATGAAATCTGAACCAATCATGCATGCATATGCATACATTTCAATTGTCAAAAACCCTCAGAAAGAACAGGAATATTCAGTTAGTAGTGCCCTTTATTAATCGCAAACGAGAAAACAAGACAGTAAATTGCGAATAAGTTTGCTTTGTATCGTCTTATTTCTTAGAACAAATTACAATAACTGTATTTTTTTCACAGTCTGTTCATCTCCTTGTCCATCTGTCCGTCCGTTTGTGAACATCGCTAGCGCCTAAATCATACGTAGAATTGATTCCAAAATGGGCCAGTTCTTCGAAAGATGAAAATATTTCAAATCGTGCGGCGGAAAAAGGCGAATTTTCGACACAAAAACTTGTATTGCCGGGCTTTGGTACGGAAAATTGGATAAATCCATTTGCTTAACATACAAAAAATATCCTCTAATACGTTGTGTACCAAAATCAATGTTTTGTGAGTCCTTGATACCGAAAACTCGATTGACAAGAAAACGTTTGTGTGTCCGACCGTCTGCTTGTCTGTGTGTGTGGCTCTCCGTCTGTTCGTCTCTTCGTCTGTCCGTCCGTCTGTGCCCTTAGCGCATAAACCGTTCAGCCGATTTTCTCTCGAATTGATATACCTCGTTTGTTCTTGCTGATGTCGCGTTACTTTACATAAAGCCCTTGGAACATTTTAAAATTTTCAAAAAATGGCTCCAATTTTTTGTTGTTGAATAGTAGTGCAAAGTACGTTCAAGAGAGTGGTGCAGATCCCATTTGCGTTAACATCCCCGATTTTTCGAAAATTGAAAAAAAAAAGCTTCAAAATTGGACAAAGACTTGTACAAAATTACCTCTTCAGAAAGGTTACGTACAATTTTTTTTAAAACAACTAGTTTTTCGTATTTGGCGATTAAAATTTACAAAAAAAATTGTAAATTTCTTCTTCACATTTTTTTAAAAATTTTCTCCACATATGTAATAAGGAACTGTAAGAATAGCTGTAGTCTCATTTTCGGGTATTGCTCGTTTTCTTTCAAAAATAGCAGAAACTATTTTTTCTTCAAATGAAATTTGCTGTCCGTAATCAGTTTCTTCAGTAAGGTCATGCACATTTTTTAAAAACTTTTAGTAGTTTTCGTGCAATTTTGCGTGGAATATGTATAATTTAAATAATGACAAAAACAAGATTTTCTCCAAACGGTTCTTTATAAATTTTGGTAGGCATAGTGCCTAATGTACTCTAAGACATGACATAAACGCCACAGTGCTCTATTCTTTTGATTTTTCAAAATATACAAAATGAATTCCTCTCACGTCGTTAATAATATTAGCGGCGACTTGTTCACATTATTGCATTTACGAGTACATATGATTCAAATAATGTCTTACATAGATTCTCGAATACGCAACAGTTTTCTGTGAAAATGAGATCAAAATACAAGATTTTCAGAAACGCTCAATTGCCACTTTCTCAAAAACGGCGGCATATGCTTTTAATACAGATTATATTAAGTACTTGTTTACGGCAAATGTCGGTTTGGAGAATCAATGGTTAAGGCTGATGGTTTAGGAGGAACGGTGCCTTGCCTTGGGCAAGGTGCTTTCCAAGACGTAAATTTTTCGCTTCCGAAACCAGTCATGAACACTATTAAGCCGGAAAAAATATTTTATTACAATTAAAATTGTTATATTAAGCACTTGTTTACGGCAAGTTTTGAGGTATAGTATTCATTGTTATGACTCATTATTTACGACGAGCAGACTTCTTAATGTGATCAGGCACTCTTTAGAAAAAATCTGAGATTCAAACCCTGGTAATTGAAGCTAACCGGATAGCAGTATATATGTTTCTTACAAATTATACATACCTGCGTAATATTGGCACCCGCGTAATTAATTCCAACCGGCCCTCGGCAATTTTTTCTTACATATTATATTAAGCACTTGTTTCGGGAAATTTAGACGTAGATTATTAAATGTTATTGCTGATGGTTTAGGAGAAATGAGCTTCTTAATTTGCGCATAACTTCTTAAGAGGGCGAAATCTGGGTTTACAACCTGGATAATATAATTTAACCGGTCCGCGGCAAATTTTTTGTTACAGATTTTATTTATTACTTGTGTGCCACAAATGTGGTCGTAGAGTATGAATTGTTATGAGTGATGGTTTAGGAGGGACGGGCTTCATGTTCAGGCCACTTACATGTTCAGAGCTCTCATAAGAGGGCGAAATCTGAGATTCGAACCTGGGTAATATAATCTAACCGGTCTGTGCTAAATGTTTTTGTTACAGATTTTATTTAGTACTTGTTTGCGTTAAATTGTGGCGTAGAGTATGAATGTTTATGGCTGATAGTTTAGGAGGATCGGGCTTCTTAAATTTCGCAGAGCTCTTGTAAGAAGGCGAAATCTGGGATTCGAACCCGGGTAATATAATCTAACCGGTCCGCGGGTTTTTTTGTTACAGTTTGTAATTAATACTTGCTTGCATCAAATTTTGGTGTAGATTATGAATTGTTATGGCTGCATGTTTAGGATGAATGGTCTTCTTTACTTGCGCAGGACGTTCCTTCGAGGGACAATATGGGATTCGAACCTGCGTAAAACGGGTCCGCGACAATTTTTTTATTACTGTTTATATTAATTGATTATTACGACAAATTTAGTCGTACAGTATGAAATGTTATGGCTGGTGGTTAGGAGGAACGGGCGTCTTTACATGTGCAGAGCTCTTGTAAGAGGGCAAAGTTTAGGATTCGAACTTGGGTAATTGAGTCGAAGTCCGAAGCAAACGTTTTGTTTAGAGATTATGTGTAGCACTGGTATACGGCAAAATTTGAGGTAGAGTATGAATTGTTACGGCTGATGAATTAGGGGACATCTCGTTTCTTCTTCGACGGCGTTTGTAAGAGGAACGTAGCTTTAATTTTTTTGTTAATATGTTTTAAAGAATGGAGATATCAGTTTGATTCATTCACTAATAGGTTATAAATAACAAGCGGCAAATTTGGGGTACAGTTTTTTGTATATACTTTCAATGTTACCGGATTTCGAGGTGTGGTCCTGCTAACTTCCATTGGAAGTTAGCATGAACACCGATTTTTTTTTTTTTTTGAGAAAATGACCCGCTGCAAAATTTTCTTTTCTACATCTTAAAAACGGCAAAAAAGCGGCAAATTCTGGACTATGCAATTTTGTGATTGGATGAAATGGTCCTGCTAACTTCCAAGACGTAAAAATAAGTTTAATCAAAAGAGTTGCGCAACAGCCTGAAGTGGTTACAACAGTGTCTCTTGTCCGGTTCTCCGGTTATCAATTCTAGCGAAACCTTATGTAGAAAACTGGAAATTAATAAGATTATTGCGCTCCACACGTCTCGGAGGTAATAAACGGGTATTTCTGTCCGAGTTGTTTACACCTTCAAGATAACTCTCTGTAAGTGTCTGATGCTGCCCCAGTTTCAGTAATCTTTCTTTTCATTAGCGTTGGCATTTGTGGAGCCCGCTCCTAAATATTCTTGAAAAATACAGATAACAAACATACCTATAGCAGCCGCTTTGGACGCAACCACAATTTAGATCATGTACTGAAGCAATATTTCTCTTGTGTATATGTTTAAGAAAATAACCATTTCTTCTCTTGTCTAATGCTTTACACGTGCGATTAACCAATATGTAGGTGTATTTATCATTACAAGAGATTTTCCTTCTGTGATAATCTGGGGGAAAAAACCCTGGGAGAAAGAATATTGTCGCCAAGGCGATTTCGCGCAGCGCTCGAAATGACATTGAACCCTCGGGGTACAGGGCTGGTGCGCAACGGATGGCCACTGTCCCCTCGGCTGAGACGCACTGGTGAAAACGCCTATGAGAAAAGCACATCCGACCACAGTGTCTGTAATAGAACAACAGTACTACGTATGACACTCCAAGCGCGTTTCTTATTGTTTAGCGTACAGTGTATATACTGTAGTGTTAGTATATATAGTAGTGTTTAAGTGCATTGAAGATGATTATTTCATTTCAGACAGAGACTGATGTTAATAAATATAATTTTTTGTGTTGTCCCCCGCTTTGATTCAGAGTCCAGAGTTCCAGACAGAATCCAGACAGTCTCACCTTTAAAGCAACGAGCGTATATCTAGATTGTAAGATTGGCTAAGATAGAAAACAAGATATATTTAGTCTCTCCCTCTCAATATCATGTAAGTCCAATATAAATAACTTTTGGAGATAAACGTTCACATCTTTTGCATTTGATGTTAATCGGAAAATAGATGTTTCGTTTCTTCCCCTCTTTGATTATAACTGGGCGGCTTGTGTGCTCAGAGGCGGGCAAGTGGTGGCGCCATGGACCCGCGCGGCGCGCGCGGCGCCGACCGCCCGCCCAACCCGCGCGCCCGCGCCTCCCCGCTGTCGGCGCTCACCTTCGGCTGGGTGCTGGGCACCTTCTGGCGCGGCTACCAGCGCGACCTCGAGGTGGACGACCTGACGCAGCCGCTCACCGAGCACCGCAGCGACCTCCTCGGCGACGTCTTCGAGAAGTGAGCGAACATCATCCCTCCTCATTGCGTCCAGAACCACTTCTTCACTTTGCGTTCAGTAGCATCACAGCGTATCGCTTTCAGTTAGCATCCCGGCGCTTTGCGTTCAATAGCATCCCGGCGCTTTGCGTCCAGAAACACTTCTTCCCTTTGCGTTCGGTAGCATCCCAGCGCTTTGCGTTCAGTAACATCACATCAATTTTTAAATATTAATTTTACGTGCTTGTAACTGTTGAATCGCCTTTATACCAAAATCTTTAAAGTTCATGAAATAGCGTTCCATTACTTGTTTTTCATTTCACATTTATCTTCATTCTTTCCTCATTCACTACGTATTCCCTGCACGCATCACTTCTAAACGCATCCCATCAAATCGAGTAGCTTTCTTTCCTGATATAAGTTTTCTTTCAGCTTTCGACAATTTTCTCTTTTTTCCTTTCTTAATACCCATTACATCGACTGTCAATATACACTATTTTCCATTTTTCCTCCTCGCCAATATTCTTTAACATCATATCATCTCTTCCCGCTTTCCCTCACAAAGTGCGGATCTTCGTCACATGTAGTCTGCCTCGCCCAAGCACAGCGTAGTGAGCGAGTGCGTTCGCTCAGGCGCTGGTCCGAGGAGACGCGGCGCGCGGCGCGGCGCGGGGGTGCGCGGCCCAGTCTGACGCGCGTGCTGGCGCGCGTGTTCGGCGTGCAGCTCGCGCTCTACGGCCTCGTCCTCGCCGCCATGGAGCTCGGCCTCAGGTGAGTGCCCCGCCTCTTATTGCTCTTTCTCGCGACGGCTCCGTCCTGGCCCTGCTGGAGGATTGGAAATGAGAGTCGCTCGACGCAGTGGCGGTTTCTAAGGAGAGCAAAGGAAAGGGAGAAAAGCCGTCCTCACATACATTCTTCTAAATGCAATTAAATTTAAATTAATTTTTAAAGGAATCTTGAAAATCGTTTACCAAAATTTATGATTTTTATGATTTAAAAAATGTTTGAGTTCATCGTTAAGAGGAAT
This sequence comes from Gryllus bimaculatus, assembly GCA_017312745.1. Classification (NCBI taxonomy): domain Eukaryota; kingdom Metazoa; phylum Arthropoda; class Insecta; order Orthoptera; family Gryllidae; genus Gryllus; species Gryllus bimaculatus. Next base: position 4,396,481 of record BOPP01000033.1, on the reverse strand, counting down.
TTTCTTTGATCGAGTTTTAAACGACGCTCGCCTTTAAGCGACGCAAAAAGTGTGGGAATCGTTTCCAACAGAAACGTCAAGCCTTTCCCAATATCCCTTGTTAATCGTCCTTATCTCTTAGCTCTCTTTGGGCAGGATGAGGATCTTTTTTACAAAGAAGCCTTATGAGCAGAAAGGAGAAATTCCTCTTTTGATTTATGCCTATGTCTGTTTCAACTAGATAAACACCAGGGGGAATACATATGCGATAAGTCAAGGACCGACGCTGAGAAATCATCACCGCGGTCTGACGAAAGCCTTGGTTGAAGGGCCACCCCGAACAGAGGTGCTCTTATCCCATCGCAAATATACGAACGTAATTTAATTTGTGTGATTCATTTGAAGTAATGTTTGCTATTTCATTTCTTCTCGTAAGAAACATGAATGAGCCCCGAGTGGCTCGACGGTACCTACGTCGTTTCACTGAGATGAGCGCAGCTGCCTCTATCTTACAGATTCCTGGTCAGAGTTCGTGCATGTCTCACTGGTGCAAAGGCCCGTCTGCTTCCTTCGCAGAGTGGCGCAGCCCATCTTCCTTGGGCGACTGGTGCTGTCGTTCAGCAGCGAGTCGGAAGTGTCCCGCGACGCGGCCCTGGGGTACGCCGCGGGCGTGGTGTTGTGCTCTGTCGTCGACGTCTGCGTCACCCACCCTTACTTCATGGGACTCTCCCACATGGGCATGAAGATGCGCGTGGGCAGCTGCTCGCTGCTGTACCGCAAGGCTCTGCGCTTGAGCAAGACGGCGCTGGGAGACACGACGGCCGGGCAGGTGGTGAACCTGCTGGCCAACGACGTGGCGCGCTTCGACCTCGCGCTCAACTTCCTGCACCACCTTTGGGTGGGCCCCGTGGGGACGGCGCTCGTCACCTACATCATGTACTGCGAAGTGGGGGTCGCTGCGGTCGTTGGTGTCGTTACCGTTCTCCTCTTCATCCCGCTGCAAGGTAAGCTTGGTTGGTGCGTGTGCTCTAGCGGGTGATTGGGATAGCCGTTCTCTATGGTGTCTCAACAGAACCTGGAACATGGCTATTGGCTTACAGGGGATGATAGAATGTATGAGGTGGTGAAGGTGAAATGTAAAGCAAAGTGATTTGTATTCTATAACCAATCTTTACCGGTCTCTAAAGTAAAATGACTGCTGGAAATTCGTTCTAAAGTAGGAATTTTGTGTTTGAATCCCGCGCTTGGGAGAGATGTTTTCACTTTCACGGAAAATTGGTGACTACGAAGACAAAAACAAACTATCGTGCATCAACATATTTCATTACATATTTGCCGTAATTATTCAGTAATGTCTAGCTGAGGTTACATTAATAAGTCATCATCACTAATACCACCACCACCACCACCACCACCTCCAATATGTCACCATAAGATGGTCACAAAGTAATGATACCGTAGGTTCGTATGTATTCATTGCTCGATACTGGAAGGACTTTACTTCTGGATGTTCAATTTTGCTAAAATGAACCTTGCTTGTTTGTATAATGTGCTGCTGTAGCATCACTAAACTTTGTTCACCCTAAGCATGATCCTGATGCGAACATCCGCGACTACTAACCTCATTGGCCGATTGCTCTAGGCGCCACCTTAAAAGAACGCGTCTACACGAACTGTCAGAAGAATACGTGGCAACAGCAGTGTCGCCTGCGATAAGAATAAAGCTCCGATATCCTGCACTGACACACGCATCCCGTGTCACAATCGACACTCCTACTCATTGCAGACGCGCCCGGAAGGGGTTCAACACTAAAATCATTTATTTCCGTTGTAGTGGCAAGTTTTCTGTGTGTACTCTCTTCGTGTACTCATTACACTTTACGAGACTCCCGTGGTTCACGATGTGCGTTCGGCAATTCTTCAGTCACACGAGAAAACACTTAAAACTACATATTTTTCGACCTGTATTAATGAGTTACCTCTCATATGCTTTGTGAAACACGGATCTACCACAGCATCTGCCATTTTAAAATGATAGGGTAGGCACAAAAATTAAAATAATTAAAATATGCTACGACGATCTTGCCGCAGTAAGCGAGGACAACTGACTGCTGCTCTATTACTCAGGGAGTCCGATGAACGCTACATTTGGAACTTATGTTATGAGCTGTCAGCCGATGAAACTGTCAGCACCGGACGACGGGCATAAGGTTTGTTCGTCGCCATTGCTCAACGCCTTCGTCGTCGGCGTATTTCAGAACAGTGGCCCTATTCGGAGTATACAGTAACCGTTTTCTGGATTCTTTGATCGTTTTTCTGTCTCTCAAACTTTCCCGATCTCAATATCAATCTCAATCTCTTTCTTGTATTTTCAAACTTGCATTTAAACAATGAAATGTATAATTCCGACAAGAACTATTTTTAGAAGTGAAACGTTTCACATACACTCTCGCAAATGCAAGCAACCGATAAGAGGCTGCATTAAGCACGTGTATTTGTTTACATCTGGATCGTTCTAAGGCTGTACAGACCTTGGTTAAAGTTACTGGAAGGGAGTGAAACACATCGCTATGTGATGGATTCCGGACACATTTAGCTGAAAGAAATGGTTTTATCAATGAAAAGCAAGGGATCTACTCAGATGTATCAAGACGAATCTCCAAGAGATGAATGTAAAATATTTTCTTTTTTTAATAAATATTATTAATTATTATTTGTTGTTGTTAATTATTATTTGTTGTTGTTAATTATTATTTGTTGTTGTTGATTATTATTTGTTGTTATTAATTATTATTTAAAAGTCCCTTTTTTAATTTAAGACATTCGGTTTTGTTGTAAATAACCGTGATTTATTGTTTTAATTCATTACATATTGGAGTTGGCAGCGCTTCGGCTATCATCTTCCAGCAATCTTCAGACCTCTGGTTTAAAGGGAACCTGCTGCCATTAAACCAGAGGCCTGCAGATGATAGCCAGAACGTTGCCCAGTCCCCCTTGTAATGAACTGAAACAATAACTCGCGGTTACGCCCCGCAAAAGCTGAAAGTCTCGTGCGCGCGCGAGTGGCCAAACGGCGCCCGTTGCAGCGGCCCTGGGGAAGCGCGTGGCGGCGCTGCGCCTGCGCGCGGCGGGGCGCACGGACGCGCGCGTGCGCCTCATGGGCGAGATGGTGGGCGGCGTGCGCGCCATCAAGATGCACGCGTGGGAGCGGCCCTTCCAGGCGCTCGCGGCGGCGGCGCGCAGGTGCGTCCACTCGGCGCCTCGCGCTGCCTGCGCTTCCTGCGCTCCTCAGGTCGCCAGCGGAACTCCAGACGTGGAAGGGATTGTGAGCTGTTACTTTCCCCACATGACAGTGGGAAGATATAGTAGGTCGAATTTTCCATCGTTAAATACTTGGTGGAGGGGATTGTGAGCTGTTACTTTCCCCACACGACAGTGTTAAGATACAGTAGGTCGAATTTTCCATCGTTAAATACTTGGTGGAGGGGATTGTGAGCTGTTACTTTCCCCACATGATAGTGTTAAGATACAGTAGGTCGAATTTCCCATCGTTAAATACTTGGTGGAGGGGATTGTGAGCTGTTACTTTCTCTACATGACAGTGTGAAGATCTATTAGTGCTCGTCCAAAAAATGTTTTTTTTTGGTGCCGGTGGCGAGGAGATTACACGCAATTTTGTACCCCCTAATCGGTGTGTGTAATCGTATGTAATTTCAACGCCCGTGCACTTTTATAGAGTACAGTATTGTTATCCATTCTTTTCCATCTGTATTTGGAATTGAACTTGTACTCGTACGTGGATTAGGGTAGGGATTCCAAAGTTTAAGAAAATGTGTACAGAATAAACTTCTGCCCATACTACGTCACAGTTTTCAAGTGTTTTGTGTTAAAGTTAATAAAATAAAACGTGTTTAGTTATGTTAAAATAAAATAATACATGTTTATATAATGTAATGTATGTATGGTATTTATTATGAATGTATGTATATCACGTATCACTTAGAGTAGAATCTTTTGAGATGAAACCTCGTAAACACGTCAGGAATGAAAACTAGTTGTGCCGTTCTGAAAATCATTAAGCCATTTTTGATTTTGAAGTATTTTACATGAAACTGCAACGACATTTTCAAAATTTTCTGGATAATGGATGCAATTTTTTCCATAAAATTTTTTTGCACCAATTTTTTCACAAAAATCCTCTAAAATTACTCATTTAAACTCACCTCATTAAAAACTTTCAACATTTTGATAATTGCTAAAGTATAGATGCTGTACTGAGTAAAAGTTTGAGAAAATTTTGAAAATGTAGTTGAGGCTTCATGTAAATTTTTTTCCCAAATTAAAATATCAGTTTCAAAGTTGCAGGGTCTCGAGTTCTTTTAAATCGTCAGGGGAATATCAATTTTGGAGAAAAACGGCTGATTATTTAGGCGCTAGCGGTGACCACAGACTGACAGAGGTTTTGCCGTCAATCAATTTTTTGTTATCAAGGAGTCACAAAACATAGATTCTAACATAGAGGAAGTAATTTACTATTTATTGAAATACGTTTATCCTCTTTACGAGGCAATAAGAGTCTTTCAGTCTGAAATCAGCCGTTGTTCAGCGCCCGATGTTTCTCTTCTTACGAAGAGAGCAAAAGCGTTGGATGTGCAGCGAGTGAAATAGCTCTTCGCCGTGTTGTTTGTGTTCAGACGAGAACTGAAGTGCATCGAGTCGTCGTCGCACATTCGCGGCGTGACTCTCGGCTTCATGATGTACAACACGCGGATCTCAATTTTCGCGTCCGTGCTGGCGTACGTCTTCACCGGCGGCATCGTCACGCCCGAGAAGGTGAGGCCTCGCCTGCTTCTCTAGGCCGTAAGACACATTTCTTCTCTTTTTTAACTCGTTATTCTCTTTTTCCCTTCTCCCTCTCCTTCTCCTTTCCACCCTCTCCGTCTCCTGTCTTTCTCCTCTTCCACGTCTCTACTCCTACGACTTCGTCTCCCATTCCTCCCCTCTTCCTCCCATCTCCTTCTCATAAAGTTTCTTCTTCTTCTTCTTCTTCTCCTCCTCCTCTCTTACCTCTCACCGCTGCGTTTCATCTCCACCTTTTTTATTCTCTTTCTTCTCCTCCTGGTCATGTTTATTGATGCATCCCCTTGTCTGAGCACTTTGACCACTTTCGAGTAAGTATAGTTTACTAAAAACCCTGTACTTTCGCAAATAAAAATTCCCGATTTATTCCTGACCTCAATCATAAACTAATTTGCAAATACGAGCCTATGAGTATTTGTTTTAAATTTATTTTCAGAGAATTCTCGACCGTTATCTGTTGGCAGGTATTCCTGATCGTGGGATACTATAAGATTCTAGGCCAAACGATGGCGTATTTCTTCCCTGTAGGCCTAAATCAACTCGCAGAAGTGTTAGTGTCAATCAGACGCATAGAGGTAAGTAATTCACTATACATTCAAAGGAGGACTATTTTTACAGTTTTGTTTTTCAGTTTCTGTGAAAGTGTCGCTAGGACTGATGTTTTCGCCTCGGCCAGTGTCGCGCGGCGCCTTTGGATCTAACGCCTTTGGAACTCCGACATGAAGTGTAACTTCTGGACATAAAAGTAACTTATCTGTGCACGTCTTCTAGGATACTTCTATTGTAGGAATTATAATTCAAATTACCGCTCTCCATGTTGTCGCGGCACAAAGTATTATTCCTTGACGAAAGACATGATGAAGGATAAGAGACCAAATTTATAGCTGATTTACCTTGAAAGAGCGAATATTTTGTTAACAATCCTTGCAAAAACACTCATTTATTTATGTATTTGAAATTCATCTGGTATATGGCTTAGGGTAGGGATCACATAATTCTGAAATTGTGTACAGAATTCACTTCTCCGCGTAGCTTATCGTATACAGCTTTTAACTGTTTTTAACGTAAAATACATAAAACAAATAAAACATACAAAATTTGCTTCTTTACTCTTCATACTCCAAATCGGTATTTTGAGGATATTTGTTCGACAGGGGAGGAGGGTGATATGCACAGTTTTCCGCGAGCGAATTGAACGGAGAGTTCCAAGAAGCGCTGAGTTGCTAAAGTGGCTCTGTGAATCAATTGACGTCAATGCAGTGCTTCTGACCGGGACGTCCTAGAGTTCGAGTCCCGACAGTGGCAGGATTTTCTACACTTGGTACGTACAGGCACTGTCAGAAAGAATTTTAGCTGCTTGCTGCTCTGATCGGTAGTTTTGCGTGGTTTCTCCTATTAACACCAGGTAGTTACCGGAGGAGTACTCTAACGGACCACAGACCGCGCGTGATCTCTCCTTCCCCGTCGTACACCACGGACACGAATCTTGAATCGTAAACTGCTAAGAAGCTAGTAATTCGTCTGACGTAGATATTCCTGATTCCGATAACCATAGGGCACGCTGACACCATATCGTACCGTACTGAATCGAAAGCTGACCGCTTGTCTAGAAAACTCGGCGGCAATTCTACCGGCATACGAGATAATTATCAGATCTCGGATCTGAACCGCGTAATTTGTTGCGCGGAACTGAGGTAAGTTCGATGTACGAAGCTTTAATCGCCATATTTTCGGTTACAGGCGCTCCAGAATAAACCTAGATGCCCGAAAGACTTTGCAAGTAGCCTGAGGAGACTATTAGATTTATAACAGCTCGGAATAAATGAGTCCTTTCCCTGAAAAATTGGGCTTTAAACCATGCATGACGATACTGCTTTACCCCTTCCGGTGAAATGTACTAAAATTAGGGACACCTGCAAGAACTAAAGAACGCTGTCCCGGGAGCATCGAGAGAACGCGCAGCTGGAAGGAAGATCACCGGACCGCACACCTTGTGAGCTGGAGTGACTTCGCCGCGGCGGCGTTCAATAGTCATGGGAATTTGAAGGATTTCTTTCAGCGCATTGTGAGTGGCGCTCAAACTCGAGTCCAGTACCAATATTGAGAGCTGGTAATAAGCATTTGCCCAGCCGGCAGTGCATGTTCAAATAAATATATGTATGATTGTTTATGCGTGGAAGTCATCTCCGACTCAGAGATCTGTAGAGCCGAAGCAATAAGTTCAGTCCAAGCACGACATTACGCACCGGACATATGTGCTTTTAAGGTTTTGAAATCAATTGCAAGACGGATGATAACCTTCGAAGTAGGCACCCGTTATGTGTTAGATCTACGGGGCCAAGGTGTGGCCCCATTGTTACGGTTCTTCGCGTGGTATTGATCGCAGAAACCACACAAACTACCTTCCAGAGCAGCCGGCCGCTAGAATTCCAGCTTACTCAATGGCAGAATTCGTCCGTCCTATGAATCTAGTTGCGAATGAGCTGTCGGGTCTCAAATACTGGAACCACGGCGGAAGCACGGCAATGCTGCCATTGAGCAAACTTAGCATATCAAGGGATCATTTCTTCATCACATTCACTTGGCACTTCTGACGTCGTGACTTCGCGACAGTCTCCATCTTCCCGTAGCCTTCTTCAAGGATGCCATACGCAATGAAAGGCCGCTCGTGGCTGGTCCGTCATCCGGGCAATGAGGGGTAATGTTGCTGCAGAATTTCCTGCTGCACGAGGAGTCGCCGCGCTGCGCCGAGCGCAAGGCGGAGGCGGAGGCGGTGGCGGCGCCGCCCGCCTGGTCGGAGGAGATCGCGCTGATGGAGAAGGCTCCGGAGAAGCCGCCGTCCGCCAACAACGCCAACAACAACGCCGCCAACAACGCCAAGAACGCCTCCGCCCGCGCGTTCGTGGCGCACGCCGCCCCGGGCGTGGAGCTGAGCGACGCCAGCGCCAAGTGGTCGGGCGACGCCGCCGGGGAGGACACGCTGAGTCACGTGACGCTGAGCATCGGCGCCGCGCAGTGCGTGGCCGTCGTGGGGCAGGTGGGCGCCGGCAAGGTGAGTCTGCCTCCTCGGATTCCTTCGAGTGGGCACCAAAGGCTGTGTACTGACGACGATGCTCCGGGAGCTTAGACCTCCCGACCTCGCCTTCAGCCCTTCCCTGTCCCCAACGGATTAAGGTTGAAAGTGCAGAGAGCTGCCTCGAGAGAGCGTCAAAAGCCCTGTTGCTGTGCGCAGACGTCGCTGCTGCACGCGCTGCTCCGGGAGCTGCCGCTGCGAGCCTTCGGACGACTAACCCTTACCGAATGTCTTTGTCCTCCCGTCCTCGACTTTAGCCCTTCCCTGTCCCCAACGGATTGAGGTTGAGAGTGCAGAGGGCTGCGTCGAGAGAGCGTCAAAGGCCCTGTTGCTGTGCGCAGACGTCGCTGCTGCACGCGCTGCTGCGGGAGCTGCCGCTGCGCGCCGGGACGCTGGAGGTGCGGGGGCGAGTGTCGTACGCGTCGCAGGAGCCCTGGATGTTCGCGGGCTCCGTGCGGCAGAACATCCTCTTCGGGGAGCCCTTCGACCGCCACCGGTACAACCAGGTGAGTTGGCCACAGTGAATTTTTCAGTTTTTAATTCAATGGAGTAAACTGGCTTAATAGGGTGGCGTATGCCATATCTTCTTCAAAATGTCTGGCTTTCTGAAAACGTCAAATGTCCAAATTTGGTTCGAATGTGCCCTACTTCATTAACATTGCAATCAAAGATTTTTTTAGTAATGCAAATTATTAATATACATTAAAACTTTAAATATATGTATGTGTGTATGTATGTGTGTATGTATGTGTGTATGTATGTGTGTATGTATGTGTGTATGTATGTATGTATGCGGGCGTCTGTGTTCCGAACACATAAGGGTGCTGTCATCATTAGTCCCGTTAGTGTAGTGAATGTTTTATCGCTGGATGGGGAGAGCTCATTCCCCGTTGAACCTATACGTCGGGTGGGTGTTCTCCCTCCGCAGGTATCTCCTCCAGAAGTGCACATTCTCAAGCCTGGATAAGCCAAGCTTCCAACTGGTCACCGGCCCGAGCCTATCCCTGACGCGCGAGTCTAGAAGTACCCTCGACGACTGCGTTGTGTCGAGGAGAGGATGAACGACATTCAGCAGCAAGGCAGACGGCTTCGGAAGAGGAGTGTGGGATGGTTGGACGCCGTACAGCCATTGGCTCCGAAGCGCGTGACACAGGGGCAACGCGAATTATCTCCCGCATTCCGGCCTTCATTTGAGGCAGTGCGCGCAAACATACAAGGCGGCAGGGAGACAACTTCATCGCAGTATAGTAGGTTTGGTGATTTTAAGGCCATGAATGGAGATATTGAACGTCAGATTACAAAGCAATGTGAAGTTGCATATTTGCCGACTATCACGCTCCTAAGCGGTTTTTTAGTTAAGTGTAAATGCATACACTTCATTTGTACTTCCCGAAATTTCGAAAATTTTTGTTCTGCAAAAATGTATTTTTATCTAAATTAGTAATACAATTCTTCAAAAAATATTGTGATAAGATTTTATTTGAAAAAGTATGAGGCTTAAATCAATTACGAATAGAATGTTAAAAACAAGTTCTTCGTAGGAGTGTGGGTGTAGGAACTAATTTCCAAAATTTATTTTTAATCGTAATAATTAAACAAATGTACGTTATTTGACATTTTTACCGTCTCATCCGACTACATCATTTTTAAAGATAAATAATTGAATAAGGAATGAAATTTGATTTTTGTTTACACGTAAATTATTATTAACCATTAATAAAATAGCTTTGAAATATCAAAGCGTTTGTTGCGCCCAATTCGCAGCTTCCGTCAATGTCCACAATACACCTCAAACCATTCTTAAGGTCTCCAGCTTGCCTTTCGTCAAAAGATGCGCACCCTACCCAGTTCTCACTCTTCAGTAGGCATGTCAAACCGTGCCCGCACGAGCTACTTGTCCGCCTGAGAAATCCGCCACTCCTGCGAGCACGGGCAACTTCCCCTGACTCCGCTCGCATTTCCCCTCAAAATCTACAAAGGGGTGTTCAAGCGCAAGCTGAAGCAGCGCATGTACACCCCTGATATGATCCCCTCCTTCTGTACTGTATTATGCGGTTAATGTTAGACGTGTAATGAATTATTAATTCACCTCTACTGTTTGTTGCAGGTGCTGAGAGCATGTGCGTTGGACGTTGATCTAGAGAATCTGCCGTATAGCGATGAAACTATGGTTGGAGATCGTGGTATTTCCCTCTCAGGGGGGCAGCGTGCTCGCATCAATCTTGCCAGGTGAGTGGTCCCGCTTTGACTTAAGACGCAGTCTTAATATCAACTATTTCTTAAGACGCAGTCTTTCTTAGTACAATTGTGTAGAGGGGAAAATTCACCTCAATATAATCTGGAATTTCAGAAATGTAAAATTCGTGTTTAGGTTCTCTGGTTCTGTAATATCGCACACGTGAGGGTTAATTTTCAAGTCCGCTGTAGAGAAGGCGGTTAAATTGGTGAAGATGAATATTCGCGGAGTTTTGAAACCTCTATCGGTATGGGTGAATGCAACGCGCATCATTTTGTACATTGAGAAACTTTCAAGCATACATTTGGTTAATACGACAGAAGAAAGATCTAGTTGTGCCATTCTGCGGTTTATTGAGACAAGTTAAGTGTTGGATGTATATTGAGCTCCTGTTGTATTTCAAAATTTTCTGAAAAATGGTTCGTAATGTTTTCTTGACATTTGCGGACGAATACAGGAAAGCACTTTTGTAAATGAATCCTTTTTTTTCAAAAGGACATTACTCACATTTTTGTCGATTTTTCGTTTATTACTTTCTTGCTACTTCTTACACAGTAGAGAGAAAGTTTTGCAATGCTCCGCGAAAAAACGGCAAATTTTCGTCCGAAAATCTCTTATTACAGGCCCCTGATAACGAAAAAACGGATAAATCCAGTTGCTACTTTTAGAAAAATATCCTCTAACACGTGGTGTAGCCAGAAACCATGTTGTGTGGGTCCTTGATACCCAAAAAATTGATGATGGCAAAACGTCCGTCTGCCAGTCCATTTGTGATCAACGTTAGCTGCTAAACCTTTTTCTCCAAAATTAATATTCCTCAATCGATCTGGCTGATGTTGTGGCCCCTTGAATTTGAAACCGATATTTTAATCTTGGGAGGTACTTTACATAAAGCCCTTGGGACATTTGTCGTCACCCCCCCCCCCCCCAAGAAAAGAAAGAAAATGGCTCCATCGTTTTTGATTATTTTTTTGTTGGATAATATGAAGGACGTTTAGGGAATGGAATAGATATCATTTTCAGAAGGAAAACTAATTTTTTGAAAATTACAAAAATTCAAGATTTTTTTCGGCGTCTCCCTACAACTATAATTACGAAGATCGAGATTTTTACTCTTGATGAAATCTGTTCCTTAACGATAGATTTTGAAATATGGTCATGAACAATTTTTTTGAAAATTTGAGAGCGTTATTTTGCGTGACAGAGAAAAAGAGCTGTCAAACTACTTTAAATGAGAGTTTCTCATACCAGTGGGTCAGCAAATATTACATATACAAACTTACATTTCCTGAACAATAGTATGTCTCATTGTTATGCCGCCTATTTAATGATATAACTACTTGTGAAGCGTGTATCAGAGAAGGTTCGAAGACATGACAGAATCGTCATAGACTACGAAATTATTGTACTAATTTTGTAGAGTGGTGTACCAGTAAAATCGATCATTTCCATCTATATTCAGAATTCAACTTGCGTGTGGGTTAGGGTAGGATCCCAAAATTTAAGACGTGTTCATAATACACGTCTCATCATAGTACATATACGTAGTCACACACTAGTTTAACTGTTTTTGACTTTAAATAAATAAATAAATAAATAAATACATAAATAAATACATAAATAAATACATAAATAAATACATAAATAAATACATAAATAAATTCATAAATAAATACATAAATAAATTCATAAATAAATAAATTTAATTAATTCATTAATTAAATAAAATTCCCAGTCAATGTAATGTCAGACAAATCTTTGAGTGACGTCAAAAACTGATTGAAAGGTTACTGCAAGAAAACCGCTTTTTCTGAAGAGACGAAAGATTAATCTTTTTGTGAAAGAATGCACTTTTTAATCCGTACCGTCTACCACATTGTTTACCAGTGGCGGCTTCATGCTTGCGTTGCACGGCTGCTCAGTTCAGAAAATCAATAAATTTCTTATGTTAGTAATGTACATTTTGCATTTAACGTCATTCAATATTCGAGATATTGCTGCAATGTCGGTGTATAAAAAAGTCATTTTGTAATCAAAGAGCACCCATCAAACACCCTCACTGGCGTTTGGTGCGCTTTCAGGCACCGCACTGATTTCACGCTCTTAAGCTCTTATACTTCGTGTAACACTCGCTGCGCGTCCCTGTGCTTAAACATTGGGCCCCGTGCGCTTTCGCTCCGCGACGTTCGTAGACAGCGCCACCGGCTTCAACCGCTCTGCTGTTGAATATTTGTTCCCTGATCGTGTGCCGTTTATCAATTTTTTTTCTTTTTTTGCTTTACATTTCAAACGGCACGTTTTAAGAACGGTTGGAGGCATAGCTTTAACTGCTTTCCCTTTGGTCGTTGTCATTTTTGTCCTGTTTTCGGTCTGTGTTTTCTTTTGATCAACAGAGCAGAAATTACCGCGGCTTTTTGAGAAAAATTAAGAAGCGCCAAGTTTGAAAAGTATAATCCTTTCCCCTGAAACAACATCAAAGAACATTAAAAATGCCCTATAAAAAACAAGGCGCCAAATTTGAAGCAATTTGGCGGTCAATGAGCCAATAGCGCACAACTAATATTTGCCCAGATTGGAGTACGTTTCCCAATATTTGGTGCAGGCATTATTGTTTCCTGTTCATCACTTACATGCTAATTTCCAGTGCAATGCTTTGTGTTCTTCCTTCCTGTCTGAAGGTCTGAAAACTATCTTACCAACATTCGCATCTTATTTTCACTTGCCTCTCTGTTTCTTGTGTATTGTATTTATCAATGTCCCTATCATCAGAGGATGGCCATCATTATCTATTGCAGCCTCAATTTCATGGATTTCTGTAATCTACTCCTCATTTAGCTCAGATGTCACATGGGAAACGTGGCTTCTTACTCGTATGGGCAAGTTCCACTTCGAAAACCAATCAAATAACATTCGCATTGCAACACTACACACTACATGACAGTCAGACCAGTAATAACTTAACTTTCAACTTCAAATAACTCTCAGAAAAGTTACAATACTTCTTAGATGGTCGAAAATGGTATCATTGTGTCAAAGAAATTAAGTCTTAACGTACATTATTTTTCCATTATCAAGTCAGAATACATCATGACTTATGCCATGCTCCTCTTTAGTACTAGTAATTCAAGTTGATTTGTCCTCCTTTTCCTTGAATAGATATAAATGTACAGTTAGAACCAAACGACCTACGGTACGTTAAACCAACAGATTGAATTTCATTCCTTTGTTCAGACCATGGATTTATATAATTTTGACAATTTTCTGTATTTACGAGTATGTAAGACTGCGAGGGAAAACGAGTGTAAGTCAATATTTACAAAGAAATACATTTTTTTCATACTTAAATAAGGCATCATTATTTATGATATTTACTTCGTTTTGTGCAGAGCTGTGTATAAAGACGCTGATATCTACTTGCTCGATGATCCATTGTCAGCTGTGGATGCTCGTGTGAGCAAACATCTCGTTGCTGAATGCATCAAAGGATACCTTGCAGGCAAGGTGATAGTACTGGTTACACATCAATTGCAGCATCTTCAGGACGTAGACCACATTTATGTAATGTGCAACGTAAGTCAATTGATGTCAGTAATCATTGAAAAAAAAACAACAAATAACCTTACGTTAGAATCGCCTGGCTTGAATTAATGCATTGAACTAACTGCATAAGATTATTTCGTAACAGCTTAACGAGCACAACAGGCTGACTTCATTATTGCATGTGTCACTCACGAAAAGGCAAAATCCAATACCATATTGATATTGTTTTTGAATTAACGTATTGCTTTTTAACTTTTCTTTCGTGCTTCAACTTGCATCTAATGCATGTTGCATCTTTTTCATGACGGGCCTGAAAATTTGGAGCTATTTTACAGACATTTTTAAAATGTGAAAATTATATCAATGTATTACATAATTTTGACACATAATTTTGAAACATAATTTTGAAACAGAAAACTATATGAAAATTGTATTTGCCATATTATTCAGAGCTTTTAGCACTATTCATATATAAATTATAAAAAAAATTGAAACCATTGTTCAGAAAGTGTTAAAAATGTCCCTGGGGGTTCATAGCACCAAAATTTACACTTTTTTAAAAATCGCAGGGCTTCACAACATACCAGATTGACGGGGCAATATTCATTTTAGAATAAAAACCTTCGAAAAAACATTTTGGCGCTAGCGTTGATGATGAAAGGACTGACGACACGGCGAAAAAACAGCAATTTTCAAAATCACTTTTTAGGAATCAGGGGATAAGTGCACGTGTTTTTCCTTTTAAAATCAGGAAATCGACCGAGAGTAAAGTCAAAACTATTTTTGTCTGCAAGTCTGTACATCTATCCGTTCTGTCGGTCCGTCGCCTGTCTCTTCGCCGTCGGTCTATTCGTTCGTCGATTAGTGTTCTTATCTCTTTAGTCCGGGCTAGCTTTTCAGTTTTGCCCCATCCTCTTCCCTGCTGCTATCTACAGCTCATTTTTCACATTTTCTTAATTTCTCAGTCTCCTAATGGTAGTACTGAAATGTGATTTTAAAAATATAGAAGAGTAAAATGTGGTCCTGTATGTAAATTTCGTTTCAACCTTGTCAGCCTTTTTTGAGAAAATGTAGTTTGATTGATTCTAAAAATGTGGAATTTTGAGGTCATTATCACAGAAAAGTTTTGTTTTCGAGAAACAAGAGACATTAGATAAAGCATTTGTATTCACAAATGCAATAATGTATACAAATCGATGTTGATGTAAATAATGTGAGATACATAAAACTAGTGGTTCTATAACATCACATACTTTCTCGCATTTTCTAAATTTGCAATTTTCTAAAACTCAAGAGTTCAAGGAAAATTAGATCAGCATTACTCTTTTAAGCATTTCTTGTATTATTCGCTGGAAGGGTTGAAGAAAACATTTTGAAGCGATTTTTGATGGTTTTGATTGAAAATGTACTTTATATGAATTTCTCTAATTTCAAATAGAATTTGCGGCTCAAGGACTCGTTTAAAAATGTACATTACCTCTATCTTCAACTTCTATCGAAGTACAAAATATTTATCTTCAACTTTGTAGTTTTGATCTTTTTGCAATTTTTTAAAATATCGGGTGTTTGCCTCAAATAAAACTTGTACAATTTTTTTTACCATCCTTCGAAGAGCAATAATTAGAGAACATTAGAAGCATTTTTGAGAAAATAATTCTTTCAATTTTTTTTAAATTGCCTATATTCCACACAGAATTACGCAAAAAATACACATATTTTTGAAACTTTGTACACACCCCTATTTCACAATATCTTGAAGATAATTACTTTCCTACAACTTAATCACCAAATCTCCTTCTCCACACACGTGGTAAACGTCGTACGTTTTCAATTCGTCCATCTGTCGACGCCCTATGAGAATCGCCCTATGCTGCGAATTATGGTTCCCTCGAGTCAATATAGTGCTGCCCGCAAAATGGTTCCTTCAATTTCGCGCAGAGGTTGTAATCGCACGAACTCGTATGGGGTATGGTGGGTGATCCGTGGACGGCGGCGATGGTGTAACGGTTAGCGTACTGGATTGTTGTACCCAAGTTGGCGGGTTCAAACCCGATCGAAGCCGTGGCGAAAAAATCCTTCGTGCGCCTTTCTTCGGAGGGGAAGTACAGCCGGCTGTCCCATGTTCGTAGATTTACCTGCATGTAAAAGATCTTCAAGCCTAAATGACGCCTCTGAGCTAAATTCAAATCGCCTGTTTCTCGCCCAAGAAACCGCCTATGCCAGAACTTTCTTTTTTCGCGTTCTTTTGAGTGCAGAACAAATATGGTAAGGCATGAAGCAAAAATAGGTTACCTTGACTGACTGACTGGCTGTGAGGAACAGCATTATGTGGGATTGCCTCATAGATAATATAAACGTTACATTCACGCTTCTTTGTGTAGGTCGCACGTTATTTGAGAGAGAACCTGGATGTTTCCATTCATTGAATTGAAACTTCAACCGTGGTTAATATGACCATGCTGCATCCACAGGAAAGACCCTATCAAGAAAGCCTTCGCTTTCCCTCACGTCACAATGTTACGCACTGATTTAGTAATTTCTGTGCGAGTAACGATGATGCACCTCAGTAAATTGATGCGCTATCCAAAGCTTCATTGTTGAGTAATCCAGAAATGTGTAGAATGTGATGCACTATTTTGTGACACGGTTTTCGTCTGTTCTAAACAAGTTAGCTTTCCCTTCCATCGTCTGCTTCACTGCATTCACCCATTCACTCGTCTTCACCCATTCACTCGTCTCGCATAACACTATCAGCTACAAAACCCTCGTGGCGCTGCGACTCGCCATTATGAGGGGCTCTCGTGGCTCATGGCAAAAGTCGCTTGTCTTTCGCCATTGAGATTCCGGGTTCGGGTCCCGTAGAATCCCCGTACAACGTCATGCGACGTTTGTTACGACAAAACGAGATGCCTGCTTCACAGGAGCTAGTCCAACCCCCCTGTGAAGCGTCCTAAACCCTCCTTATTTCTTCCCAATTCTGGCCAATGGGTAGATACGAGCGCGAAGTCGCTACCTGTCGGCGACGCCCCGACTTGACTGTGACTGACGTGACTATGACTTCTCAGCGACCCTAGAGGGCGCTTGTTAACGGAGGATTCCTCCAATAATTGTAAATGTTAACAGAGGATTGCTCCATTGTGCGCTGAACGCTCCTTACGGAGCTAGGAGGCGCGTTGCGTCTATATAGACCCAACAAATTATAGAAAAAATGACGCGACGTTATAATTGCCAGCACTTTATTTTCAATGTATGTCTATATTGTATGATCTATTCAGGCCCTTAATCTTTTTTTAATAAGTATTTTGCTGTTACTGTTCTACATTAAGAAGTCAGCATGCGTCGTATAACAATCTTTAATACATTGACACACGTAATAAACTTTACAGATTCATTACAAAGGCTTTTCTCCAATAAAGCAAACAGATACGCTTTACCTAGAAACGGTTATGTCTCTTCTTTTGTTCTGTCTCGCGTACAACCAACAATTCCCTCCTTTTTACGCGAGATGAATATTTTTCTCTCTTCACGAGAAACATCTTCGGTTCTCAAATTCACGAGCGTGTGTCTGTCCAAAACGTGTGTTGATACATATTTCGTACATATATCTGCTAACATTTCCGAAGTCTTGCAATGTGGTAGTTTTATGTTTTGTTCTTCTATATCGCCCTTACGAAAGTTCAATTTTCTCAGCATATGTTTATTTCTAGCATTTACGCGGAAACTCTTAGTCCAATCAATGTCAGATTGACTATCTGTGTACACGTTAATAGGCTTCTTTACATCGAATCGTATTTCCGAAATGAGCGACTATCCACTTTTCTTCGCATATGGCCTCGCATAAAGCGATTAGTTCAGCTTCCATAGTTTCTTTCATTTTTACTCTTCCAGCTTATAATATTCGCACCGTACTTGATCACGTACCCACCATAAGATTTGCTATCTTTTGTGACGCTCCAGCTAGCATCTGAATAAACTTCTAATTTTCATTCGTTGTTACTTAGATGTAATTTAATACTTTTCGTTTTCTGAAGATATTTTAATATCCTCTTTAGTGCTTGGAGATAGTTTGACCGCGGACCAAGCGAAAACTTACTGTAGAAACTTGCTTAGAAAATTGCGAAAACTTACTGTAGCTGTATGCAATATCAGGTCTTGTAGCCGATACTGAGTATCCTATACATCCTAATATTTGCTGATAAATTACCGGATCTATTGTTTCAAAGTTCTCGTAGTCTTCTAACTTTGTTCCAATAACTCAGGGTGTGAATACCGGGTGACTTCCATTCATTCTAAATTTGTTCAAAATTTGTGATATGAATTCTTCTTCATATAAAATAAAATGTTCTGATTTCTTGATCCTTATTTCCAGGAATGTAACATTACTATCCTTGTCCATTCGTTTGATAGTAAGCATTTTAGTTAATTGTTTTATGAATTCTTCTACAATCAATCATTTTGCCATAAGATTAAGCAGTCGTCCACATGAAATGAAACGGCCAGGAATTGTGTTTTTTGATAGATAAATACACAAGGGTCGTTTGGACACGATTTGAGTCGGCATTACTCCAAAATATCGCACAATTTACCATACTAGCTGCGACCTTCTTCGGGCAAACCGTATAAACTCTTTTCGAGTTTCAATAAATTTCTTTTCGAAATCTTCGTTTTTATTCCTTGTGGCACGTTCATAGAGACGTCTCGTTTAAGATCCCCATTTAGGTATGCCGCCTCTGTATCCGCAAATTTTACAACACATCTGTTGAACGCTACAATCGACAATAATATTCGCATAGATAATTGCAAACGTAATTACAGGACTGAATGACTCTTCGAAAACTTCGCCTACTATTTGGGTAGAGTCATTAACCACTAAGCGAGCTTTGCATGTTACATTTCCAGAAATATCTTCTTTTTTTAATACCCATTTGCTATTGTAACGTATTAGCCAGCGTGCCTCATGGCATCTATTTGGGGACGCTTGGGAGAGGATTAGCCTAGCCACAGGAAGTAGGGTTTTTCCGTAAAGGGAAGAACGCGGAAACGGGAGACACAAGGCTTTGGGAGTATCCGGCCTATAGAAACTTTTCACTGTTATAACAAGCGAGGGGGTGGCGTGACGTAGTAGGTCACGTGGGCCTCGCCTATATAACAGAGTGTACAGAGCCAGTGGGTGGGTTCTGGAGACGGTGGGAGAACCTCGTGCGAGTGCACAAAACTTGGCGCCACGACGGTGCATATGCGAGCCAGGCTCGCGAGGCTGGAGTCATTAGTTGACGAAGCCTGCGGACTTTATGTCCTTGGGTGACTGCGGTCACGGGGGAGCGATGCTGTGTGCGTGCTCCGAGGTGAAGAGTGGTTGAGTGCCACGATTCACGCCGATTCTCAATCGGATAAGATCGCTCCTGCGATCGAGGCAAACCAGCCGTTGGTGCGCCAGAACGGACTTCGTGTCCCAGCGTGACATCCGGTCACGGAAGCTAGGCTTTGTGAGCGCTTCAAAAGTAGGAGTGCCGAATGCCACAATCAAAACCATCTTCAATCGGGTTTGGATCGCTCCCGCGATCAGGGAATAGTAGGTCTATCAGAGCTAGGGTGTAAGTAGATTATTAAGTGTATATATTTGTTTTGTTTTCTTGTTAATAAATATATTTGTTATATGAAAGCTCTGTGTCTGTGGTCGCTGTGAGTATCCATGACGTCACACTATTTAAAAATCTTCTGTTCGGTTCTACCCCTCCTCTAGCGGCATCATCTGTCGTGCGCGATTTGAGCGCGAATCCACGGCGACGAGCTATTCTCTACGGCGAGGTACCTCAAAATTTATCACTCAATGATTGCTGCATCTGTCGTAGTTGTTGGTCGGCCGTTTCGCGTGTCGTCGCCGCACTACCGCTGCCTTCACTGAAACGTTTTTGAAGTAAGGTCGCGTACGAGTTTCCGAAAGCTGAGTACTTTTCGCGAAATTTTACGTGATCATACGGGCGACAAAGTGCGTGCTCTTTTAGCACCACCAGTTGAAGCGAGTAGCACATGAAAGTAGCCAAGAACTCGATGCGATTTAACGAACTGATTGCCGTTATCCCGTTAAGGAGGGCATAAAGCGTCCGCTTTTCTTAAATTTTTGTTTTATGAACATTCCCAGTGTAACTATTGAAATGTGTATGTGATCAATAAAGACCAAAATTGACACTAATAAACGCGTTTGGTGCGTCTCGCCTCCTCCTCCTCCTCCTTGTCATCTTACCCCTTCTCCTCCTTCCTTTCTCTTTGTCCTCCTTCCGCTTCTCCTTTTCCCCCTCCCTCTTATCATTTCCCTCTTCTCCTTTCTTTCGTCTTCTTTTCCTCCACCTCCTTTTTCACCCCCTCCTCTTTTTCCTCCTTCCTCTTGTCCTTGTTCTCCTTTCTCTTCTTGTTCTCCTTCCTTTTTTCCTTCTCCTTGTCCTCCTTCCTTTTCTCCCCATTGTTCTCTTCTTTCTTCTCATGCATCTTGTGTTAAATTCCATTTCTGAAATAGCAACCAGGAGAGATGGCTTATCAACTGATGTCACTGCAGACCCTCTGACCTAGGTTTGATTACCAAAAGTATCAGAATTTTCGACACTCGCTTGTTAGCTACGTCGAATTCAGTCGCTGTCTGGAGGAGAATTCTAGCGGCCGGCAGCTCTGATCGATAGTTTTCCGTGGTTTCTCCGATCAACACCAGGCGAATGCTGGAGCAATACCCCAACAAACGGTCCACGGACCGCGCGCGATCTCACCTTCCTCTTCCTTGTCCTACCCTCTCCCGTTACACTAAAACTTACACTAACGTGCACTACACTACTACACATGCCGGGAGACTCGTCAGGAGATAAGAGCTTGTCCCGGCTGGGGCGGTGCCCCGCTGGTAGGAGATACCTTGGCAGGAAAACCCCACTAACTGACGGTAGGTCGGTGCCGGATCTCGCCATACAGCGGAAAAATATCACCGCCATCTCAGCAAAAACATGGATTACTCTTATGGGACTAATGACTAGTAGTTTAGGTGCTCGGAATCACCAATCAATAAATCAATCAATAAACCAATCAATAAACCAATCAATAAACCAATCAATAAACCAATCAATAAACCAATCAATAAACCAACCAATAAACCAACCAATAAACCAATCAATAAACCAATCAATAAACCAATCAATAAACCAATCAATAAACCAATCAATCAATCAATCAATCAATCAATGAAATAACAGCTTTCACATTACACCCCTGCCACCTGTGTTCTGGGAACTTGTCATCGACCCGTGTAGCATGCCGCGTGCGATATCTGAAAGTAGTTCGCGAGCCCCGTCCCTCCTCAGCCCTGATCCCTCCTCAAGGCTTCAAAAAGTTTGTCATATTAATGCTCCCTCGACATCCCGCTACCTCCTCTCTGGAAGCCTACAGTTACTTCTTTTCCATTTTGGCGCCTGACTAGCATCAAGGAGTTTACCAAGTCTGCAGTAGACGCGCAGATCACTAGTATTTGATTTACAGCTAATACAAGAACTTTGTGATAATATTATGGCTCATGGTATTAATTATACAAATCAAACATACGCTATTACATGTAATAAAGTATATTTAAGCAACGAAATGATTGTTGTTCGCAAACATTCTATTGCAGGAACAAACATTTATCTCGGGAGGGGAAATCATATCACACTTCGTTGTCGGAAAGGTCGTGGCTGTATTACATTAATCACCCCTCAGCCCTAACACACACACTTGTTATTTCAGCCAATAGCTTTCAAGACCTATAGCTCTACAAACCAATCAGAAATGAATTTGCCAATCAAATGTA
Source organism: Gryllus bimaculatus (assembly GCA_017312745.1). NCBI lineage: Eukaryota > Metazoa > Arthropoda > Insecta > Orthoptera > Gryllidae > Gryllus > Gryllus bimaculatus. The sequence continues at coordinate 4,374,971 of BOPP01000033.1, read as the reverse complement.
TCTTTTACAACCAATCATTGCCATCTGAGAAGTGATAAGTATTGTAACTTTTTTGTTTTCAAACATACAAGAACGTATTTTGCTGTTTACGAAGACCATTTCGTGAAAAAAAGTGAATTTTCCTTCGACTCTTCGTTTTCTTCTCGTTCTCCTCTTCATTCCCCTCCCCTTCTCATCTTCTTTGTTCTCCCATCTTCTTCTTGACCTCCTTTGTTCTCTCCCTCCTTCTTGTCATCTCCTGTACCTTCTTCTTTCTTCTCCTTCATCTTTTCTGAAATTTCACTTATGAAAGAGTTTCAGTGAACATCACGCATTTTTGGAAATATTCACGTTTATTACTAGACTCCACGACTCCTTGCAACTCCAGAACTTATCAATTATTTCCAATACACATCTAGGATTACATACGATAATATTTTAGCTCCTTCCACAGCTCTCTTCTTATGGTTTCTTTAGTTCAAAAAGGATTTGGAATAGTATCTTTACCCCTCAGATTTTGACTAATTTAATCAAAATATGTTTTAGTTTTGTTATAATTTTGTTGTTATTTACTCAGGGTTCAGTATTGCTGGAAGGTACATTTGCTGAACTTCAAGAATCAGAAACTGGTCTTCTACAGTTCATGGAGACTGACACAAATGCTGCAGACGGAGACAAAATGAAAGAAAATTCTCCAGCACCTGAGCCTGCTTCTCAAACTGTAAGCATTTGTACTTTTTATCTGGGTGTTTTTCTTAAGCCATTAGAAATTATTCTGAATATAATAATTTTCCCTTTCTCTCTCTTTTTAAATATGAAATACATTCTATATGATTCAATCTACCTCTGTTTTGCAGCCGTAGAAAACTCAATCTCAATCAAAATTCGATCTACAGCAATAGGTAGTAATATTTCCTAGCGACTAGAAAATGTTGAGTCTAGAGGACCGAAGACATTTATATAATGGTGGATCTGCATTTCCATCTGTTGGGTGCAGTTTGCTTAAACTGTGTTGGATTTTCATTGTTAGTGAAAACATGGGTTGTTGTTGAATAGCGTGTTGATGTTGAGTAGCATTTTACGTAGCGATTTTCTGCTCGTCAACTCAAGTAGTATAATAAAGACAGAGGAGATTTTCTCCATTTTGGAAAAATCAAATTTAAAAAGAATAGTTTTCACTCCTAATATTCTACGTTTTGTAATGTGTTTTAAGTTGTGAACATAAATTTATGTTATTTAAGTTGTTATAAGTTGTAATGACTGAGATAAAAGGAAGAAATCAGGAAAGAAATTGGGGTATTATAATACTATGTGTGTCCGCTAGTGGGTCTGTTTGTCTGTCTGCCAGCTCAGGAAATATATTGAGATACTAATTTTATTTCAACATACTTCTAAAAATTACTTTTATTTTTCTGATCTAATAGGCACTCTTCTGTTAATTTTATAAACTTTTTTGAAATTATTCTATCAGATAGCTTGTCTGTCTGCTCTTCTGATTGTGACTATCTCCCTGAAAAAGAAGCTTATAAACATTTTATTCTCTTCATCTAAATACTTAGTTAATAATTGCGAATGTATTCATGTTTCTTCATGTTAAACTGTTTTCAAATGTCCAATTCACGTAAATAATATTGCTAAAACATCAGCTTGTTATCTCAGTCAAACGGCTAAGGATGACCTCAATTATATAAATTGAAAACATTCAACATGGTATTTTAAGAATGTTCAATATCATAGGCTATTTAATTTAAGTATTTGTTAGTGTCATACATATAACATGGTTTTAAAGTCTGAGTAAAAACAACTCTATTTCAAATGGAGAAGAAACTATAGTACAGCTTTTGCATAGTTTTAGTAAGAATGTTTGTTTTCAGCACATGTCCAAAGATAAGTCAACAAAAGTTCCATCAGAGGAAAAGGAAGCTCAGACCCTTGGAGTTGTTGCTGGCCAAGTATATACTGGCTATTTCGCTGCAGGTGGCAATTGGTGTGTCATTTCTACATTATTCTTGCTGTTTATTGCCACTCAAGTAGCTGCTAGTGGAGCTGATTATTGGATAACATATTGGTAAGATGATCCATATTAACTATGTAATCATGGGGCAGGACCACGCGGATATAGTACTGGATAACTAATGAAGATCTGCCACCCAATTCATTTTTTTAGGGATCGGATAGGGAGATCATACTCCTCCTTTGCCATTCAGATTTCATTGGCCAGCCATTGAAGTCTTTGGTCCTTTTCACCTGTAACCCTGGGCAGAGACCCTTGCTGGATGCTGACAGCCAAGCTGACTCCCCCCCCCCCCTTTTTCTAAGCTAGTATTTTTTTAATGAACCCAAAGAAATAGATAACCTCCTCATACTTAGAAAAGGAGTGATGTCATTTCCCCTGAAACAATCATGAGATTATAAAATATTTACACTAATAAAGTGTTTACTCTTATTCATTAGTGATAAAGTAATTTGTTCTGGATTGTACATTTTAAAAAATAAAAAAAGGTCTTTAAATTAGTAACTAAAAAGGCAAGTTTTACTCTTTTAGTCAGCAATTTGAAAAAACAAGATGAAATATATTCAAAAGAACTTCACCAAATCTTTTGGCATGATAAAGTGGATATAGGTATCATTGTTAACTCTCTGCTCTTTGTTTGTAGGGCTAAAGCAGAGGAACATTTTCACTTGAATCACACAATGTCTTCAAATTCCAAATTTGAAAACTCTACCATTCCCGTTGATATAATAAATTATGAAGATGAGATTCTATCCAGAGAAGACTACATTTTCATATACGCAAGCATCATTGCAGCAGTAGTTATTTTGTCCTTGGTTCGTTCTTTTGTTTTCTTCAGAGTTTGCATTCGTGCTTCTCAATACTTGCATAATGTAATGTTCCGCTGTGTAACACATGCGAAAATGATCTTCTTCAATGCAAATCCATCAGGTAAGATTATTTGCTTACATCCTCAAGTGCTTTTTGTTAAAAAAATTTTGTTGTTATAAGAGAAAATATGCAAGAAAAGAATTTAAAAATAATGGTGGCCAGTTGTACAAGCGGCACCCTGGAAAATGGAATAATAGGGATTTACAATTTTAAAAGGATAGTAAATTTTTCTCATTCTTTTATAGATCATAGAAATTGTTTGTTTTAGAATGGTCATTTTTAAAAATTTCATGCTATTTTAAATTGATTGGTTGAGAGCTATTATCTTTCTTTTGTACTGGTATCCTTAGAATTGAATTTTGTTTTCAATTTGTTGTTTCAACCATTGAAGATTTATACTTACCATGAGTAAAAAAAGTAGAGAAAAACATGCAAATGTTCATGAAATTGTCATTAATCTGTATAACAGACATTGCTTCTTTACCCAGATAAAATCTGATATGGCCCTAACTTTCATATTGCATGCAAACTGTATTTAAAACTACATTTTTAAAATACTTTTACTTAAAGTATAAAAATGCTCTTTGGAAATATTACAGAGCTGGCCAAGTTATTAGACTAGAGTTATTGAATAAGACAAAATGTATTTGCGACTGTAGATATTATTCTAATGTTTTACAAACCTTTCATAATTAACATAGGTTCTGAGGTATGTTGAAAATGAGTTTTTAATAAATTCTTTCAATTTGAGAGATGCGAATGAATTGTTTTATGAGCTGGTTTTTGTGGCCTTCTTAAGTTTCTTTGAACTATCAAACAAACATTTTCGATGGGATTCATGTCGGGGCTATTTGCATCTCATCGGAACTTAGACTGATCAATGTCTTTAAGATGTTTTCCAACTATCTTTCCCGTCCTGGTAGGGAGTGTAGTCCATTGTCATGTTTTTTTTCCAAACAACTCATTTATGTGAGGTAACTATTGGTTCTTTAGGGCCTCTAAGTATTAGTCGTGCCTCATTGTACCATTAACTGTGTGTACATTTCCAATAACATTAATAAAACTTACCCTTCAAACAGTTCTTTTGTCAAGTGCTTCTCAGGACTCATCTAATCCTTTAAGTCAGAGAAAAAAAGTTTTATCCAATAATTTGGTCATTTCTGCATATAACAGTGCCAGAGCAAGTCAAATATGTTTCTGAAACAATATGTTCTTTTTATATGAAAATTGAATATAATGAAGTAGAAGGATTAAACTGTTAAAAAAGCAGTAAATAATATAGTGAAATGAGTTGTGGATTGTTTCTTTTGTGACTGTTTATTATCTTCAATTACATTAATATCATTAGAAACAAGTCTCTCTGATAAATTTAAATTATTATAATTGTTTATGTATATTTTCAGGAAGAATTCTGAATCGTTTTTCAAAAGACATGGGTGCTGTGGACGAAATATTGCCTCAGTGCATGATGGACACATTCCAGATTGGTCTAGCACTACTAGGCATAGTTGTTGTTGTGGTAGTAGTCAACTACTGGCTTATCATTCCCACTGTGATTATGGGTATTATGTTCTACCTGATGCGACAGTTCTATCTTGCAACTTCAAGAAGTGTGAAACGTCTTGAAGGAATCGGTTAGTATACTTTGTCTCTATAAACAAAAAGGTTTGAGTCATATATTGTATGAGAATGTAGTAAAATGCCAGAATATTAACAATTTTTAATTTAAATGTTTGAAAAACTATTTGAGTCAATGAAAATAATAAATTTTTAGATGTGCAATTTTCAGGAAATTAAAATGTTGCCTTTGCAGCTCGCAGTCCTGTCTTTTCTCACTTGACTGCTTCCTTACAAGGCCTTACTACCATTCGAGCATGCAGAGCAGAAGACACTCTTATCAAGGAATTTGATAATCATCAGGTAAATGTCATGGAGGCTATTGCTCTGAGGACATTGACTTTATCAAAAAAGGTTTAATCTTTATGGAATTGTGATGATTCTTTGTTTTAATAGGATCTTCATTCATCTGCCTCGTATATGTTTATTGCCCTGTCACGTGCCTTTGGTTTTTGGCTAGATTTCATTTGTGCAGCTTACATCACAGTTGTAACTTTCAGTTTCTTTGTGATGGGGACAGGTAGGTGATTAAATTAATTATTGGATTCTGCATCAATATTTCTATTAAAATTTTCAATGAAAATATGTGCATCATGACAAAATATATTTTCCTAAAAATCTATGAATTTATATTGATGTACTGGTACTATGAAGTACTGTGATATCATTTGTTTCATAATAAGTAATGTCACTATTCCTTTCAGGGAAGCTGATAGTAAAATTAATTAATGGTTAATATGGAGATATCAGATCTTGTTGGAACAGGCATCCTAATCTATGATGGATGATAATGCAAATGATGATGATAATTTCTGTACTCAAAATTCACCCCAGTTTTCTAATTCTTCACGTTCAGATCTTAAAGTTCTTTACAAAATGTTCAGTTTTTCATAAGTGTTTAAAATATTAATAAAATTACCTTTATATCTCTTTTCTTTAGATGTTTTCGGTGGCAATGTGGGATTGGCAATTACCCAGGCTATTGCTCTGACCAGTATGTTTCAATGGGGGATGCGACAGTCTGCTGAAATGGAAAATCAGATGACTGCTGTGGAACGAATTATGGAGTACTCTAATTTGGAACAAGAACCTCCACTTGAATCACCTCCAGGTAGGTTTCATTTGACATGATAATTTTAACTAATCTAAAACTAATGTATTTTTCATGAATGCAGTTCAGGCAAGGTATGACATGTGATGTTCTGCAAACCAATTTATATTCCTCTACATTCAATTTTGTAGGAGAAGGTCCTCCATCTGATTGGCCAAGTAAAGGCTGTGTTGTTTTCAAGGATGTGTCATTGAAATATAATCCTTCTGAAGCAGCTATATTGAAGAATCTCAACTTCCAAATTTTGCCAGGAGAGAAGGTAAGAGCACATTTTTTTATTCTATTTGCAAGCAATAAATGTTATTTTTCACACAATATTGTATTAATTTGTACAACAGTTACAAATATTTGAGGTACTTGGGATTTCATAATGGTAAGCCACTCAACAAGCAAACTTGTCTTCTTTATCTTTGTGGTTCCTGTTAGAGGTTGACAAGCAAAGTAGTGAAAACAGGGATGTGAGCAGTATTTTTTATTTTGAAACTAATGAACATGCTTGACGCACCTGATTTAGAAAATTCTTTGATCATTCAAAATGCTTTTTCTGTAAAAGTCACTTGGAGGTACTGTAAAACGAGGTGAATAGGATCAAATCTGGCAAAAAACTTCGAAAGCGTAAAATTACGCCTAGTAGAAATAAAAGTGGCAAAACAGAGCACCAATCGCCAGTCCCGCCCTTGTGGAGTGCACCGAGGGCCATTTTGTGTTACAATTGTGGTGACCTTGACTTCCAGCATGTTGACATCCCATGTTTACAAAGGTTTCAAAACTTTGTTCACATCATATGTGGAGTGTGCACTTGATTTCTCTATTACCAAAGAACGTGCTTCAACTGAGAATTTTAGCCTAAATTCAGTCGCTCATCCAATTTTGGTAACAGCTCAATAAATGTCTCGATATTAATATTTTTTATTTTAATGAACACACTTTCTAAAGATATGGTGTTAATGGCATCAGAGGGAAATGACTATAATATGACTTGCAGATGTTTCAGTTATACTTCCTAACTGTTGTGTATTTGAATTGTTTGTTTGTTTGTTTGTTTAAACTTACAGGATAGTTAAAATGCCTTGAAATTATATCCCTGACCTTTGTGGGAAAGCCTACGAAAAGAGGAACAAGGATGAATTCGAGCAAGCCATTGCTGCTGTGAAGACAGGGTGCAGCATTAGACAAATTGCCAGGAATTTCAACATTCCCTACACAGTTTTACATAGACACTTAAAAAAACGATTTGCTTCCCCAAGGGAGCAAACTTCACTCTCCACAGACGGAGAGGCATTAATTGTTGACAGGCTTGTCATTTGTGCTGACTGGGGCTATTCCTTTGATTGCTTGACTTTGCGTTTGTTTGTCAAAGGATATCTCGATTAAAAAGGTAAAATAGTGAAAAAATTCAAAAAAATTTACCAGGTCACGAATTCACTGATAGTTTTATGAAGAGACATAAAGAAAAGTTTGAGACTTTGCCAAAATATGAAAAGAGCATGTGCTTGTGTTTTGAGAGCTGTCTTTTGAGACTATTTTAAATATTTAGAGAAGGGAATCAAAGAAGTTCCCCCCCGTAATGTGGTGAGTTTTGATGAAACCACCTTGGCAGATGGTCCAGGGTGTGTGAAAGTCATCACAAAAAGGGGATCAAAATATCCCAAGAGAGTCATGAACACATCCAAAGCAGTAATGTACGTAATGTTTGCTGCAGCAGCAAATTGAACACTCTTGCCTTTGTATGTTATTTACTGGTCTAAGCATTTGTATGCCACTTGGATGGAGTGTGCCCCCAAGGGCACACGACTTAATAGAAGTGAAAGTGGGTGGTTTGACTCTCAATGTTTTGATGACTGGATTACCACCATTATTTTGCCTTACTTCAAAATTTAGAAGATCCCAAAATCTTAATCGGCGACAACCTTTCCACACATTTATCAGTAAAAGCATGTGAAGAAAATGGTATAAGGATGATATTTTTACCAAAGAACTTGACCCATCTCACTCAGCCTCTTGATGTTGCAATTTTTCCGCCATTAAAGGCCTGTTGGCGTAATATTTTACAGAAGTGGAAGATGGGCCCTGGTTATAAGGAGACCACTGTTCCCAAGGACAAGTTTCCAAGATTGTTGAACTCTCTTGTGATGGCACCAGCAGTAAATGCTGAGAGCAACATTAAGGCTGGATTTGAAAAATGTGGTATCATATCATTCAATCCAAATACAGTAATAAGCAAGGTCCCTGGTGTTGAGAGTTATGAAGGACCCACAAATGTAGGGGATGTTGATCAAGCTCTAATCCATCTGTTGCAAGAGTTGAGAAGGAGCGATAAAATGCCTGTGAGACAACAGCGATCTAGGGTTCCTCTTCATGCCGAAGAAAGTGTTTCTTTAGAAGATTTCCCCAAAATTGATGAAAAAGAATCTGATGAAGATCATGATCAAAACTCACCATTGCCTTCCAGCAATAATTCTTGACTGCAGGAGAGCGCAGCTGCCAGCACAAGCAACATTACAGAATCTGAGAAGTTTGTCCCTTATGAACTGCATCCTGCTGACTTTGTCATAGTTAAATTTGAAACTAACAAGCGAAACGGGAGATTCATAAGAAAAATTGTCACCGCCTCTAAATCCCTACTAACAGTGAAGTGCCTCCAAGAGGGTTGGAAAGAAAACAACTGTGTTTTGTTTACCCAGATGTAGATGATATATGTGAAGTGGCTCCTGTTCAAGTCGAGGGGAGAATGAGTCTCCAAAATTCAAAAGGGACAACACACATTTTTTGTTGACAATTTGCACTTAGAATAAGTTGTATGATTTTGCCTGCGTATTTTTTACGTCAATTTTGTAACTTTTTATACATAAAATAATTGCAGTAGTATATGTATTTCAGTTTCCTATTATGAAAACATTTTTTTTTTTTTTAAATTAAGTGATCCTATTCACCCAATGAGCGTTTCAATGCGTTAAGAAATGAAAATTACATGGTTGATCCTATTCACCCCGACCATCATACCAATAGAATCGAAGTATTTAACATAATCATAATAATTTCCTTTTAACAATTTACAGTAAATAAGAAATAGGATTCAAAACTACTGATCTAAACCCATAAAATAGATTTTAATTTATCACTTTACCACAATTGGTTTAGGAGATACAGGTCTTTGTGCAAGAAAAGTGATCCTATTCACCCCGTTTTACGGTAGCTTACAATGTAATCCCAAGTGCCTCAATTATATAAATTTAAATGAATTGTCTAAAGATTAATTTCTTTATTGTTTACCGTTTCAAAATTTTGAAGTACTATTTGTATAGTAGAAGGTACATATCTAAACTATTTGAATTCTCTCTTTCTATTGTTACCAGAAGATCTGTGCTTTCTTTACAATCATGATCTCATGAATTGACCTTTTTTGATTTTAGGTTGGCATTGTTGGTCGAACTGGAGCAGGCAAATCTTCTCTTATTAGTGCCTTGTTCAGGTTAGCAGAGTTGGAAGGTACCATTTTGTTGGATAATATAGACACAAGCAGTGTTGGTAAGTAAAATAGAAAAATCAACCTTGTGATTGTCAACTTTGACAAACATTAACTCTAGATTATTTGCAAATGCAATGTTAGATTTTCAACAAAATACAGAATAGCTGTTCTTGTCTTGTCTGAAACTTAATATTTAATTGCATATCTCCTTGTTACTGTACATATGTTAAATTTGAACATTCTGAATTTTTCTTAAAATCTAACAGTACACTTTGATATTATTTCTACTTCTTCCATTTTCATTAGCATTTTCCTTGAAATACATTAAAACAAAAGTTATACAAGCTTAAACCAACATTATTAAAAATTTTCATCAGGAGAGAACTTTCTGAGTTGACTATGCATTTCTAAGCTTCTTAACATACATGAATGTATTAATTAATTTCAGTGATTGGTCATTTGGGGTATTTGTTTCCAAGCACATGGGAAAAATTAATTATGTTAGGAATCTATTGACATGGATTGGACTATACATATTTAGTGTTTCTTCAGGACTTCATGATTTGCGTCACAAAATCTCCATCATTCCTCAAGAGCCTGTCCTATTCACTGGAACCCTTCGTAAAAACTTAGACCCATTTGATGAATTTGATGATATGGCTCTTCTATGTGCCCTTGATGAGGTAAGAAACAAATAAAATGAAATTTTAATAATAATAATTATTTTTATCATCCATAAATGCAGCATAGCATTATCATAGAAAAATAATATTTAGAAATTCTGAAAGTTGATTTGACAACTGATTACTCTAATTGCTTTAAAAAGTAGTAACATAACTTTAAAAAGTATAAGTATTAAACTGAGTTATTAACAGGACTAGAATTTTTATGAAATAACATGCATCTAAATGTGTACATACATATGGACATGGGTGGCTGGTTCTAAAGGGCCACAGGTGGATGGGCTCCACCAATATTTAATAAATGCCCAAAAATGTTTATTTGTCTTTAGTTATCTCTTTGTGATAACTGTAGTACTTTATTGGAATTGTTTATTCATGAAGATTGACAATTCGTCCCCAGAAATCACTCCAACTCCTAATAACCAAGAACTGATGTTATGTGAGAGTTTTACGTAAATACGGGACAATATGTACTACACCACAAGATATTTATTGAATGTCAGAAAGGGTTAAAAATGAATGGGATATAGAGTCTACTATGGGGAGAAATACTCATTTTCTTAAGTTTTGGGATCCCTTTCCTAACCCATAAATGAGTTGAATTCTGAATGCAGAAGGAAACAGACATTTGTGGCAAGAACTGATAAAACATTTTCTCCTGTGCAATAAAGACTATTTGCAAAGGCAAATTGCCACAGAATTTGGCCATTATCCTCATTACCGTTCATGAAAGAATCAACTTATTGCTGCTAGAACATGGAGAATGATTATTTCAATTACTATATTTTCCATTGAACTCTAGATAATGATAGATGTAGTGCACAGTTAGTGAAGTTTTATTTATATATGGGTAATATGGAAGGATATGGATAATGAAATGGATGCCAAATCGCTTCAAAAAGCTGGATTCATTACCATATGACAAACATTTTTCATTAGTAATGAAATAACTAACAAATATAACAAAAATTCATTTCTAACTACATACACATTGTAGCCCAGGTTAAAAAGCTGCATAGAATTAGAATAGAATTGTATAAGTTGTTGAAAACTCATTTAAATATTTGTTACAGGTGGAACTTGGTGAGATGGTGCATGATCTACCAGCTGGTCTCAGCACAAAGGTGTCAGAAGGTGGTTCCAATTTCAGTGTCGGGCAGCGTCAACTGGTGTGCCTTGCTCGTGCAATCCTCAGAGATAATCGCGTGCTGGTGCTAGATGAAGCAACTGCTAATGTGGATCCCCAGTGAGTATATAAATGCTGAGACAATTAGGCAATGAGAGAAAAATGTTTTTGAGCTTATTAAGCTTACTGCCTATGTTTGTTGCTGGTATAAAACTTAAACTAACACAATTATGAAGGGTAGACACAGCCTTTAAAACTTTAAACTAATAAATAAAGTATCATATGTATGATCATTTCACTTGCCATGCCCCCCCTGCTCCACCCTTCCCCACTCTATGCATGCCTATGTCACATCAAACAGGTATTCAGTTCCATTTCATTTCACTATTTGCCTTTTGTGATTTATAAGGTTAGTTTACCCTTGCAACTCCAACTGCCCAGCATTATCATTGCATGAAGCGTTATTTTGTTCTCACTGAAGCAAATCCAAAATGCAGGCACTTGCATTGCTTTAATTTCCATCTTTCACTGCAAATAAATAACAAGTTATTCTACAAACTATTTTCCCTTCTTCTGAAATTATTGTTCTATTATAGGACTGATGCACTTATACAAAAGACAATATGCCAGAAGTTTGCTTCTTGCACAGTCCTTACAATAGCTCATCGTCTCCAGACAATTATGGACAGTGATCGGGTCCTTGTAATGGATGAGGGGAGTATAGTGGTGAGTAATATAACTAAAAATTAATGTGTGTAATCAAAATATTTCACTTTGAAACTAGTGGCAGATACAGGAGGGGGTTGTCGTCAAGTACCTGATTTCGGGTAGTTTTACTCAATTTATTCAAAATAATTAATTTATATAGATCTCACAACATTCAAAGCACTATTCTCATTATGAATAATAATTTTCTGTTTTTATTTCAAGCTAACTATTAATAATATAAACAAAAATATTTATGGGATGTCTAAATTTGCATTGCCACCCCACCCCTCTCTAATTCTTTCTAGAGTAGCCTTGCTTGTAATACTATTTATATGAATATAAAAATAAAAAGTTTTTAATTTAGAAGTTTTGTTTTATATATGAATTTCACACATTTCATGTCAATATTAATCTAATATAAAGGTGCAGTCCTTTCTGCAAAAATGAATAAATGAAGTACTCTATGCACTTTGCGCTGAAAAGGGGAGCTTGAAGAGAGAGTTCAAAAATTAAGAATTCTTTTGTCACTTTTAAAAAACGTATGTACAAAAGGTTCATATAATATGCAATGCAAATATAATATCCTGTTGTAAAGGAATTTGGTCATCCTCGCAACTTATTGGAAAACAAAGGTGGTCATTTTTACAAGTTAGTGCACATGACCGGCCATGGTATGGCTAAACAGCTGACAACAACTGCTGAAGCAGGATGCAAACTGACAATGGAGATTCCCTAGTGTTTGATGTCCCCTGTTGGAAAAGCATTTATTTGTCTCTGACAAGGACACAGGTAATCCTATATCTAATTGCCTTATTTATGATTTTCACTCTTTGAAATGTTCAAATCAAGGACATTAGAAAATCAAACGTCAAGAGCAACCTTCTTGAGGCTGTGTCGCAGAAGTGAAGATGGTTTTTGTTTCACTTGTCAGTTTGACTCTCCCCACTGGGGAAATTGCCAATTCATACAAAGAGAGGTTACCGAGTTGAAGAGAAAAAAGGATTATTTACAGAAGAAGAGAAGAAAGGAGCAACATTGTAAAGACTACTCTCTTTCAGGCCATTAGTGCAGTTTTGTTAATTCCCGAGAAAAATTACTTTCTAATATAGGAAACAATTTTGTTTCACCACATATGTTATGACTCCAAAAATTATCTTTTTTTTCATTTTTATTATTTATATATCCATGCTCATGTACTGCTTTTGTAAGCTATACTATTGTTCAGTAAATGTCTTCTGTTACATGAGCCTTGTGTCTTAGGAATAAATTTAATTTTGAGAGATATATATATTTAAATCAACTTGTGCTTATGATATTGGTCAAATTAATATTGTGCTGTTAGTTTTAGTTCATTAAATGCAAATTCTTTTGTTGGCTATGAGTAAAGATATGACTTGAAAAAGGACTTTTGCTTAATACACAAGATAGAATGGTCTGATTATATCTTTGTGCCACTGAAACGACTGAATAGAGGAATGTGAATTGTGAAAACAACCTTATTTTTATGAGTACCCCACATATTTTGGAGCAATTAAGGAATATTTGTGAACTAAATATTTAGATAGCAGTTAGGATTACATCTATTTTGTTATCTACCTTTATTAGTATTGATTATTTCTAACTGTGGCTTGATTGCCTCGTTTTATTAAATCTGTATCCTTTTGTATCATTTGTGAAATAAAAGAAGGAAAATAATGAAGTCTGCCAGTTTTTGCACTCCCTTCAGATTATCTGTATTCCTCTTTTACTTGGTTTTCAGAGAATGTTCTCTAATGTTCATTAGTATGCACAATTGAATTAGATGAATCTATTTCTTGGTTTGAAAATGTTCTTATAAAAGTAAGCCAGACTTAATTATACTTTAATTAATATGTGCTTTCCAAACCATCTTCAAAACCCAGATCTAATGCCAGAGCAATTCAACCCTTTCTACATTTTACTTTAACTTTCATATAGGTTACAGCACCAAAAATGAATATATTTCTGAGCATTGTGTGTTGAAAAGTGTACATCAATTGTGTAAGTCTACCACAGCTCCTAAAGAAGCTGAACATATTGGATCCAGCAATTGTGGGATAAAATCGGCAATGAAATAACTGCAAAAGTTTGAAATCTTGGGCATTGGCCACACGAATAAATGGCTAAAACGACAAAATTCATTGTGTTAAAAACAAGACAAGTTGAAACGAGAACAGATTGCAAAAGAATTATAAACTAATGTTTGAGATTATGAAGGGGTGGACAAGTAACAGAAGAATGCAATAGTCATACCGGCAAACCAATGAAAACTCATAATTCAGATTGAGTAAAATTTAAATGAAGCCTTTAAATTTTTCTCTTTCTTTCTTTTTTGTTGATACTGGCAAATTAAAAACCCAAACACAGATTATCCTGTATTTTCTAGGAGGCTTTCTCTAAATTTTTGACATTGTAAAACACTAAATAAGCAAGCCATTTTTATTTTATTTTTTCCAGTTATTAGCTGACATTTCTACTGTAGTCAGGTATAATTAATTATCTTTTAGTTTTGAAAGAAAATATATTAAAAGTAGGTTCAATACAACAAATGAAATAATTGTTTAAAGTTTCATCATAATCACTAGGAACACTGTTTGAGCAGTTTTGCTATAAAATATTGTCAGGGGGAACCAAAAATAAAAAAGTCTAATCACATATGCTCATCTTGGTTTCCCTGCCGTTAAGTGCATTACACCCCCAGGTTTATATTAACTTTCATGGTACAATCATTCATAGGTATACACTGCAAAATGAATGAGACACTGAAAATTAAGCAAATGTATGCAAAAGAATGGTTCTAAGGTTTGCGGTACAATTTATCAAAAAGCACCCTAACTTTCTGGTTCTTGTATTTAAAATGAGCAAAAATGCTTCAGTATTTAAAGATCATATTGCATTCTCCAATATGATAGTGCAGTCATTACTACAGCAAGGTTCTGAATTTTTTAAGCCATTGAAATTCCTGGCCCTTCATACTTTGATAAAAAGTTGGTGAACTATCATATTCCATCCAAATCGATTGACTTTCAAAACCATTGAGTAGGCTAATAGTTTTGATTATATATTTAATAAAGATTAGTATTGTTTAATATTTATTTCAATTCTTTAAGTCTTTTGAAGTAGGCAATTAAACTAAATGCTGGAAGAGGTTTAAATAACAATGCCAAACATTTTGAAAATCTATTTCTATCATAAGTCTTTTAACTAATACATTTTCACATAACAAAACAATATTTTCAATTTGCATAAGTGGTTAAAGATATTCTCTATCGTGATGTTTTTCCCTTTTATACTTTTCCGATTTGGGAAACCATCTATGCTTAGTAGTATGGGTTATCTTCATTAATTCCTGCCTTACTTGCTCGTCTGTTTTTCTTTTCATAATTCTATTAAGTGCGACGTCTTTGGCCACCCGAAGGACAGACGAATCTTCTTCTTGAACTTCGGGTAAAGGGCGAGTTAATTCATACGGAACAGTATTCTCGGGATGCCAGCAAACGATCACGGAGCCATTGTCAGTAACCACAACTTTGTCTTCAGTATATTTCAGTGATGTAATTGATGCAAATGGTCTTGAATTAATAGCAGTGCGGGTATTCCACAAGGTGCGACAGATACTTCTAAATGTCCACCAACTTCTACTTTCATATAACCTCCAAATTCTCCCGTTCGCCGCCATTGTTATTGTGTGCAATTGTTCCTCTGTTTGGTTATGTAACAATTGATATTTTGGCACGTCGGAATGAAAAAAATAATAAATACTTTGAACTTCCTTTGGTCTAACTTGGGCACAAACGCACCAACCTCCACATCAACATCAATCAACACATTTCTGAGCACATTCAACAGACCTGCGCACAGCTGGTCGCTGCTGCCGCAGTATTGCAGAGAGTATATTACTGCAGTATTGCGCAGTATCACACTCTTTTGTCTTTTTTTATACTCCATGGCAGGTAAAATGACGTTCGTTTGTTCGTTCCTGTCATGAGCGGAATGACATGAAGTGGACGTGTGTGTGCGGTGTTTGTGGAACGGCCGGAAAGTAGCGACAGAAAAGTTGACACTATTATTTTAATTGTCCCACAATGTTGTTGATATTGCAAGATGATCATAAGCAGCATATAAATATTCTGGTAACCCAATCAGAACAAGGTGGTTATTGATGAGTTTGGGGAATTTACCCACTTTTACTTGTAGTAGTCATGTAAGCTTATGTAAGTTTTGATTGTATTTTCCATTAATCTGTTGTTACTTTACAGTTTTACAGGATTTTTGTAAACTTTCTATGGAGTACTTGAAGAGGGGGCCAAATCCAAAATTGTACCAATCAGCTGCTCGTATGTATCTCCCAATGATTTTGGACAGTTTTATTAATTTCTTTTGAAAAAATTAGTAAATGCTCATTTCCTGACTTACATGCATTACCTTTTTGTGAGACCGATAAATAATTTCATGGTCAAGATCACGATGTAAGATAAGATCAAATTTTGATGGATCAGATTTGTTGTTGCCCACATTATTGTTAAGTTATGTCATTTTTTGTTCTATTATTATTATCATCATTATCAAAATAAAATATTTGATTAATTCAGCTGAATTTTTCTTTACAGAAAAGCTGAATGTTCAACCAGAAGTTATACGCAATGCTGTAGAGGGGCTTGTTCACTTATTAGTAAGAAGCTGTAAACAGAAGGTAGGCCTAATGTTCCAACTCCTTTTTTATGCACAATATTCATAGATCATTTTCTTCTCCTTTTATTATAGTATTTGGATGGTTGGTTGTATGAAGAGTACTCGGAATGGGGTTTAGAAATAAGCCTTAACAAGAGTAGTATATGGTTATTGGAGGAAGTGCTAAAGGTCTAAGACTGGAGGATGATTCGGAAGTAAAACCCTGTCAAAAATTCATATACCTCGGTTCAGAAATAAATGCAAATAGAGTCAGTACACAATTTGTTATAAACAGAACTGCAAAAGGTAGAGTGGCTATAAGACAATTACATCCACTGATATGGAAAGATAAATTAAGTAAAAGTGTAAAAAGAAAATTGTATACGAATATTGTAGAGAATATTGCTCTTTATGGATTTGAGATATGGGAAATAACAAAAAAGAGCAAAAAGAAATTGAAAGCAATGGATATGGACTTCTGGTCCCGATGTTGCGGACTAATGTTAATGGATAAAGATAAGAACAAAGAAATTAAATGTAAAGTAAGTTTTAATATAATTGACACCACAGAAGTGAATGGGCACATGCAAAGAATGAACAAAGAACATTGGTCAAAAATTTTCTGGAAATAGCAACCAGCTGCCCATTGAGGTAGATGGGAGGCCTAGACTGACATGGAGTGGGAGAGGGAGTGGATGAGGCAATGATGAAGAGAGGATTGAGTAATGAAGACTACACCGATACACAGATGTGGAGGCTGGGATACAAGAGACATCCTAGGGTGTAATATAACTCGCCATACTACTACCACTTATAATATAGTTAATGTGCATTTGCTTTTTATAAATCTTCCCTGTTCTTTTATCATTTATTTATTCATTCATATTTATTTATACTTTCTAATTTATGGACAGTCAATGCTCAAGTTATTACACGCCCAAAAAGTATTAAATAGAACAGTATTAAGTTGTTATTATTGTTATTGTTATTATTATTAAATTATTAAGTATTAAATTGTAAAATGCAACTTCAAGAGCATGTGCAACCAAACCATTTACTTTCTATTCAAATATCAATAGCAAAAGTTTGTTTTAAGAGCAGTTCAGTCATATTCACTTCACAAACATCAAAGTGCACAACTTCCAAATTCTTGCTACTGGTTTATTCTTGGTATATAACAATAAATAAATTCCAATAGAAAAACAAACAAACTGTCTGGTGGTTTTAGTAGAAATGGTAAGCATCAGTTAAACTTCGACAGTAATACTGTTTAAAAGTTATAATAGAAATTTTATATCAGGATATAATTTATAGCAATTTTCTCAAAGGTATATCAGTCTGTACTACAATTCTTCATTTTTAATATATACTAACTGACTGGATATTATTTACTAAAAACTCTAAGTGGCGTATGGGGGAAAAGATCATCTGTACACGTTTTCTTGAGTTCCAGAATCCCTTCTCATCATTTTAACTATAAATAGTTGAAAGACAAGTAAAAGTTTAATAAATAAATAAAAATCAATTTTAAAAAAGCATGAAATTAGAAATATTTGAAAAAAATGGACATTTTTGTTCCTGACTTACAGAAAAATTACTTGCATCGGTAAACGAATTACAAGTATGATATTTCTGCATTGCTAACAAAATAGTAACTCACCCTTACCTCTACTCCTACCATTACAAGCAAAAGGAAAGTTCAACATAATGTGCGTATAGTTAAGCTACATTTATGTGCAGAAGCAAAACAAGGGACCATCTCAGTATTTGACCAATGGATCAAGGAAATTGGACAAAAACGTGATTGAGCTGGGGGTCATTGACCCGGAAGCTGAAGTACATTACTTGTTACAAACTAATGAAGTTTTTTAAAAAAAATATAAGATACAAATGTAAGCTAATTCAATATATATCACTATTTTGTTAAAATACACATTATTTTTCTGTTTGATAATTAGTTTAGTCTCCAATTGTATAAAAACAATTTTGCAGCAGAAAAGGTTTTACTTTTAACTTAAATTTGTGAACTGACTTCAATTGTTAATGTCATCTGGCAATATGTTGTAAAGTAACGTACATGTGTTGTATGTGGATTTCTGATGGTGAGCTGTTGATACTGACACTTCATGAACATTATTTCTACGATGTGTGTTGTAATTATAAATATCAGAATTGCATATGTTCCCATCATGAAGTAAGTCACTTTTGACAAATATTACAGATTCGTAAATAATTCGGCAAGGCAGTGGTAAGAATCCAAGCTCAATGTAGAGAGGCTTGCAGGGATCACGAGGATGGCATTTTTTCATTATTCGAATAATTTTCTTTTGCAATCTAAAGGTTTGAGTACTACATGATGAGTTTCCCTACAATATTATGCCATATCTCAGGCAGTAATGTATATTTGCAAAATACAATGAGCTGCATGATGGCTGACAGATTTTGAAAGAATTCTGAATAATTAACTTAATTTAGTGTTTAGTTTTGTTATATATTCATTTCATTTGAGGTTTCACTGAATTGAGAGACCTAGAAATTTTGATACCTGAATGTCAGCTAATTGCTTATTGTTCACTTTCAATGGAGCATGCGATTGCTGATTTGAAATGCAAAAATGCATTGAAACTGTTTTTCCTTTGTTAACTATTAATTTGTTATTACAAAATCATTTTGAAACTTCTGAAATCATACTATTTATTGTTTATTTTGTGGAAAGAACATTCATGTCATCGGCAAACAGAACCATTCTTCTGTTTTTAATAGATGAGGGCATATCATTTATATATAACAGAAAGAGGGTAGAATTTAAGAACGAGCCTTGTGGCATCCCATATTCAATTGGTAAAGAATTGGAAAGATAAATAAATAATGTTCTTTCTTGCCAGTACAGTATTTCTTTGAGATTGATGTTTAAGGTTATCCAATCTAGTGAGTTTCCATGAATTCCATGGGAAGGTAATTTTCATAGCAAGATGGAATGGTTAATAATGTCAAAAACTTTTGCGAGATCTAAAAACATTGCAAATTGCTTGTGCTAAAAATATTGCAAAGTGCTTCATTTTGGTCCATTAATGAAGCAACATCTTTAAGAAAAGGTAAAATGGCAGTTTCCGTAGATTTTGATTTTCTAACCCCGTGTTCTGAGTCTGAAAATGCTTCATTTTTCCTGAGAAAAATTTTCCATTTGTGTATAGAAAAGCCTCTCTAATATTTTTGAGAAATCTGACAAATAAGAAATTGGGCGGTAATTTTGAATTCCATTTTCGTTCCCTTTTTTAAAAAGTAACTTAATTTTTGATGTTATGAAAATATCTGGAAATATTCATTTGCATAAAGATGCATTGAAAATGTGATTGACATTGTAAGGATTTAATGTCACTTAATGCATGCAAGGAATATGTGTTAGTTTTCATGAAACATTGTGTTAATAATACAAAACATAGGGATTATCTGTGATCTTCACAAGAGCTTGCTGTATGGTTGTGTTATGAGGTCTCTCCTGAGATTCATGTACACATTACTTATTCGTACTTAGTATGAATGCATATCTAGTAAATTGTTGATTTGCGTTATCTCACTCTTAAAATTGGGCGTGTTATAGTATTGTGCACTATTTTCATGGCATCTTGAATATGCTTTTGCACCTAGGAGGTTCTTCAATAACATTCAGGACTATATAGTCCGGTGATCAGATGGTCACCTCCTCTACAGATTTCTTGATTATTTGGATATAATGCATCAACTTGGGATAATTGTCAATGCCAATTTTAAAGTATTGTTACATTTTTAACATTATTATATTAACAACTTTTATGTTAAATAGTTGTCTCCATACTTAAAATTGTCAAAAAGCACATGTTCCATTTTGATCAAGTTATTGCGAATTTTTATTTGGTAGGGAATAATGATGATTCATTCTTTATAAACTTGGGTGCATTTTGCTGCACATTTCACCCTGATAAAGGTAGCAGTTTGATGATCTAAATGTTGGCATCTGCACCTAGGACTAGCATTAGTAAATTATAGTTCACCCAAAATTGAGATATTCGAAAGCTTAATGAGCTAGATATGAAAATTAACGAAAAGATTTAGAAGCTTGACAATACATATTACTTGCCAAAGTCTTTAAATCATCATCAATCAGTCATGGCTGATGCTGGGTCACTCAAAGCTCGCCATATATTAGAAGCCCCCACAAGGTGTTTTTTATTGGAAAACTTAAAGTGTATTGAACAAATATATTTTGTATTTCATTGAAAACTCATGCTGCTTTGAAATATTCAAGTGTTCTTAATTACATTATAGAAATGTATTTGGTTTTTAAATTATGAAATAGCTTGTTTTTTTATGTAGTACTTTACTATAAAACCCATTTTCAGCAGTTTATGTAGATGAATATTTACACATGTAAATCAGAAAATAATTTGTTGACAAGAACCTATTGGTGACATTGATTTCTCATTTTATTTTAAATAGATTATTTAGATTTAATTAATAAATTATTATTACAAATTATATTCTATTTCCTTTGTTACCTTATGCACTTAACTGAAATTAAAGTTTTATTATTCACTTGAAATTTAGGATCCTCACATAAACTATTTTTACATGCAAGGATTATTTGTGTCATTTTATAAGTTCTTCACATAATTGTGGAACATATATTTCAGTACTCAAATAATTGTTGTTTACTATACATTAAATAAAATAATTTTTTGTTTCAGTTAAATGATTTGGACTTCCGAGATTCAATGTTAACTCTAGGCTTCAGTGAAGCTCATCAAGAAATTCTTTCTGCATTTTTTGAAAACAAGAAAGAAGAGATCCTAAATGTTTTAAACAACTACTCTCATGATTTGCCTCACTTCAAAGATCTGGAATGGCGTTTTGAAGTGCAGGTAAGGTGAATTTCCACATATTAACTTAAGAACAATTTTTTTCAGAAAGTTTTATTTATTTATCATAAATACCTTTGCAGGATTGCAAACTGATTCAAAACAAATCTCATCTATTATTAAAGTAAAGAAGATACACTTTCATGCATATTCAGCTCTAAAAATAACTTTCAATGTTACAAAAAGTTTCTTACTCTTTTGTATATTGAATTAAAAATTATTACATTGGGCATAGATTTTAAAATCATTTTTAAAAGCTATGTTTCAAAATATTGTCTAAAAGACAGAATTTTTCCTTATGGCAAATTTAAAAAAACAAACTTTTTTCCTTGTGTGTGAACTTGCGTAATTCTACCCTGCAGCTTGCTTCCCGGAGTTTACAGCATCAAATTACTCCTTTGATCACTATGAAACTGTCTCTGGAGAATCGTCGTGGATCAGTGGCTATACCTGGAGAACAGTTGGTGCTGCAGACGGATCCTACCAATTTGGTTCATCTCACTCAAGTTCTGGAAGAAGCTTTGCTGGAAGCCCGCAGTCAGCACACTCGGCGCTTCCAGAGATACATTAAATAGCCAATGGCTTGTCTGTGATGTTCAAAGACAAAGGTGAAGTTGCTGTGGAAAACCAGACTATTTTGTGCCAAGCATATGAACAGAAAGAAAGCAGTATGCATGTGCATTTAAAAAACTATTTGTTGACTAGTTCAAGTCCCAACCAACCAACAAAACAGTCAAAATTATTTTTTCTTTATTATAATTTAATAAGTATTGTAATTTTTCATTGAATGAATGTTATTGTAATCAATATTCAATTATTAGGAAAAGGAAAATTTGTACACAGTAATTAGAGAATTTCACTTGAATTTTATTCAACTAATTGTTTGTATTTGTACGAAAAAAAATAATTTCTTAATAGATTAATTACCTTAATACTCAAAACATAATAAAGGACTAAATGTGACCAGCATTAAAATATTTCTCTAAATGATTACAAAGAATATTTTATACTGTATTCTGCGTGACTTAACCATTTTATTTTTTTGAAGAATTGTGTTCTTCCTTGTTGATGTTCGATTAATAAAATGCTCAATATTCCTGCCTTAATCTTAAAGAAACTTTCATTTTTTTCAATTTCATAGAATATTTTGTAGATAATCTACTCTGAAAACCTTGTGTCTGCACAGTGTAAGAAATCTTAGATGTGGTTTTCAATCAATGAATGCTGAAACTGAAAACTGAATACTTTTGTGAATTTGCTTTTGAAGAAAAATTCAAGAACCATTAGGTTCTAATTTTTGTTATTGAAACATTACAGCGTATTTAGAGGCAGTGAAAATAAAGTGGAGAAAAATCAAAGAAATTGAGGAAGTATAGTTAAACAAGGTTTGGTTTCAAATCTATTATATTTTAAAATGTGTTAGTTGTATAAATGTGTTTATAAATTACCTGTAATTCTAGATGATTATTACTTTCTCGTCCTTACAAAGGTACTTCGTAAAAAGAGAAAGTTATGAAATTGTGCACTGGAAAGTGGCGAATTTTTGGCAGAAAAAATCTTATTGCTTGGTACCAAAAAAATATGTAATTCCTGTTTCAAAATATCAAAAAAAATATCCTCCAACCCATGATGTATTCAGAATCCATTTTTTGTGGGTCCTCAATACCAAAAAATCAATTTACAACAAAACCTGTCTGTCCAATTATGGTCAATGCTAGTGCCCAAACCGTTCACCCAATTTTCTTCAAAATATACAAGTATATTCGTTGGTCGATCTGAATTGACTTGAGACTTCGGAAGTTTGAAAAGGATATATTGAGTGTACTTTACATAAACCCTCAAAAACATTTTAAAATCTTTCTCAAAAATAGCACCTTGTTGTTTGATCAAACTTTGTCCTTGGATAGCACAAAGGACGCTTAAGAAAATGGTGCAGGTCTCAAGTTCGTTGAAATCTGAGATTTTTTGAAAATTGCAAGAGTCCTATTTTTTGGCTGCCTTTCTACAATTATAATTTTGCAGATAAAGATTTCTTTTTCTTAATGAATTTTGTCCTTAAAGACAAATCTTTAAATAAGTTCTTGTTCAATTTTTTGAATATATGTGTAGTTTTCATGTAATTTGACAGGAAATATGGACAATTTGTAAATAAAATTAACAATTTTTAAAAAACGCTGTAAATGTTTTCTTTAATTTTTAGTGGATAGAAGAACGGATGCTATTCTGTGGGTCTCAGTTTCGGCAAACACTCCGTATTTTCGAAAGTGGCAAATTTATAAATAATGCGAGAAAGTATGTGCCGTTGGAGCGTCGTTAGTTGTAAAATGCTTTAAAATTAGTTGAATACCGAAGGAAATTTTTTTTATAGATAAACATCGTGGAAACTTTTCTTTTTAAAATGTATTGAATTCTTTCTCTTGTTACTGTTACTGTGTTTTGTTATTTTTTATTGGTTAAGGAATTGATGATAAAGATTTGGCATTTTTTGAAAAAGAAAGCCCAGGTCTATTTTATTGGGCACGTACTTTTCTCTAGCTTTGCTTAACTTTATTCTGTATATATAGTATATTTCATTTTCGTGCCTGATAGAAATCAGAAAAGCATTTGGTTTATTCTTGAATCAAGACTGCCTTGTCAAAGGTGGAACCCAACAGAGGACTCACCGCGATATATTCGAAGCTGTCTGGACGAATTAGAACGGCATTTTTGCCGTTAATCATTGTCTATAATTGTTTAGCGACTACGGAATTGTTGGTCATTTAGAGTGGGAACTCTAAAATGAAAAATTCCGAAAGCGATTTGCGCTTAGGCAATTACGATCACGAGCTGCATTCGTAGCGTGCTCTCAACATGACAATGTGGAGTTATTCATTCTTAACTGCAGCATCTGCACCACGCTAAAAGTGCTGGTAAGAATAGGTGCTCATGCTTAGGTGGCACGGTTGCTCAACTCTCAAGTAATCGTAGGATATTTAAATATGTTTGTGATATTGTAGCTCATATTTTCCATTTAATGCCATTTAATATTCGAGATATTGCAGCCTTGTCGATGTGCAAAAGCGTTTCGAAATCATTGTCGAGCTCTCCAGGAGCTCTCTCTGGATTGTAGTCGCAAACTAGGCAGCGCACCGATTTATGGTCGTTTAAATGCGGCTCCAGACGTGAGGCATTCGGCGAATCCCGAGTAGTGTGGACGGGGTGCTTGCGATTCGCCGAGCACCGAACATTCGGTATTCGCCCTACCTACCGCGTGTCGGTTTTTAGGGCACATCAAAGGAAGCTAAAATTTGCACATCGCTACTCGAGATTGGGCGAACTGTCGCTCGCTATGTGTGGAGCCGCTGTAGGCTAACGACTCACGAACGTCAAATGACGGACGATAAAGTATCTGTGAGGTTTGCTGCTGCTGTTCGTGAACTGGGACCGACAAATGATTTAATTTGTCAGTCCCAGTACGTACTTAACATTTTGAAAAGTTAATTACTGGTATCGTTGTAAGAAATAAAATCATGAGTTCGCGGATAATTTCACATTAGGAGAGCATACATCCCTGAAAAGTTACAGATTAAATTTTTTTTTGCAAACGATAATAGGCTAGGGAAGTTTAAGAAGTATTTTTCTTTCAACATCAACAGTAACAACCACAAAGATCGTGAAATGAACTAGGGTAAAACAAGTCCAAATAGTGCTTTTTTTAGTG
Organism: Gryllus bimaculatus; assembly: GCA_017312745.1. Lineage (NCBI taxonomy): Eukaryota > Metazoa > Arthropoda > Insecta > Orthoptera > Gryllidae > Gryllus > Gryllus bimaculatus. Next base: position 4,350,110 of record BOPP01000033.1, on the reverse strand, counting down.
CTGGAGTGCGATCTCTGTATTTTGAAATCCTAGTCCGTTTTTTTTTTTTTATTTTGTGTGAAGTATATTACCTGCAGTTGTCTCAATGACGAACTAGTAGAAAAACTCGAAAAACTCTGGAAATCAAAACTTGGATCTAGGATCTAGAACCATGGATATTGGAGGTGAGCACACGTAACGTAGACTAAGCAAAATATTATGTAAGTAATTTTTCTATATTGGCTTTCAGTGTCACAGCGTTGGGTTAACGTACGTTGTAGATTAACGCTGCATCTTATCCAAAAGGGCACACGAGCGCTTTTGGCGACACCCGTCGCCTAGCGAACGTCGCGCGTAGATAGCTAGAAAACGTGCGTTACCTTTGGCTTGTGTTGCATTGTAGCTTGTGCAGTAAGCCACGCGGTTATATCAACGTGCGTTCAACGGACGTTTGACCGGTTTAAGTAGCTCCGGGCATCAATTGATGTCACTGCAGTGCCTCTGAACGGGAGGTTCTAGGGTTAGATTTGCGATTGGCAGTATTTTAGGCAATAGCAACAGACCTAGGTCGAATTCAGCTGCTGTCTGGAGGTGATTCAAACGGCCGGCTGCTCTGGTTGAGAGTTTTCATGGTTTCTCCGATCAGTACCCTTACAAATGGGCCACGGCTGCGCGCTATCATTACTTCCCTTTCCTTGTCCTATCCTAACCCCGTACTTACACGCACTACACTACCGCATACGACGCGAGACATGTCGGAAGGTTAGAATTTGTCCCGGTTGCGGCGGTGCCCCGTTGGTGGGAGACACCTAATTGCGGGGAAACCCCAGACAGTCGCCACTACCCGCTATAAAACATGTACTACGCTTACGGGACTAATAACCTTAGCAGTTGACGCGTCCAGGATCACTAATCAATCAACGGACGATTGATCTGTGGAAATCTTAGCTCTCAAAGGGAAGGTAATGTTTTATTTCAGGTGGGTTTTTGACGCGTCTCTGTCTTTTGATGGAGAATTGATCAGACCCGTTTCCAAATCCGCCCAGACAATTCTAAGAACTTTCCAAAAAGCGTGTTTAGTGGATAGACAAATAATTAAACCAAATTCATGCATGTATGCGATGATGATTAAACCCTTTTACCCATAGGTAAATTTCGTTCCACGACGCCATAATTTTCTTCCACGAGGATGTCTGATAGATGTGCAGCAAGTGAATCGCGCGGCAGAACTGTGATACTGCTTTGAAGTATTGTCGTACTTTTAATAATAAATTTGCAAAAACCTGTGCACGGAACTTCTTAAATTTGGAGAACTTCAAGTGAATATGAAGAACTGGAGTAATGGTAGAAAATGAAAGCACATCCATATTCAATTTTTGACATTTACGTTCTTAAGCGAGCAAATACCAATTTTCTGACGAATGCGACAAACAACTTATTCTTATTAAACTTAACTAAAACCCTACTGCCATAAATATTCAAAACAGTCGCCTTTTAATGTTTATTTAGATTCGTGTACAAAACGATTAATAGAGAAATTGCAAAACTAGAAGTAAACCAAATTCAGACTGTGATTGTGAAGTTTTAAACTCTTCAAAAATTAGAGGTAAAATATCTCATAGAAGTATGAAGCAAATCTGGGGAAGATTCAAATGTAGTTGAAAAGATTTTGCGTCAGAAGTTTCGGAACTAATTGTGAATGATCTTATATTGAGATTACAGCGACGCCACATCCAGTTAGAAGATTATCATTTTAAATTTAATGAATGACTCGGACTTCCTACTAAAATGTAACTTTCGGTCGGGGGTGCGTTGAGTGTTACGTTCGGGCCCGCAATGCCGAGGTGCCCAGATACAAGAGAGCGTATTTTTAGGCTGATCGTTTTGCGATTATTAGAAATATTAATTACTTCATACTTTGCGATAGTTGATTCAATAAAATATTAAAAACAGCATCTTCTAAAAGAACGATTTTTTCTGCTTCATAAGCTTACATAACCCTGTTCGTAAATCAATAACGGTAAGTAATTCATTTCGGTTTTATAACAGTCTTAAATAATAAAGGCTGATTTTTCCTCCATTGTTAACAATAAACACGGCACACAAAATTTCTTTTGATTACGTTTGAAGCTTGCCATCATATGGGATATCGCTCATACGAGAGCGTTGCCGACAGGGCTGTCCAAAATACTTTAAATTTAACATTTTAATACTTCGCCAAAATAGTTAGTAAATAAGTATTAAATACATATTAAAAATACATAAAGTTTTGATTTTGTAAATACATACGCATTTAAAGTACTTGAAATACTCAAAATATAGTAAATACAATTTTATTATATGTTTTATTGCAACAACATAATTGCCAATCGCAATAAATTAGTAATTGACAGTCAAAGTGTAAACAGCCAAAATTAGGTGTTCTTTCCAAAGGACAGTAGACATATGAGTGCATTGCCTTGTTGATGTTGATTCATTTAGCTATACTAGTTGATTATGCATAAAACCTTACCTTCACAGATTTTAATAGAGACTAACTGCTGCCAATGGTTGTAGAGAATGGGTATTTCAAATGCGAGTATTTAAATGCTGCCCAGTCCTGAAAAGACAAATTGCAAAAATTATACTGTATTTATTTTAAGATGATTTTTCTTAATATAACCAAAAAATCAACGAAAGTAAAAAAAATCAATCTTATCTGGATTAACTGTTCTACGAACTTTGGAATGAAAGTAAAAATTAAACCCACGTATTTTATTGAAGTATTTTAAGTATTTCTTCTTTTACGCCTGTCTTATGTATTTAAATGTATCTCCAAAATACATGTCAAAAACCCTCAAAAATACATGTTTTCACGTACACACCATGTATTTTAGAGACGTATTTCAAATACAAGTATTTAAATACTGCCCAACTCTGGTTGCCGACAACGCTTTTCAATAAACAGTAGTTAGAATTAGGGGGTTGATAGCATCGTCTTGACTTGTACCTCCTTGTTTAATGCTTCAGTTAATGAGACTTGGATCAGATTATGTGTCGCTGAAGTATTGTGTGTGTGTTTGAAGAAAATATCCACAATATTAATTTTATATTAAAGGGGCCCAGATAAATGATTCTCGGGTGGCCCGCACTCATTTCGTTACGCTATTTGTTCGAAACCCCCAATTCAGCCGCATAATGAAGGCCAATTTACCAAGGACCGCGTCTTCAACAGTAGGATGTTACGTTTGGGTCAACTGTAACCATCATGATACGCACTTAATGTTTCTACGTAAAGGACCTTTTTCAAGTAAACATTGGGCTGGTATCGAACATGATACGCCTATAAAGGCGTTATGTTATAAGGACCATTTGAGCTTACGCTTCTAAATAGGAATATGGATGGAGTTCTTTGCTTTTGAATTTTTTTAAAAGAATTTATCTCTCGGTACCTTCGCAAAAGCGATGGAGCAAAAACGATGGTGAGTCGCCTCAGCTCTTGAGAAGTGCGAACATTTATTTCTTTGGCGTCTTTCCCAATTGCTAAATAGGTAGAGGAGACTCCATCGTTTAGCGTCGCTCATCCTTGTCTATACTCCTCCCCTTTTGAACGGGGAGAGGTGGCTCAGGGCATAATCAGATGTCACGGCAGTGTCTCTGAACGAGAGGTCCTAGGCTCGGAGGTCCAACCGTAGCTGAATTTTCGACGCTAGCTAGATAGCTGGATCAAATTCAGTCCCTGTATGGGGGAGAATTCTAGCGGCTGGCTGCTTGATCGGTAGTTTTCCGTGGTTTCTCCGATCAATACAAGGTGAATGCCGGAGCAGTACCCTAACTGGCTATGGATCGCGCGCGATCTTTCCTTTCTCTTCCTTGCCCTATCCCCACCCCTTACTCACACACTCTTACATGCACTACACTACCACACATGCTAGGGGACCGGTCGGGAGCTTAGAGCTAGTCCCGGCCGGGGCGGTGCCCCGCTACTGGGTGACACCTAATTATGGGAAATCTCTGCCAGCCGACTAGTTGGTCGGCGGTCGGCACCGGGGAAAGATCACCGCCACTTCCCGATGAAAAAAACATGCGCTGCATATACAGGACCAATGACCTTGGTCGTTAATGCGCCCATAATCACTAAGCAATCAAGTTAAACTTCTCCCCAGAACTTACGGAGCGAATTGTTGTAGGAGCGTTCGAGAGTGTCAGGTCTGCGCCAGGCATATTCAAACGTGTGGGACCACATGTGGTTGAGCGATGAACGCATGAATGGACTCAGGACGACACTGAACACGGCTGTAAGTGCAACGAGCGATGCCCATAAACCAGTTAAATATGCCTTGTGTAAGGCAGTACAAAGCGTTCAAAATGTCTCCGCAGTGGCAGCCTTGCCGTTTCACTCCCCTTTCTCCAACCTTGCACAGGGACTGATCCAGAGATAAATTTTGGGAGGGGAAATTAAAAATGATTTGGTCGAATGTGTTACAGATGTTGGAAAATGTTTTTATTTTGAAAATATTTGTCGCAGATTACACTCAGTTCATGCTGAGCTATGAGTTTATTCTTTTTAATGATAATCCGAAAATATTTTTACCTGAAAGTTTTGTGAGAACTTGAAATGAATATTTACAGATAAATTTTAGGGACGGAAATTTTCCTCATTTCCCTCCCCGTGGATCCGCGCCTGATCTTGCGAGCGAATCAGGGAGAAGATGCCTTCGCTCTACTCCATACCAGCTCAACGAGCTGGGTTCAGGGCACCCCTCAACCTCTTTTAGTCTGCGTTCTTGAGAACAAGTTGAAAGAAGCTGCTCAAAATCCTGCAAACAGAAAAAGGAAGAGATCTGATGACTAGAAATATTACTCCTCTCGTGTAATTAATGACACGAAAACAAGACATTCTTTGCGTGAAATAATGAGTGCACAATTTGAGGCAATCGTGTCACTGGACGGACTATTGTGGCATCATCCTCTACGAACCTCGACTTCCCAGAACTGGCCTTCATGCATTGGGCGTGGACTCAGTGGCAAGCTGAGCTCGCATCTGCCCTGGGAGAATATCAAAACACGGAGGAATTTGTCAGAGTGCAATGCAATTTAGTCATATCCGTATATAAAAGGGTTTGAATTGGTGAAGAAGTGATCGCGAAAAGACTTTCTGAACACATTGTTGCTTGATTTATCCCATCTCACGTGACACTGTGAGGTAGAGTCCGGATTCACCGCAGGCCCCCTTACTAAAGTATATTGTCACAAACGTGCGAATGTCATGCTTAGTAGCTTTTCCTTTTTATCGTTCAAGGTTGGCACGTTAATACATGCCCAGTTGTGAGAAGCAAGAGGAGTAACAAACTCCACGTAGCGCTAGTACTGAAGTGAGTCGTGGGGATTGCATAACCACCAGGCGTTGAAATTCGTTGTCCCTCCATGGAGTTGCAGGGCAGTGACGTAGAGATTTGGTTGGTTGATTGATTGGTTACTGATTCCGGGCGTGTCAACTTCTAAGGTCATTAGTCTCGTAGGTGTATCGCGTGTTTTATCGCGGGGTGTGGCCGTAATCTTCCAACGCTGGATGGCGGGATCCGGCGCTGACTTACCTGTGGGCTTCCGGATTTCCCCAACCAGGTATCTCCCACCTCTCCAGCCGGGACAGTGCTCTCGGCATGTGGTAATGTAGTGCGTGTAAGTGTGTATGTGTGTGAAGTGTGGTGTGAGAATAAGACTAGAAAGAGGAAGGCAAGATCGCCCGTGGCGAATTTGTAACGGTACTGCTACGGCATTCGCCTGGTTTTAATCGTAGAAACCACGGAAGACTATGGATCAGAGCAGCCGACTGAATTTGGCCCAGCAATGAAATCAGTGTCGAAAATCCTGCCGCTGTCGGGACTTCATCCCTATGTCCTCGGAGGTCCGGTCAGAGGCACTGCAGTGACATTAATTGATACCCAGAGTCACCTGAGTCGGTGAAGAGTTTTGGTTGCATATATCTGTCTTTTTCTCTCGCCTCTCTCTTCTCTCTGCTCTCTCTCCTATTCCACTCTGCCCCAGCCTTTGTCAGCTTTGTTACACTCTCTGTATTCCAGACTAACGCTAGAGTGTATGGAGCAATTTCAAGCAACTTGGCACTCACGTGACTAAAAATCTTGGGGGAAATTACTGTAGGTCTGTGGGAGAGAATATGTGTGTAGGACCCTGCTCTATCATTTACTGGGAATGATTGATCAAAACCAAAGAAATGCCTGAAAATACTAAAATTGAGAATATATTAGTGCCAACTAGTTTTTTTCATAATGAAACATTTTTTTGATGATTTTTTCTAGTGTGTTGCAATTCATAAACTGTTCGTTTCTAAAAAAAATTTGCCTATTTTAAGTTATTTTCAAAATAATAAGCAAATAATTATAGTAAACGTTTTTCATTTGTCATTAGTTATAAGACAAAAAGAAAGCAAAAACAATATGTTATATTCTGTAAAGAATTCTGGCAGAGTAAAAAAACAAGCTCTATGAGAAGTTCAACTGCATGAAGTTGTCAAGAGCAATCAAAGTGATCACCTAATAAGATCATGTCATCTCATCTTCTGCCTGTCATTTAAGGATGGAATGAAGCCTTTCACAGCTCTCAGCCTGATATTGGATTATGATTAGAATTATTACTATAAAAGCGTGAGTGAGCCTTTTCTCTTTGTGCGAGTGAGCCTCCTCAGAGCACAGCCCCACAGTCAGCCAAAGGACTTGAAGTAGGCACCTCTGGTTGTTTTCTTCAGGTTCATAATGGACAGTAAGTGTTAATAGTTCTTATACATTCAAATAATGTACACGTATATACTTGATATAATTGTCTTGGTTTACACTGATGCAAGAATACCTTTTCAAGATGTTACTTCTTAATGTTCACATATATACTTGTTAGAATTGTCTTGGTTTACATTGAGGCAAGAATACCTTTTCAAGATTTTCTTTATTGAATATGCTTGCTACATTCAGATATAGATTTTATTAATATAATTTTTAATCAAATAATCTGTAAAATGAAATATTCTTAATAGATTTATGGACATTTTAATGAAGTTAAAACTTTAATAAATTTCAATGTACCAAAATTTCAGATCTCAAAAATTTTATATATTTTTAAGTGTACAATAAACAATGAAGTGACAACTGATTTAAAATATATCAATATTTTTATAAAAGGAAACCAGTGGTTCTCAACAGCACATACTTTCTCACATTATTTGTAACAGTTATGTAATATAATACTTCATGAACTTTGTGTAATTTTGGCAAAATTGAAGGATTCCATCAAAATAATCTGTAATCATGTTACGTCATAGTCTATATCATGCTATTCTGTATATATAGCCTTATTCATTAAACAAATCTTAAAGAAAGAATTTGTGCCATTTTTGAGAAAATTGTGTAAATGTTTTTGGGACTTTAGGTAACTTACCATGAAAATCAAGATATACATTTGGCTCATGTGTGGTGTGTTTTTGTTTTTTTTTTGTAGACATTCTGGCACTTACACCTAGCCTTCTGCAGCCTAAGGCCCCTGAGGCATGGCAGCAGGTTTCAAATGTGACTGTGGTGGATAATGTGCCTCCTGATATGTTACATCTTATTGATGCTCACTGGTAAGTTCTGCACCACCTAAATATCCAAATGGAAAATCCAACATTTATAGACAAAGAAGAATCCTCATTTAATTAGAAAAATACAACACTTAATAAATGTTGGAATTAGATTAGTTATTGTACAGTCTGCAATTTCAGGGAATACTATTGAATGGCAAAACAAACAATGAAATTAATGCATGATAGCAGTTGGACCCTATAATATTTGTGTGATTAAACACATGATAAGATTGGAAGTGCTTCTGCATTAAATAAATATTTATATAATTTAAAGTGTATTTTTACATGCATGATACAGTAAATCTATTATAATGAAACTACAACAATTTTCATCTGAGATGCACTTGGAATTGAAATATGCCCTTTTTAAGTGGTTTTATGAATTTCAAAACAAGTGGTGTTTCGTTTACTTTATAGGAGGAATGTAGGCAGCCCATTGCTGGTCAAGATTTAGCAATCAGCCTAGAATTTCATATTCAGAAATGCAAGCTGCGACTCATTCATTGGTGGCATAAGAGGGGTTCCATTCAATGGGGTAACTTGAGTTTGCATCACGTGGGGCATTGTTACCCAGGCAATTATTGTTGGAGTCATTCACTCTCCTTCTGCTTCAATAGATTATAAAAAAATGTATTAAGGAATATCTACTTTATAAATTATTTAATGAAAGTATGTTTATTGTGAAAGTGATTTCTTTCTTCTTTTTTTTGCTGCCTAAAGAAAATTTTAATATCTGACATGGTTAAATAATAATAAAATTTAAAATAATTTTTTTAAAGAAGTTTCGTTCTTTTCTCTGATAATAACGAAACAAATAGAGGAAATGTTATTGAAATCAATTTATAAAATTGCAATAAAAGTTAACCTGATTAATTTATAAATGTAACATTCAAAGCTATACTTTTAAATTAAAATGTTCTCTTTGTGTTGTCCCTAGTCTTTTAGCCTTAACAAGAGCAGACCCCTCTGCCCCAAGTTATTATGCCACTAACCTCAGTTACCAAAGGGTGACCCCTTATACTCATCTACCATGGGGGTCCTACTTAATAAGTGAACCTCATTAACTGAAAGAGCCCCTTCAATCATATTCACCAGCCCTAGACTTACACTTATGCCACAATCCCTACTGTTCTTGCCTGGCAAGTTGCATCTTCCTCTTCTCATCTAAGTAGAAAAATAATGCAGGAGCTTCTGTAAGTCGAAGCCTGAATAATATACATATTATTTAGCTTTGTAATTAAACCTACATGATTCATCAGCATCTCCAGAACAATGACAATAATCTTAACATATAAAATGAATATCAACTACAAATTAATCTTTTTATATTGTTCCCAGGTACCAGTTTCCTCCTTTAAATCCACTTTGGCATGCAATTCTTGGATTTATGATTGGATGTTTGGGCTTTGTGTCGTGGATGGGTAATGGAGTTGTGATCTATATCTTTTCTACGACCAAAGGACTTCGCACCCCTTCCAACCTGCTTGTTGTGAATTTGGCTTTTTCTGATTTCCTCATGATGGTGGTAATGTCACCACCTATGGTAGTTAACTGCTTCTATGAAACATGGGTATTAGGTATGTCATTTTACTGCAACTAATAAATTGCCAAGTACTGATCATTAATGTAGCATTTTAGGATTGATATTTGAAAATGTTAACTTTTTTACATTGTCATTCAATTTCATTAAAAATCCAAGTTATTTCTAAAATATTACTTTGGATGGGTATAAAATATATTTTCAGTGTTGAGGATATTTGCTTTTTGATCCCCTAAAGTGATCAAGGGGTCTCTTAAACGTTCAAGAGGCTTCTGAATGCCTCACCAAATTCTGAACATGATAAGTTAAAAAGAATTGAAACTATGGTTTTGAAAATTGAGTCAGTCACATCTAGTCTGTCCTGATTTTAATAAATGAAATAAATAATAATACAGAGTACTCTAAAAAGAGCCCTTTTCAATATCACAAATATTAGTGTTGCGAATAACAAATGTTAGTCATAGTTAAAATAGCCAATGATAGCCAATCAAAAGAATTTTGCATTTTAGATACTTGGAAACTTTTATTGATGATCATTGATGCTCATACATAGCTGGCACTCTGTCATACATGCAAGAAGGGATGAATATCAATGGTGTGTCTGCTGCACATCTGTAAGAAAACATTTAACCTACCTTCATACATTGTCTTATTCAGGTCTTGTTCACTCATAATTGATCACATAAAATTCATAATCAGGCTCAATTCTCATAATTTCCATCAATTTTTTTCTATTCAACACTGTGTGCCGTGGGGTGCATTTCATGACATTATAAGTATATTTTCAGAATTTTCATATTCTTGTAGCGACAAGAATTTTGAAAATTCTAATCATTCCTTTGTGGACCGAATATACTAATAATAATTTATTTCGTCGTGTTTTAATGTGTTTAGGAGAACTGATGTGCCAAATATATGGCATGTGTGGATCCTTGTTTGGCTGTGCTTCCATTTGGACTATGACAATGATTGCAATGGACCGATACAATGTTATTGTAAAGGGCTTAGCAGGCAAGCCTCTGACTATCAAGACTGCTTTGCTACGCATTATTGTAGTGTGGCTCTTTGCTCTAGCATGGACAATTGCACCACTTTTTGGATGGAACAGGTAAAGACCATGTTAATTGTTTCCAATCTTCTTTGCTAACACTCACATGTATATTGTGAGTATTTTGTAGGAAGAAAGAAAAAATAGCTGTGCCTTTGATCCTTGTAGTAAAGTTAATGCCTCTTATAATTTGTAAATAAGAATTGGAAAAGTACTACCTTGCATAATTACCTTTCAAAAAATCTTTTTAAACAGAATCAATACTTGACATGGACAATTGAGTTGAAGGTTTTCTTTGTTGTATATTGAAATGTAAGAGTTGTCTATATTTATGTTCTATCAAAAGCAAAAAACAAAACAAAAAACAACAACAACAAAAAATTGCAATTTGAAGTCAATTTAATGATATCAGTTGTTAAATTTCTTAATTTTGATATCGAAAAGTGAAAGGATACACAAATAATTTGATCAATATTTTTTACCAGATATGTTCCAGAAGGAAATATGACAGCATGTGGCACTGATTATCTTAACAAAGATTGGTTCAGTCGCAGTTACATTTTGGTGTACTCGGTGTTCGTATACTACTTGCCCCTTTTTACGATAATCTATTCATACTACTTTATCGTGAAGGTAAGACAATGTAACATTAATTGATTCGTAATGTTCCTGTTGTTAATCATAAATTGAAAAATTCGTAGAAATACATTTCAATACTGAGTAGTTTGTCCGTGTATTTAAAATTTGAGAAATCGAATCGCACGAGTCATAACGATAAGCGATCGATAGTAATCGAGGCAGTTTTCCCGCGAACATGAATGGTCAATATCCGGGGTGGTGCGCCGTTCAAACTCAGGAAGGTATATTTTTAATTTTAAGTTTTTGGAAATAGAAAATAAAATGTCTCTTCTAAATTAAGTTTAATATTTGTAGTGCTTTTCGACAAACGAAAGTACATATGACGATTGCATGGCAGCGAGACATTTTATTCGAACACACATGTTGACGGATAAGACCATTGATGCTATTTCGCGTGTATGAAGTGTTTACAGAATATTTGGAAATTGTACAGAAGACAGATTTGCACGGTGATGATTTCTACTTTTATAGGCAGTCGCAGCGCACGAAAAAGCTATGCGCGAACAGGCAAAGAAAATGAACGTCGCTTCATTGCGATCGGCTGAGAACGCCAACACCAGCGCCGAGTGCAAGCTGGCCAAGGTGAGTGTAAACGCATCTGCTCGTCTGTTGAGTGTTTAGATTTAGATTTATTTAGTCAAAAAACAGTAAAAACTGCGTGTGGCGTAAGGGGCAGAAAATGATCTGCGCAAGTTTTCTAGAATCTTTTTTCATCATTAGTTTAGTGATCGAAATTTAGAAAAGATGTGCACAAAAATATGTGTTGATCTTCAAAAGCAAACTATTCAGCTCTTTAAGTAAGTAACTTAAGGAAAATGTGTGATTCAGTGCCGAAGCTAAGCAATTTTGGGCCCAGGGCAATGTTGAAACGTATTTCTCTCCCCCCCCCCCGATTTTCTCGAGTTCTGATTTCTATTCCAATGTTTTACTTATTTGTTTTCCATCAGTCCCATTTTCGGGCCCCTTGACTTATGTGGCCCCGGGCAATCGCCTGGTCTGCCAATGCCTAGCGCCGGCACTGACATGATCTAATGCGAAAAATTTACTGTATGGTTTGGCAGCCTCTTGTGGATGTTGAAAGGACGCCGCACATAATTAGGATACAACGTAAGGGTTTTTTTTTAAAATAAAACGTAGTCTTGCAATACTTTGACGACAATAAGACGGTAAGAAATATCGAATGAATTGGATGCGTCTGAGAAGAATATTAGCAGACAATGAAGTAAATTGAACTCACATGAGTTAATGACTTGGATTCCATACCTATTTCATAAGTAGTTACATGGGTGTCTTTGAGTTTCCCATCATCACTCATGTATGGTTTTACCTCTATGCCTATTTGTCTGCTAGCAAAATAATAATTTTGGTGAAGTGATAAAAACTTTAACAGAGTAAAAAGTTCAATAAGTTCAGTAACGATGAAGTTCATGTATTATGTGGTAGTGTTGGCTTAGTGGTTTTATTGTTTTTGAAGGTTGCCCTGATGACAATCTCATTGTGGTTCATGGCTTGGACTCCATATCTCGTTATCAATTACATGGGTGTCTTCCAAGGAGCCAACATTAGCCCGCTGGCCACTATTTGGGGCTCGCTGTTTGCCAAAGCGAATGCAGTTTACAACCCTATCGTATATGGCATCAGGTGAGCATGTCTGATCAGAATAGCATTATAATTATTTTATTGTTACATCAGTTTGGAAGTTGGAACAGACAAAGCTTTAAAACTTAATTATGTATTCATTTTCATATGCACATTCTGAGTTGAAATTGTTGCTTTTGCTGTTGTAAAGACTGCTTGTATATTGGTTGCTCTGAAGGATTTGTTTCATAGTATGTAGAAGTAAGTATTTATAGGCTTGTGCAGAGAGGGTGGAATGAGGATGGCTGTGACCTCCTTAAAATGTTGAAAGAGGCCACAGCCATCTTACTTAATAACACCTGTCTTTTCATTATAAATGTTCATTCTCTGATTTTCCACACAACCTTACTTAATAAAACCTTTCATTTCATTATCAATGTTCATTCTTTGATTTTCATTTTTTTTTAACCTGATCATTTTGGAAAGTGTTACACATCATTTGGGGAAGTGGCTCTCTAAGCAATTTGTCTTCTTTGTTAATAGTTTAATATAAAAAATATTTATTAATTGTGTAATTAAAGTTATGTCATTCATCTTGAAGATTTTCATTTACTAGTAAAATATTTAATATTTTAATGGAAAAAGTTTAATGGAAAATGGGGTCAGAAATGTAGTAGACATCCTCCTCCGGTTTTAGGCTGCGCATACCTATGATGTTATTTGATGGCTTTGCTTCTTCAAGAGATCATGTAGAGAAGTTACTGTTGTACCCGCTTGACTTGCATGTAGTTGTCCAGGATTCACAATGTAAACTGCTTGCATCACTAAGTAGACTGAGATGGCTTCGTAAATTTATACTCCTTTATTCAGAAAAAAAATTGTTAATATCAAATCTCACTATTGTTTTATGGTTAGCCATCCAAAGTACAGAGCTGCTCTGAAAGAGAAGCTTCCTTGCCTTGTGTGTGGACAGACGGAGAGTCCAGAAACAACATCGCAAGCTTCAGCTGGCACTACCAACACAAATGCTGCTGAGAAGGCATAACATACCCAAAGAGATGTTTTTATGTACTTTCCTGAAACAAAGAGATAAACAATTTATTCCTAGCATTGAATTGACTTGTCTCATTTGCTGATTTAAATCCTTGATATCCATTTGACTTAAAGGTATATGTCCTAATGTTAGCAATATTATGAACATTGAAATAGAAATTACTGATTGAGTCCAAAAACAAGAGTATTTCAATTTTTAAAATTATGAGATTTAAATTTCTTGGTATAGGTGAACGAAAGAATGATCACTTAATCTCTTATTTTTTTAAAGGCAATTAACATGTCTGAGATCTATTGTGCATTCAATTCTTCTGTGGTTTTTATTATTATGAGGTTGTTGTTGTTATTATTATTATTATTATTATTATTATTATTATTATTATTATTATTATTATTATTATTAATTTGCAACTATTACAGTGTATGTAGCAGAAGTAAAAATATGACCTCTATGTGGTGCTGACCCTCTATTCTCAGTTTTTATGGAATGCAATAACTGTGGAATATTGGACTCAATAGAATAATTCATTTTTTGAGGTTCCATAAAATGAATGTCCCTTAACACCACCTTGCCTGAATAACATCATTAATTGGATGGATTTATTTGAACAAATGTTATGACACTTGCCTACATTATTTACAGTATTGAGGACTAGCCTTTTGCATTTGAGTTAGTCACTTGTATGGTGGGTTCACATTTTCAAAAATTAAAGATTGTGAAAAATTAAAATTACAAAACAACAACAATTAATTAATTAAATATGAATCATCAATGAAATATAATAGAATATCTTGTTCAGAAATGAAAGTGAAAAAAGTAATTATGGAGTATAGTATTGTCATATCTTGAAAATTACTGAAAATTATTTTACAACCAGCTCTCAAGGCTCTGCTGTACCCAGTGCCATGGTAATGTATGGTCCTAAAGGATCTGGGCCCCAGGCCCTTAAAGTTCAAGGCCCCAATAGTTTTTAAAACAACCTTAAAGATAATTCTTGCAAAAAAGAAAAATTTTAAAAATGTATAAAAAGGTGAATATGATTAATCTATATGCAAAAAATTGACATTACGGAGTGATGTGTCAGGGATTGTTGGATAGTATCTATTAAATGGAATGTGTCTGATTGACACGGGAAAGTCATTCAGTGAAGAAAAGTTGACATTTTTTAAACAAACTTGTTGTTGTTGAATTTGTAGTCTTTTTCAATGAAATTATAAATCTGTTATTCTTTCTTACTATACATTAAAGATTATATATAGCATTTAATTGTTTGTATAATATTTAAAAAAATACAATATAAATTGACAGGATTTTCGTACTCAAGGGGGGGGGATTGATGCAAGTAAGAATAAGGGGCCCTCAAGTTAACCTAGGCCCAAGGGCCCCCAATGCTGTTAAAACGGCCCTGGCTACACATGGGCCACACAAGCAAAGAATAAAAATGTGATTTGTTAAGTGAATACATAACCTACATTGGACTAAATCAAAAGCTCTCTTCTTCCCCCTCTTCATCACTTTATTTTTCTTCCCTCTTTCACTTTTTTTTCTCGTTTCTCTTCTTTCATCCCTCTCTTCCTCTTCTCATCCTAATTCTCCTCCTCTACGTCCTCCTCCTCCTCCTCCTCCTCCTCCTCCTCC
>BOPP01000033.1:4277277-4335003 GCA_017312745.1 Gryllus bimaculatus | reverse complement strand
CACCACCACCACCACCACCACCACCACCACCACCACCACTTCTCATTTTTCTTCTTCTCTTGCTCCTCCATCTCCTTCCCTTCTTCCATTCCGATCAACCCCTTCGCGTCCGCCATTGCATCTTTGTATCCACGGAATGTGGAATCGAAGCCGATTCTGCTGTTGGGGACTCCAGCTCGGGTGTTGTAGCTGCGGGCGTCAGTTTGTATACTGCTCCACATTCCCCCGTACAGATACGGGGATTGGGACGTGGACGCGTGAGATAGGTTATTTTGTGAAAGGTTAGGTGGATTATTTTATTAGGGGAGTAGGACGAGGGAGGAAAAGGAAATTGAAGCAGGAACCTCCCCCCCCCCCATTATCGAAGCCTCGAAACACATCAATATTCGTAGAGAAATATATTATTTTAAATTAACTGACTGAATTTTCGAACAATAGAAAGGGTTCCACGTCAATTCATATTCTAATCAGAGCGCCAACTTGGAATGCACAGAATGTGGAATCCATGTCAATCCACAACTTAATACACTACAACTTGACAACTTCAATAAGTATTTATTACCGGCAAGAGTCGATGTGGACTCACAAATACTCATATGACTGTGGAGCGTTATTTCTTCTTTGAATATTGCAAACGGATAAATTAATTCATGAAGACAGATTATTTCAAACGAATATCACACACTTAATCCTACAATCCTCGTTATTACCAATCATTGTAGATTACACAATTCAGCATAGACACTAAATGCTAACATTTCACAATCTTTATTGCTGTGACAAAAAAATTAACTCAAGGCATTTATAATTAGTGGCCGGTAGCAACCAAAGTTATTCAACTACTGAGCTTTTAATACTCGTAGAACAATAGAATAAATGTAATGAAAACTAATGAAATTTACTTGTAAGGTAGCTTTCAGTCCGTAACATTGCAGGAATCAGTCAGATAAAGACTTTGCACATCTCTTTGAAATGAGATTAATATTATCGCCGTGATTGCTTATTTCCCAACTTACGAGTTCTATAAGCCTTGAAGTTTCAGCTTCCTAGTTTAGACTAGGCGAGCAGTAACGCCTAGCTATTTGGCGAGTGTCGAATATTTTTATAATAACTAGCTCTAGAGAATTGAATTTTCTTATTACATTAAATATGTGGAAACTCATTACGCTGAGAGACAACGCTGTTTCAATCACTGAATTGTACTCCCCTTGGTCACGAAGTGTTAATGCACAGAATGAAGTGCAAGGTTACAATGCGGCAGTGAAGCAAAATTCGTGCTGAAGAGCTTGCTGATAACATTGCTCGCATGTTTATATTCTTTTTTTCAACCCTGAAAGTAAAACTTCCATAATTTATAATTTTATCCTATATCCTGAATTATTTAGACAGACTCATAACAGGTATCTGAAAATGCTACACGTATTTTGTGCGGCATATTAGAAATATAATAAAAAACATTATTTTCGATTGATAGAGATATCGGCCGCGGCCTTTGCCAACATCTGCTTATTTTGCCGGAGCCTCTTCATGGGAGAAAGGGGAATCATTCCCATACCAGGTCCTACGGACGGAAATAAAACACTTGGGTAGAAATAATCGTGAGCTCTCCGTAGCCCGTTTAAGGTATTGCAGTGTGATCAGGCTAGAATTGACGGTAAACATTTGTTTCATTGACATTATTGTTACGGAAAGATTTTTGAATAATTGATATCATCTAACCTTATAATCTTGATTAAAGGGCCACCTCTAATAACTGTCAATTTTTCAGACGCCGAAAAAAGTTTTCGAAGTGGTCATTTCCATTCGAATTACCCATAATGGCGCAACTTAGGAGGAGAGGGGAAATCCCCTAGAATTTTCAGCGTGTTGAATTTCCAATTTTAAGTGAAATGTATAAATGCATATTAATGAAAAATGCTAGAAATATTTCGAAATATTTGTATTACTGGAATAATATTTTTTTAAAAGGGTTCACGTGAAAATAAGAAATTGAAAAAAAAGTATCTGTACAATTAATCGGGAAAATAACATAATAAAGAGTAATAGGAAAGATGTTATCTTTTCATTCTACGAAATTATCTTTCCCGGAAGCGTTACTTGTTATTCCGTGCCGGATGAACAGAAGAATTGCTAGGAACCTAGACAACTTCTCGTGATCTGCGTCCGTGAGTTATGATAGTTCAGTTCAAGGGCACTGTTTCGCACAGGGGATAAAGCCAACAACTAACGGGTTACTGTTGGCCCTTTTTTTTTCACGGGAAAAGGACACTCGTTCTTGCGGAAAATGCGCTTTAATTTGAGGAGATAGCAATTAAATGTAAGTCATGTTGCAGACCAAGCGAACGAGGAAGCGAAAATTCGGAGGTGGATTGTGTGGCTCTTCTGATCCCTCCCAGTCGATCGGTCTTTCCCGCAGGATTTCTACACAGAATGATACAAAATTACTTACGAAAGTCAGTAGAGTCATGATTAATGTCCTATGTGCTGTTGTTCTTTTGAAATCGTGTGTTTTCGCCAACGAGGAGAAACGACGCGCTTCATGGTGACTAAACCTTCAGAGCACTCGACTAGAGGCCAGTTCTGCGCTTCCCTGTGACAATGCTGTGACCCGGGGAAATGTCGAAAAGTGACGCGCTAAGCGTTGACTACTCAACACTGTGTCATAATTCCGTCCGCATTGTCGTGTAATAAGCGTGTAAAGTGACACACGTTGTTCATTACGTATACATGATGCTTTAGTGAAATTTCTGCATATCAATGTAGACAATCTATGTTTCATGAACCTCGGGCTGTTAGTATTGACAGAACATTCTTTCTTCGCCGATTTTAAACTAGTACTGCAGATTGGCAAATAATTTCTAGCACTACTTAGTTTTGTAATTTATGAAGTCTAGATTAGCTTTCCGATATTGCCCCACTCTCTTCCCACCTTCTACCTATTGATACCAAAATTATTTTTTTCACATTTTTTTTACAAATTTTCTAATAGAATTGAAATATTTTTTTAAGAAGGGTTACGAGATAACTAATAGAGTAAGATGTTCTAGACAATTTTTGTTATTTTGTGGTGAAAGACAATGAGAAAACGAAAGAAAGAGAATGAAAGAAAGACGGAAAGAAAGACTCAAAGAATGAGAAAAAAGAAAGACAGAATTAAGAAGAATGAGGCAAGAAGGAAGAACGACAGAAAGATGGATAGAAAGAAGAAAGATGGATAGAAAGAAGAAAGATGGGTAGAAAGAAGAAAGATGGGTAGAAAGGAGAAAGATGGGTAGAAAGGAGAAAGATGGGGAGAAAGAAGAAAGATGGAGAGAAAGAAGAAAGATGGGGAGGAAGAAGAAAGATGGGTAGAAAGGAGAAAGATGGGGAGAAAGAAGAAAGATGGGGAGAAAAAAGAAAGATGGGGAGAAAAAAGAAAGATGGGGAGAAAGAAGAAAGATGGGGAGAAAGAAGAAAGATGGGGAGAAAGAAGAAAGATGGGCAGAAAGAAGAAAGAGGAGGGAGAGACGGAAAGAAGAAAGGAGGGAGAGACGGAAAGAGGAAAGAAAAGGGAGAGACGGAAAGAGGAAAGAAAAGGGAGAGACGGAAAGAGGAAAGAAAAGGGAGAGACGGAAAGAAGAAAGAGGAGGGAGAGACGGTAGGAAGAAAGAGGGAGAGAGAGATAGAAGTGAAAAAGGACCTCCCCTTCGTTATGCCGTTAACCGCCCGAGCTCCAGATTGAATATTGAGGGCGGCGTAGGCTCCGCGAGCTCTCACGAAGCCCTATTTGTGGCTGCGGGCGCACGTGTGTCCCGTTTCCTGGAGGCGCGCGACCGACCGGGGCGCCTGGATGCCCAGGGCGATCCTCATCAATGAATGCGTTGATCGCGACGAGGCTTCTGCTGATGAATGGAGTGACGCGCGCACGCAGGAACCCGTCGGCGGCGGGGGCGAATTGATGAGATGGTGATGCAGATAAATTATTAATGTGATTTCCCGTGGCATTTACCACGACCAACGTCTATCAATACATTCGTTTTCCCCTAGAATTGAGTAAAGATTTTAAAAGGAGACACGATGGTACAAGTTTCGAAGTGTATATCACTTGCTTTGAGTCAGAAAGAAACATAAACATAAAAACGGTTTGAGTTTTCCGGGCTAGTTGACATGAAAACTATACATCTGATAACAAATGGACCATTCCATTCGTCAGAGGAGTAGTCGAAGATACCACAAGTATGCTTATCTAAATTAATTATCAATAACAAATAGTTCCCGTTTCATTAACACGAAAAATAAATTGAGAGATGTCATTGGTTGATTCCTGGTTCATTGCTAACCACCTTTTCTAATTTTCTTCAAGGCAGCTGGGGAAAATCGGATAAGCCGGGGTGATCTTTTTGTTTAAAAGTTTAAAAGTACATAGAAAATATTGTTTATTGTATATAAAAGTTCTATCAACAATATGTGATTTTTAGATTTCTGTTATGCCAAAACAACATAAAAATGTGATTGTATCAATTTATGGCGAGTACTGAAGCCGTATGTCTGCTTCCCCACACTTTCAGATCTACCCTGTTTTCGCCTATTCTATATTTGATGGAGGAGGAGGTGGAGCAGGTAGTATTCTAAACTGTACACTATGTGGTGAAAATTAATTGTTGTATTACTGCAAAGGACCACAATATAATGCAACTTGCTCACGAAAAACGGAAAGAAAGATTGAGAAATTAAGTTTTAGATATAGGCGCTTCGTCCTTGTTTGGCTGTTCAGGTGAAAACATTGTTTTTCGTGTAATTTAAATACTGACAATGAGAGCAACAGACGATGTATGTTAGCGTGCAACGTTTCTGGAAAATTAACCACGAACTAAAATGAAGTTAATGATGTGGTATTCGTAGTGAAGTTTTATTCCGTAACTCCGTAGAAGTGAATCTAAATCTAAACCGAACATTTATTCAGTTATCCAGACATCAGGTTTGCAGATGAAGTAAAGATCGTAGTTCATTCAGGAGAGGGAATACCGCGTGGAAAGGCAAGAGTAAACGTGAATAGCTTCAATGTTGCCAGGTGGTCTGAAACATTCCCCGCTAGATAGCGCTGTGAAAACCACTAACACCACAAAAAACACCTAATTCAATAAATTATTATTTCATATTTAAATTATATGGGGAGGTATGGAAATAAAAGAAATGAGAAAAATAGTGTGTGTGCTGATATTTATAATTTACAGTAAACATCTAATTTTAATTTATAAACATGTATAGAATAAGAACTATTTACGTAATAATGTTCATACACACACACACACACACACAATTTTCATTCAAATGATCTTACGCCTATACGTGTTTTTACTAAGATTAGTTATTTATAATTAAATATACCTGCAATAATCCTTAGAACCAATTTTTGTGTTTTGTGATTTTATGACACACAGTACATATTAAAAAAAAACATTTAAAAATTCAACGTAAACCTGCAAATAAATTTACCCTTTAAATATCCACTAAGAACAAAAAAATAAACCCCAAATTTAGGGTGGAAACCCCTAAGCTAGCTACACTGAGTAGCATAGTTATTATAGAAGTTCAAACAAGGCGGCTAAAGCTGCCTTCTATACGCGCTGCTTGAATTTCCTCGCTCGCCACGCTGTCTGCCTCTCTGGTTACGTGGCACAATCCGTGACGATGATGCGTCCCTCCCACCGTTTTCATGGCCAGATGTATAACGTCGAAAACCTTTCCAAGATTGAGAATCTCTCGATCAGTGCAGGCCGCAGAGTTGCGAATTAGAAGAGGCGGTATAAACCCGTGTGTCCGTACTATCACATACATTTTACCTCTTCAAAATATTTCTTGAACGAGGAAAACTGTAGTATGTAATGTACAATTGATTTGCACGCATCGGGATTTTAATTCTTGTTTAAGACGACTTTTACGTTGAAAATCAAGAGATTAAAAACATATTTTCAGCAAACAAATGAGTAATTTATGGAATCAGATGAAAGGGTCGGTATTCTTAGCTTAGTTAATAGGCGCGGACTCTGCCTAACAAAGCTCTATAGCAGCACCTTGCCCCCACGCAACTCCCAATGAACCCACTCTTTCTTGAGCTTCCATTGCTTCGCAAACACTAGCTAAGGACGGACTCCCGATAGTCCACGATACGACCCATTCCAAAAACATTTATTTTTTGCTTAAGCGGGCACATCAAACTAAATTCGTCCTGGAAAATTGCGCCGGTGGTCTGCACAAATGAAACGAGTCGATTGAATACTTTACTAGTTTAATTCTTTCTGCAACTTTCCCGGAGGTTGGTTTTTCCGAGGAGAGCGCCACCCTAGAGCCCTTAAGGCGCCGCTGCTATCGATAAGGAAAATCCAGCTGTTAATGTGAATTTACCGCCTGTCTTATTTCGAAACAGGCCGCTTCAAAGTAAATAAATTATATGTTTTATAAGACCGTAGAGGTTACTTTCTACATAGGTGCACGAGGGAATCTCGTATACAATCCAGCGCATTCATCTCATTTTGCGGATCGTATGCTGACAATCTGGCGAATTTTGTAGCTTGTTTAACGGTAGGCATTTTGGAATAAAGCGGAATGGGCGAAACGAACACGTTTTTTTATATAGTGTCATTCATTTATATGATATCAAGAAAATCATCTCTAGTGAGATACGCTCCACGGTAACACTGTTCGAAGTAATCTGATGAAGTCACAATCTCGTCACAGGAAGATATCAAATCAACAGTAATCCCCACTACTTTTCCGTCGTTTATTCAACTCAAATTCGCTAGTAGTGACCGCTTTATTCAGACCAATCTACAAAATGTGCAGCCAAAGGACCAGGCGATCGGTTAAAATATTTATTTACAAGTGTTTCGTAGAACAATGAATATTCCATGCAAAAATGTTCGTTTATGAAGATAGTCGCTTAATCAAAATAGCCATTTGCTAACTATACGTTTCTCTGTATAAGATCGGGGTATAACACAATAGAGAGAAAGACACGAAAGGAACGATGTAAGATCCATGAAGCAATTTAAAAGACAGTTTACATTTATTTTAATTGGGAATTGTTTGTAAATAGTAAATAAATTGCATTAATGAATAATACATCGAACGATGAGATAATATTAATTGAAAATATTAATAGAACATTTTAATTCAAAACAAGAAGTTATGGATTTCCTTACTAAAAAGAACTAGCATGGATTCATCATATGCCATCCGGGCCTGTCTACGTCGGTACGTTAAAGTTTGACCAACACATTCATGTGTATGCTTTTCTTAGCTTTTATTATAGAACGTGTTTTGAGTTCTTCTCTTAAGTTTTTCTTGGGTTAAACAACAGAAAAACATTGTTTAAACAATATTGACAGGATGCTACAAGTATCCACTTGGATAATTGTTTTTTGGCAAATTTATTCAGCCTACTCGTACATAGATCTCAATCTGAATCTGAAAATATATTTTTGATCTTCAATCATCAAATTCCTTTGATGGGTCAAAGGTTGAGAGAGGAAACGAACTCAATAAAAATCTATGCTAACTTCATTCCCTAATTCCTAAACATACTTGGGGTAAAAATGAAGCTAGGGGAACATCCAAATGGTTTAGTAAGCGAGTTTATTTTAGGGTTTAGCTTTCTCTGGAGGTATTTCAAGTAGTGCGTCAGCCTGGTATTATGCCATAAAGGGCAAGAATTCTGTTGTGTGGTATATTCATCTTCCTTCAAGTGCTGGAGATGCTATTCCAACTAGGTGTCGAAGGGCGTTTCATTTAAGGGAGAAATGATCAGTTATATTTTTTGTTCCGTGATAGACCGGTCATCTCAAGAGCAAATTCTAGGGTCAAACGTTTGAGAGACGGATCAGTGACGTCACTGAATTTATGACATTCTGTCTTTCCTCTCTTTCGCCTACTTCCTTCACTGATCCTGCACTATCATGCGATTTTCTTAGAATACAGCTTCTACGATTGCTGCATTCTTAGCGATTTTATTAATATTTCATTTTATTCATTTCCTATATTTTGAAAGTAGTTGAAACTTTATATATAGTTTTAATATAAAGTGTTTATATTTTTCTTTAATAAAATAAGAAATGAAGGATATCCACTCTACCCGACTTCAAATAAATACTAAAGACCGATTGCTTTGTTTACTTTGCAACCAATCTTCAAGAGATGGGGTAAAATCGGTCGGAGCATGACGCTTGCCAAGCTAGCTCCATTCCCGTGCCGTAATGACGAAAGGGTGCCACCACTTCATCTGTCATAAGGACGTATTTAGGTGTTCGAACGAAAGTATAGGAACCCTTGCTAGGGAGCGTTCAGCGTGGATCCAGGTACGACCTAATTCATGTCCGGGCAAACGCCGAAGGAATATTTTAAATACTCGATGAAGCTTAGGGAACCTTGCGCTGCCTCTGACGCGTATTGACGAAGACGGTCGAGGGTTGCAGAATAGTGGCAATTGTGTTTAAGCTGTTTGTCCTAACTGATCTATTTATTAAGGAAGTAGACGTACTTGTCCAAAAAATTCTTTTAGAGACCTTCCAGTCAATGTACCATCACAGGAGCATCAGCAGAAGAATTGACAGAAAATTTCAGAAGAAATGGATGAAACGTGTAGCTAATAGTTTCTGCCAATCATCAACCTGATCTCACACATTTAATATAAATTTAACGTTCCCTTTACAAGCATCTCTCATACAGAATGTCAAACGCTCAGCCAATAGTTTAAATATTTTCTCTTCTGTTGATCGCTACCGTTTCACAGTCTCGCAGCGTGACCACTACCGTTTGACAGAATCAGTCGGCTCGACACACTTCTTTCGGGCCGAAAATGCATCCACTCTGACCGTACCTCAATAAAGCTGTTTTAATGTTCATTCCACCCTTTTATTGAAACTACAATTGTCCACATCGCCGCTTATGTGTTCATGAACTACGATGCAAGAAAAGCGTCTAGAGCGTCTGAAAGTCAATAGCGTCTAGAATGAATGACGCAAAAGAGGCATAGAATCAGTTGAACTCATTGGGGTTTCTTCCTAAATCGTTCTGGAGTTTGGTTCTGTACTTTGCTTTCCTTCTTCAATTCTCAGAAAATTCAAACGCCGTTCTTGTACGGCTCCCTGCCTTCTTGGCAATCTGGGAAAGAGTGCGGTCTTTTTCCGCGCGTGACCTGTCGGGAGGGAAGAATCACTTTGATTTGACGTCACTGCTTCTGGCGCTTATTACATCCATCAAACAGCTTTTTGCAGTGCTAGTCAGGTCTCTGCAAACGGGCGCGTTGGAGTGCTATTTGCTGTCTTGTTTTGGCTGAGGCAATTACTGCGAGGATTTTAAGTTATAACAGTGAAATACTTAGGGTATTGCGAAAAAATATTAGTTTCTTAATCATTGACCTGAATTCCTTGCTAACTCTTTCACACCTTGTCCGCGTTTTATATTGGAGCAAGAAGGGCCTGAGTGTGTGTTTCAAATCGTTTCTATGAAGGAAACTAATAGTTCACATTCGTTAAAATTTGCCGTATGAATTTTGGAAAGTTTTAGAAATTCAATTGTTATAGGTTTTCACATAAACGTGAATCAATTGCCTATTCATAGTCTCGGTAAACTCCAGCAAGATTTGAAATCGTCTCTTCCCCCAACAAATATTTAGACGCTTTTAGTTGTGTATTTTGGAGGATTGCGGGTCAAGACTTTACGAAATACGCCTTGAACACGTAAGTTCCTCGAACAAGGCGGAACGCTACTTCCTAATAGTTCTCTTTTTTCTCGCTCTAGGAAGCATTGCAAATTGAATTTTTGACGATGTCCTTTTCTCATTACTTTAAAAACCACGTTTTGCCACATTCAACATTTGCATCGTGTTTGTTCATTGCAAAAATGGCATTACTTGTTTTATCTGCTGTAAAGCGTTACCAAGGACTTTAATTAAAATGATATACAACACACCCGCCTGTAACAGATGCCTAGATACTTGAGAAAGGATGAATGCAAATTGAAACTAATTATCGGTAATGGTTTGAATGTCTCTATTTAGAATTTTGAAAATACGTACAGGTGCTAATAACTGTAAAACCTCCTTAATATCGCGTGAGACATCCTCAAGCACGGTGAGGTGCAGCAATTCGACGTGTCAAGAACTCATGTCGGCATAAGTCATCGGAAGAGATAGGTAGCCACGCAGTTGCTATAGCCGGCTGATACTCGCATGGTTGTTGCAGGTGGAGGATCTTGTGTACGTATGCGCGTTCTACCATCACTTGTTCTCTATGATGTTGATGTCTCGTGAACTAGGTTGGGACTGATGAATGCGAGATGTGGGTCCGGGTGTCCCTGATGGCCTTTTGCAGTGGCCCGCGTGAAACTCGACTTTCACTAGTCTAGAACCGATTACGCCTGAGCGCTCCCTTCCCTAGGTCGGATCAACTAAACACGCAGCAGTCGTACTGGTGAAAGATAGGTATTGGACCAGGGATTGCCGATTGGGTCGCCCACTTTAGAAGCTGTGCTCTTCTGAGAAACGGAATCAAGTGTTGAATTTCCCTCGAATATCCTTGAGATCAGTCGCGAACAATTGGGGTTCTGAAACACAGCACACACACATCCTGGAAGTCCAATCACGAAGTCCAAAAATGAGATGAGAATTGTTACTAACAAGCTGAATTCAGCGATTACCGTTCAATTTCTGTTTCACTCTGACCAGATATCCCAAAAATTCCCTTTAAAAACGATCCTGACCAATCAAAATTACTAACAGCTGATAGAGTGCGCAGTTGCGAGTTGACAATGGCATATGGTCTCGCGGGATTCACGTCATACATATCCGTACCCTAATAGCCTTTCTTTCATTTTCCGTTTCCTTTTCCCCCTCTCTGTTACGTATTTTTACTTCACTTTCTTTCTTCCTCTCTTAATTTTAAAAATTTCGACTGGTTTTAAGCTACTGATCTGCTGTAAAGCTCTGCCTTCTGTAGTCTGTTTTCTCTACTACGCAAGAATGTGTGAATAAATGATATGAGTAAAATAATGGTACATGCGGCGAGTTTACATTGCCTTCAACGCATTCACTACAGCTCATTCGTTTCGCGGGATCCGAACCCACAACCTTTCGTTCCGCGCAGAACGGGCAGTCGTCAGCAGTGCCTACGTAAGTCGGCAAGCTGTTTACTGGAAGTCTCATTGGGATGACATTTTACTATGGTGTTACGTATGATTCTAACATGATTGTTAGGGAAATCTTTGCAGCACGTTCATCAGAGGGACTTTTATGAAGGTGCTTTATTTGAGTTGAGATCCGGTTGGAATGTATACAAATCTCGGTTAATTATGTTGAGATTTATGTAGCTATATTATCTCTTAATGTGAAAACTACACAAAAAGTTGTTTTCTGCACTCATGTATGTACATTTGTGCTTATTTATCTCTTGTTCGTCCGAATATGGAATAATTTGTTGGGATTCGCACGTAATTACGCAGTGTAAGACTGTGGATTCCCTCGAAAACAGGCGGTCAACGGCAGGACTGCGCTTTGTATGAAGCTTATTGCGGTACAAGCGGTGTAGCTTATAACAGGCACGAAATAAATTTAAGATCGCAGAGAATGTATGTTGGGAAATTTTCTTTCACAAATCGATCGATATCTGAAAAGAATAGATTGTCTGCAAACACTTTCCTCGAAGCGTTCAACAGTTTAGAAAATTAACTTAGGGTATTTGTATGTAAATGAGGGACTTAACTGAGAAAGTAGGCTATAGAGCGATACATAAGAGTTACTGCTGAAGTTCCACTGAGCTGATACTTCATGGGAGAGGACTTCTGTATCTTCTCTTGAAGTTTTGCCAATACCCGGTGTGCCCGGTGGGTGTTGGGTATTGATATATCGATAAGAAACGCCTGCTGATGGTTTATATCGATGTAAGGTATACCGGGTCTATTGCCGCCAACTTGTTTGTCAGTGATAACGGAGCGATACCAGTAGAGAGAGTGCTCTCTTTAAGCACGCGCTCAGGCACATATTTATAATACGGTACGGAAGTGGCGAGTAAGTCGTTTTCGTTGCCAATAATTGGCGTCCTGCTTCGCCACTTCTTCATGCCTCTATTTATATTCCAACCGTGCGTGGCGGCTACATCTATTTGTCCCGTGTTGGATAGTTTGCGGCCTCACATGTTCTACATGTGTAGAATGGACGGTCGAATCTCTCAATGTTTTTTCTGTAGTTCAATGTTGGCGCCACTTGGTTCTGGATAGCTATCATGAAGGCTTCTGTCTCCGGAAAGAGATCCCCATGCTGGAGCCGTGCGTGCGACGCAGAGATGTTCACTTCTGGTTTACTCAGCTCAGGGGGGAACATTCCGTGCAGTGCCTTTTTATTTCCATTAGGCTATCTTCTCTTTGTTTTCAGTGTCTGGCCGAACAGGCAGATCAGTCTTTTTCAAGTTCAGAGGACTATAGTTATCGACAGCGCTCACTACTTGCTCACCTCTTCCACAATGTTCCAGGAAGTATCTTCTGAGCGATGCAATTTGAGAGCTGTGTAGATTTATGAGATCTACAACACCTCGCCCTCTTTGCGATCTTGGAAGGGTAAAACGCTCAGTACTTGAATGGGGATGATGTTTTCGGTCTTGAATCATTGCTGTTCGAATTGCGCTCTGAAGGTTGCCGAGGTCGGTATTGCTCCATTTAATAACGCCAAAGGAGTACGTCAGCTCTGGAATAACAAATAAATTGGTGGCCTGCACAAGGTTTCTGGCAGAGAGTTGAGTTCTTAAGAGCCCGTGCAATCGTTTACACACTTCAGTTGTATGTTCTTAGTAGCAGTGTATTTGGTTCGGAGTGTCTGTTAGGAACCCTAGAATTTGTAAGCTTCATGGGGTTCCATGGGGCGATCTTTGGGCCATTATCATTTTCCAAGTTTGTAACTTGCATATGACCCCGAATGATATTCACTCTCCTGCACTTATCCAAACCGAATTTCATCTTGATGTAGTCGGTGAACTTCTCCGTCACGTTTATTTGTTACCGCATATGATTTTCAGTGTTTCCATAGATATTCAGGTCATCCATGCTAAGAAGATGCAAGACCTAAGGAATGGTTCAGTTTCATTTTTTAAGAGCGATGCCATAATTAGATACATTTACATACATTAGGATTCAAGGCTAAACAGAACAATCAAGGGCTTAGAGAGTCACCGTGGAAAATCTCTCAGTGGATTATTATTATTATTATTATTATTATTATTATTATTATTATTATTATTATTATTATTATTATTATTATTATCATTATCATTATCATTATCATTATCATTATCATTATCATTATCATCATTATCATTATCATCATTATCATTATCATTATCATCATTATCATTATCATTATCATCATTATCATTATCCTTCTTCTTCTTCTTATTATTATTATACTATTTTTTGCATGTGATTTACATTACCTTATTTATGTAATTAGCTAGCACCGGGTTACATCCAATTGCAGTTTAAATAATTTTTTATTACCTTAAATTAGTATTAACCTTTACTGTTTGTTGATTGTAAAGTATTACTTTGCTGTAAGAGTACCGCAAAGACGTAATTGCAAGAAGTAACAACTGAATACTGCAAAGTAAACAAAACTGCGGCGATATGAATTAACATATCTGCCACCACGCGTATTAAGAATGATCGCAAGAGAATTTATTTAGAAGTCTCCATGAATTTGTACTAAACAATAATAGTCGCAACTCATGCAAAAGTGTCTTTGGCGTTTTAATTTCAAAATCTCGGATCCATTTCCTATCGTCGCCTCGTCCGTCAACATTTTATCCACTTTCTGTTCTCGTCACGTACGTAACTATTTTCAAACAACTGATGCTCCATGTAGATAGTGATTGAAACCTCAAATAAACATTTGTTTTTCATCCAAGTTTGCAACTTGCCAATAATTTAAAAACAAATGCACTGAGCGGCTAAAAAAAGTGGCTGGCGTATCTCGCGGCCCTAACGCACTCGAGCTTTCCCAATACGTAACTTGAATCTCGCGAGTGAATCGTATCGTGATGTATCATTTACAGTCATTCGAGAAATAAGTCGCACCAGTGGACTGTAGAGAGTTCGGAGTCAAACCAATTAACCCAGTGTGTCGTTGCCCGCTTTCTTACTCGACGGAGATTCTAGGACACTTGCATTGTGAGGTTTGTCACGCCGGCTGCTTTTTCCTCTCAGATGCCATCCATCGCGTTAATGTATCGCGACGCGTTAAGCAACGTCTTACTCATGCGTTGCACGACTTTATGCTGTCTCAGTAAGTTAATTCAAATGCTGCTTCTAGCTGGTTTCTGCATCATTCGGTCTTCCGGAATCTAATTTTTCTCCACAATTCTCTGTTCATTCACAAATCAGAAGGAAATTTCATTTTCCCTTTTATTTTTAACTATCTCGTTCTTACGAATGCACTTCGTAAGAAGAGATAGTTATGTAAAGGTGCGCCGGCTAACGGCGAATTTTCGGCAGCAAAACTCATTCCCGGGCTCAGGTAACGGAAAAGTGGATAAATCCAGTTGCTAAATATAGAAAAAGATTCATTTAACACGTCAGCCAGAATTCGTGTTTTGTGGGTCCTTGATACCTAAAAATCGATTGATAGCAAAACGTTTGTCCTGTAGGCTTTGGGAATTTGGAACGCGTATTTTAATTTTTGAGATTTTCCTAATGCAGCGATCATTTACGTTTTCATGCGCTGGCCCGACTTCGACCCCATGTACGAAGCTTCGAAGGCGTAGTGGCATGAGTGACGTTTAGCAAGTTAACTCTGAGGATCTGAGTTCGGGTCTCGGAGCGGAAAAAATTGCTGCTTGAAAATGTTTGTAGTGATGCTTTATGTAGTGGTGCAACACAGCGGACCAGTTAGAAACACTGCGAGAAAGTATGTGCTGTTGTAGCTCTTCTCGTTCTGATTTGGTCATTCGACCCGGATCTTGATCTTCCTCGTTCTCTCCATTCACTGGGTTGACTTGGTGTCGATGAGTTCGAAAATCTTCCGTTCATCCTTTAGGCACGTGTGAACAAGTAGGTGGTCTATTTTTCCACGTTATTGTGATGTCGTGCTGTATGTCCATTATTTTCTTAACGAATTCGTTCCTAACTATTTTCATTCATGATATTCCTGCCACTCTTCAGAGGAAGTTCATTTCCAGTCCCGTGTGGTTCTCAAATGCATTCAAAAGCTTTTTTATTTCTTGCTGTCAGCCAGAGAATGTGCTGCCTACTGTTGATGTACCCCTCAATAAAATCGTCTCCCAAAACGCTTTCTATTGTACGTGTTACATTTAGCTACTTTCCAGAAGTTTAGATTGGTTTGTGCTTTTTATGGCTACATTTGTAATATTTCAATTAGTAAATGAAATGAAATAGGGTGAATTAAAGATGACTAGTATCGAAAAATAGAATGTTCCTAAAGAACGTTTCGATCGCGTAGCGATCCTCAAAGCTAAAATTAAAATCACTGAAATAAATTACATTAATACATGAATTATAAAAATGAAGTATATGTTATTACAAAATGTTATACACAATGTTGACACTGTACGACAGATGCGTAAAGAAACGGGGTCGTACATACCTTCCAGCTTCCGGGCCGAATGCACTCTCTTAATCTGTGATGCAAGGCGAAAAATGTGAACAAATGTTATTCTTTTGCAAATGTATTAAAGTTTGTAGTATTAAATCATAGCTTGTGAAGGAAGCTAACATAAAAGTTTCGGCGGTATTGGTTCGCGCTGAAAGTCGACGCACTTCTGTCTATATATATATATATATATATATATATATATATATATATATATTAGAAGACTTCCGGGCCGAAAACAAAGTTCTGCGATTTTTAGAGAGCGTCTTGTTTAAGAACTGAGCGACGGTCGGCCGCGTGTGGGGGCGGGACGACGGGTGGGGTGCGGGCGAAGGGTTGTGAGACGCAGGGTGCTGGTTGGTTTCAACAATACTTTCAACAACGCTCATACATTACAGAAAACACTATCTAACACTAAAGACCCAATCCCACCTACCTCCTTATGCGGGGTCTATGCTTTCAATTACAATAACTGCAATGCCAAATGCATAGACAAAATTCACACAGATAGTAGAAGCAGCGTGGAAAAATAACTCTACCACAGTCTCACATTTCGCGGATCACTTAAATTTAAACAAACACACATTCGACAATCACATCGATTTCCTTATTTTAGAAGTTGAAAACTGGTACTGGAACAGAATAAAATTAGAATCCCTACATGTACACAACACCCTCAAAAAACAGAACAGGGTTTGTCTTAACCAACGAATACCTGAACTCGGTCATATCGGTTAAAATTACGAGTAGCACAAAGTGTACACCCGTTAACTCCACTCGCCTTCGCTCGTCCCGCGCCTCCTCAAGCACTCCCTCGTCCCACGGTCCTTCACCCGCACCCCACCCCTCTTCCCGTCCACAGCTCGCTGCCGGCCGACATTGTTCTTAAACAAGACGGTTTCTAAAAAGCGCAGAACTTTGCTTTCGGCCCGGAAGCCTTCTTATATATATATATATATATATATATATATATATATATATATATATATAAGAAGAGAGAGAGAGAGAGAGACAGAGAGAGACAGACAGACAGAGAGACAGACAGACAGAAGTGCGTTGACTTTCAGCGCGAACAAATACCGACGAAACTTTAATGTTAGCTTCCTTCACAAGCTATGATGTAATACTACAAACTTTAATACATTTGCAAAAGAATAACCTTCGTGCACATTTTTCGCCTAGCATTTTTCGACTTGCATCACAGATTAAGAGAGTGCATCAATTGCAATTGTTTAGCTGTATACCACTAGAGGATCCCGAGTTGAGTTCTTTAATGCACAATTGAGTTCTTTAATGCACAGAATTGCGTATCTATAGGAGAGGACTGTCAAGAATTATCAGCCATTATTAAGAACCCCACATTGCGTACTCCAATTCAAACAAAGGTTGATCCTAAGTTAATGGTACTTTAATTATATTTAAACGTCAATAGACTGAATCAAGGGCTGACGTTTGGAGGGGGGGTGCCCCAATAAGAAAAAAAATATAAATTTATTTTTAGCAATAAAGTGAATGAGGGAGACCTGGTATTTCCATGACCGAACAAGGTGGAAAGGGGCGGAGTGGGATACAATAGAATAGATAGAAGTAGACTCCACTGCAGGGTGGGATTAGAGGAAATTACTCTTTATATCTAATAAATAATTATAAATACCCGAGAAACGCCGGGTATGTCAGCTAGTTTATGCTAAAAACATTAATATGTATGAAACAAGTGCAGTGTGTTATACAATTGTCTGAAAAAAATTGTCAGAAAAAGTATTTGCACTTAAACTGGTATATACTGCCTTCTCATTTGAAAGAAATTTTTATGTACCTATGTATTACTCTGATTGTAAGTTTATCATATTCAAAGAAGTTTGAATTGTGCTGATATCACTCTTACAAGTATTTGTTATTATTTATATATGAGGTTTTTTCATTAGGCGAGGGTGTTGTTTCCAGTACTCCAATACTATTACATAATGCAGCGCATAAATATTGAAATACTTAGGCAGGTAGAAAGGATATTGAAAACTTTGTTGTGAAGTTAATAAAGATATAAAATGGGTCAAAAGAAAGTAGTTGTTAAATGATTATTCTGATGAGGACAGTAATCGAGATAGCGTATTCTGGGGGTTGCTTCTTTAAAGCACATTTCCCAAAAGTTGATATTTTTAATACTAAATTAATCTTTTTTGACTTACATATGTAATAAGAAACTAAAAATTTCAGGTGTTGTTAATAAACGTCTTCCACATTTACTTTAATAAGAGTCTTCAACTTTTTTGATTACCTTAGTATTATCCATTCTAAAGAACTTTATTTATTGCAAAACGTGGTTAAAAATACATAATGGGAAAATATTTTTATCTACAAAAATAGAAAACATTTTTCAATACTGTTGTTTAAGTGTTACTCTTTGTGATATATCTGTAAACTGTTAATATTTTACAAGGCCAACTTCAATAGATTCTGAGAATTGGACTCAAAGATGTTACTTTGCCAAAATAGAGCATTTCATGTACTCTTAACAACATTTAAAGACTTTTAACTTGTTGATTTGACATATTGTAGCTTTATGCTAGTCTTACATTTCACACTTCACTCCTTCGCTAGACTCAGCAGGCCACGTAAATATTTTAATGATAGTGGTCTTTCCAATTTAGATTTTATCCTCATGGTTAATTTTATTTTGATTCGAACGTTCTCATTCCATATCCATTACCTCAAGAACAATAGTTCAGACGCTATCACTTCTTGAATGAAGTTAGCGCCAGGGAGCCGATAAGTAGACTCGCATCTTTGAAGTGTTCTATTGCAAATATTATATTTACATGCACTTTCAAAAGTGTAGTCCACAATTCTTTCTTTCATTTTCTCAACTGCTTGCTCGAGAGACACATCCATTTTCAAGGAGATTGATGATGGAAACGTCTTGAAAACAGGAAATGAATGAACGAAATTACTATGAGAATGAATGGATATTTGATGTATTTCTGCCTTCTGGCACGTTCGCAAGATGAAACTATCAATATCTGATGCCGACTGCGCCAATAGTCTTTGTCGCAGGTGTTGCCTCAGCTCCCAGCATCATTTGGTTTCGTTGCGTTACATAAGTCGATTTGTTTCAAGTTTTGAGCTTGGTACACTTCTAGTGTATGACTACGGGTCCGCAACATGCTGAACAATAGATATCATTACAATATTCAATGTAAATAGAATAATTTTAGAATCGAAATCATCAAAAATATTTCGTAAGATATGAAATTGACTTCCTGGGACACAATTGTTCATAAGTATTCATGGGTTAGAGGATATCGGGATGCTCTGAAAGTGAAATAAGTGAGAAAAGGCGAGAAGTTGCGTGTTTCCTGTTGACTCGCTCGAAATGCCCTTGAAACGAAGAATCCTTTTAGCGAGCAACGGCTTCGCAGCAGCGTTCCCTTCCCAGTTGCCCTGCCCACACGTGCGTTGGCCCGTTGTTTTCAAGACCTCTACATTGAGCGGGTGCTTGTAAATGTATTTTCATGAAGTGACTTTTCTTTGATCCCAGAGCAGCAAAGGTGATGTTTCAGGGACAACGGTGCTGCGAAGGGAAGTAAGGCAGTCAAGAGAGGAGCAACGGGGAACGAATTAAAAGTCGCCTGTAGACTCTCGTCTCATGCTAGGACAAATTTATTCACATAAAAAACACGTAGGAAGTACATACAATCTACATGCACGCCATCGCCGCCCGGGGCGCCAGTGGAGCCAACTAAGAACCGAGAGAGCCGGGGCGGGGGCGGGGCTGCCGCCGCGGGCGGGGCTGTGAAGGCGCGTCCTGGTGCGGGCGTGCGCGCCGGCGCGCGCTCACACGCCTCCCGCGTGTGTTGGCGCGCGCGTGCGCGGCGCCCTCTCGCGTCCGGGGGGTCGCAGGGTCGGTGGCTGCGCGGCCCTCCCCCGCCGTCGCTGCGTGGTCCGCTCCGCTCCGCGCCGCGCCGCGTCACGTCGCCCGTCTCCCCGTGCGGGGAGAGGCGCGTGTCGCGGGCGTGGGCGGGCGCGCGCGCGCGCGTGTATGTGTTCGCGTGGGCGGGCGAGGGAGGCGCGTGCCTTGCGCGTCGAGTCGCTCTTGTCTCGTCTGTCGTCTTACGCCGAAGGCTTCTCTTCGGTGCAGGTGGTGGCCCCCGACGCCACGGAGCTGGTGTCGTCCTCGGCGTTGGCGCACGCCAGGCTCGGGAACTTCTTTTGCAGCGCCGCGCGGTACTTGGGGTGGCTGAGGACACCAACGGAAGTGGGGGTGAAGGACATGCATATGGCGGGCGCTTGCGCAGCCTGCAACTTTCACTCTTATACAGGGTCTCTGTGGTCCTAACGTTTTTACATTTTGCTTTTTACTCCGTACAGTTCCATTTCTGAGAGATTGCTCTCGTAATCTTTTTTTTTCCTATGTTTCTACTTTCGTTTTAATCACTGGCAAATGAAATATATTTTGAGAAGAGATATAGGAAGGTCCTGAAATTTGATTCTATTGCGTCAGTGCGTACACATAGCTGTTAAGGGCCTATTAATCTTTATTTAAATAATCATTTGCCCTTTTATTGAAATTATCAAGAAATATTACAAAGAAACATTTTCGAGAACGTAAAGTGCAGCGCCACGGATGCTCTGCACATGTAGATCCTGGGCTCATGCATCGTAGGGTTAAGTGCCGGGGGAGGGATTTGCGGATAAACACTATTTCAACCATTGTATTGGGTAATATCAATCCCTATTTTCTTTTGGGCAGGCAGAATTGATGATTGCAGTGAATTAACAGACATTGTGTGTACTGATAAAGTGTGTACTTTTTTAGCGATTTGATCAATAAAATACTAAAGAATGAGTTGTCGATTTATAGTACTATTTCAACCAATTATCTTCACAATGCACTATAAATGAACAGTCGATATAATTGACTACACAATTACAACGATTGATACACACAAATTAAATTGGAGAACGTCAAAAACTAAAATTTCATAACAAATTGGAAATTCTTTTCTGATTCGTAAGCATTCCGTTTCGATCATGTTCACACTGAGGGTGAGTAGAAAAATGAGCCTGGAAAAAGAATTCTTTTAGATATTATTATTGGTTGCGGACTTACATTTTTAGAGTTGTTGACCCTTTTTTTCGACGCGAGTGAAACGTTTAAGTAAATGGTAAACGGTAAATGATAAACTTCGTGTGCTTTCATTATATTTGTTCATTTCTTTGTTAATTTTTGCCTTTGCAAATAATTCTAGTAGACTAAAATATAATCGAAAAATAATTTGTTTTTTAGCAAAGCATTGTTGTGTGCAAAACTATACGGCCAACGCAAATAAAATTAAAATATTCTGCTCATTTTTTAGTAGTTGCCCGTATTTGTGACTCAACACCATGGGTGTACTTGTTCCAGCAAGATTCGCTCAAATCCTGCACAGGTTGATATGCTAAGTATTGTTCGAAAGAAACGGAATCTGCCTTCCTTTCCTGGAAAACGCTTAGTCTGAGCTTTCCATCGCAGCACTTTGTTCAACGAAATTCAGTGAGGGGTCATTTCTGCTGAAGACGCTTATCTGATCATTGAAAGCGGATGTAGCTGTTCCGAATACATGAAACATACAAGAACCCACCATTCATCTTCAAATGCGCAATTCATGAACCCAAAGATTCGGACTTGTTCCCTTTCCTTCCCATCAATGAATTGTACCTCGATGTCGACACTCAAACTTTAAAAGTCTTAGTAGACACTGAGTTTGAATATGTGATTGTTACTAAAACTATGGGATTAAATTTTTGACAAAAAGCTGACGTTCGTCTTGAAGATTTGGGGTAGTAAGGCATTTTGACAAGTGCTAAAGAAGAAGAAAATTAATACGTAATCTCGTCATTATGAACAGCAAAAATATTGAGGTAAATTGGTAAACAAATATTACATTAATGATGGCCGTGTAACTTAGTTGATTTGACGCCTACAATTAGTTAAATTCTATGCATTTTACTTGCAGTGTATTGACCGAATGTCATTCTGCGGAAGAAACGTCCGGCTTGCAACACTTATTGAATCAAGTTTTCGGAGAAAAAATGTAAAGGACATTGTAATGTGCTGTTATATTATTCGACGGCTTAGAAAATTGGAACTTAATTGGGTCAAATTTTTTTAATTGTGCAATATTTTTCCTCGGCGACTTTTGTAAATTATACTGTAAATGACCAAATTTTTCAACTGAGCTTTATAGATGGTCTTCAAAATTGATTTTCTGAAAATAAAATATTTGAGGAATAAATGGACTATTAGTAAGCATCGTTGCATTTAAACGATGCACTCAACTGCTATTTTTGAATCTGGTAAATTTTGCATCTGTCGTCTCCATCTTTTCTCAATTTTTTCATTTACCAATTTATTCGAATCCAGAAAGAAAGATCTTCGAATGTTCATTGGTGTCCGTGGTCATTTCCGACGTTTTGTACATACTTGTACAACACCTAAGATTATTTTATTTGTATATGAAAATTTTTTAAAGTTTCACCAAATTTGTAATTTTTTACCATTTAATGGTTGTCTGGGATGTTTTATAAATTAACACGAAGCAAATAAACGCACCTGATGCCGTAGACAATGGGGTTGTAGACGGCGTTGGCCTTGGCAAACAGCGAGCTCCAGATGGTGGCCAGAGGGCTGATCTTAGCGCCGTCGAAGATGCCAGTGTAGTTGATCACCAGGTAGGGGGTCCACGCGAAGAACCACAGAGAGATGGTCATGAGAGCCACCTGGGGGCAGAAGTAAAATCAAGGATGTACGGTGGAGAAGACAAGGCGAATAAGGATAGCAGAAGAGGAAGATGAGTAGTAATTGAGGAAGAGGGGAAAGAAGAGAAGTTGAGGATTAAGAAGGGGAAAATGGAGAAGTTGAGGAGAAGAAGTCGAGGACCGGGAAGAGGGAGAGTGGAAGTCAAGGAGAAAGAGGGGAGGTCGAAAAGTTGAGGCGTCGAGGAAGAAGAGGAGGCCGAATTGAGGAGGAAGAGTAGAGATGGAGAGAAGTTGATGAGGAAGAGGGGGAGAAGGCGAAGAAGTCGAGAAGGAAGAGTGGAGGAGGAGAAATTGAGAAAGAAGAGAAGGAGAAGTCGGAAGGGGGGAAGAAGGGAGGACGGGAATGAACAAAGGAGTGGCACGCTGCGCGTACCTTGGCCAGCTTGCACTCGGCGCTGGTGTTGGCGTTGTCGGCCGATCGCAAGGACGCCACGTTCATCTTCTTGGCTTGCTCGCGCATGGCCTTTTCGTGGGCGGCGACGGCCTGCACGATGAAGAAGTACGAGTAGATGATGGTGAAGAGAGGCGCGAAGTAGACGAAGAAGGAGTAGACGAGGATGTAGGAGCGGCTCTGCCACGTCTTGGTCAGGTAGTCCGTGCCGCAGGCCGTCATGTTGCCCTCGGGCACGTAGCGGTTCCAGCCGAAGAAGGGCATGATGGTCCATGCGATGGAGGTGACCCACACGAACAAGATGCGCAGGGCAGCCGTCTTGTTGGTCATCGGCTTCGCCGACAGCCCCTGCGCATGAAGCGGCAAAGTCATATGGAAGCCGTGGGCCCTCATACGGAACGTTCAAATTTTTTAGCTTTTGCATTGATGTCATTGATTTAAGATTCAGAACGCCAAAAAAATATGCATCCTGTAATTTTTAATACGAATCGCATTAATAAAAGTACGAAAATACTCTAAACTAACTCTAAACTACTCCCATCATCATCTTTCCCTTTTCGAAATTCTTTCTTTCAGTAAGAAGGTTGCATAATAATCCTCCTGTAAGTAGGTGACACGTATTTATGAAAGAGGACGAATTTTCTTTATGCAATTAGTTAATCCGATTGTCTGGCAATCCAGTAAAGAAATTTGAGCCAATATTATGATGTCCTAGTAAGTAAGAGGATTGTATTAATATGATATATTTTTTATATCCCGCAATATATGATTT
This sequence comes from Gryllus bimaculatus, assembly GCA_017312745.1. NCBI lineage: Eukaryota > Metazoa > Arthropoda > Insecta > Orthoptera > Gryllidae > Gryllus > Gryllus bimaculatus. The sequence continues at coordinate 4,311,420 of BOPP01000033.1, read as the reverse complement.
CCCTATAAAGAATATTCTTAAATATATTATTTAAAATATATTTTTATGAGGTGTTGACTGAAATCTATTAATTTGAATTAGATGTGAGTAGTTTTTGAGCATGTAAATTAATTGCATGATATCTGGTAGGGGTGACTATTTTGAATAAAACTGAAAAGTTTAGAGACAGTTCCTCTCCAGCTTTAACACTCCATGTTAATTTGTCAATAAGAACAGTCTTACGTCCCTTTAAATTCAAGAATGTATCATCTCTCGTCCACATTGTTTTCGAGGCCTAAAAACAGTCGACCATTCGCAAAGTTATACTTTTTTCCAATTTGATATTAACATGCGTGTCTGTTAAAAACGTTCCTTCCAGATAATGGTGATGTATTTAGTCTGGCTCGAGTCTAAGGATTTCTACTGATCATTTGCTCTTTTTAGCAACTTTAAACATTAAACAGTCCTGCTCTGTATTTTACAATTATGTGCGAGTAACCACTGTCTGAAAAAGGACTCTTCTGCCACAACTGCTCGAGATGGAAATACGTTTAACGCCAAGTACTTTACTACTGTTGTCTTGCAAGGGTTTGTGTACTAAAATGAAGCTGTCAAACCTATTTCCCCATGCTGCCCTTTTTACCTCCGGTGTTAACGATGACTGCAATTTGGCCCAATCGTTCTTGGCTCATCATCTGTGTTTCGTAACTGTGTGTTGATCGTGGGTTTCCAAACTAATATATTCCTCGTAAAATTCTCCTTCTCACTATCTGTGTACCACACAGTTCAGCCCATTTTTAAGACTCAGTTATAGCAGATAGTATAAAAAAATTGTATTTAATGAAATTCTTTCCGTGCCTCTGTATTTCCGCCTGGAAGCCCGGGAAGTGTACTTCCATGACGATAAGCCGTTGCTAAACCCGCGTTATCAGAACCTCTCGTTTAGAACCCTTTTTGCCCGTTTGCGGCAAAACCTCAGAATAGTCCCCGAACGCAGTCGCGTGCGTAAGCCCCCCACGCGGCCGCTTCTGGCCGGGGGCAGCACCGCTGCCGTGAAGGCCGCTTGACCGGGTGAAGACACTCTGCCCCGTCCCACGCGGCCCGCCCCCGCCCCGCACCCAATGCCACACGAGCGTACAACACTCCCTTGACGCGCTTTGAAATTCGCATTTGTTTGTCCTTCTCGTTAGAATTTGTCTCCGCCACAAACATCACCGCCACCCGCACATAAGCTTCCCTCTTTCCCGACCCAACTCCTTACTGCTACCCTAAAAATCAACCTCTCTCTACCATCGCCTTAAAATTGTACCTCCTGTTTGAATTTCGCCGTTCTTTTCTCCGGAGAAATTGATAAATTGGTTCGTCCAGATCCGTGAGTGAGTTTGTAACTTTTCACTCGACCAAAGTCAGAGCTATTAGCTACTAGTCGGAAGGCTTTTTGGAGGACGCGTTCAGACGGGAATTGTACAAGTCCGGGATGTCCAATCCTGCTTTAAATGTCGATCCGAGGATACGTGCGCCTGAAGGGGGAATGGAAAAGTAACAGGGCGTGGTATCCCATCTCCAAGGACTTAAGTCCCCAAGTATTGAGAGAATACTCAAAGACGGGTCCGAATTGGTAGCTCCTGCTTGACCACTACTGGTAACATAACTGCAGGTCGTGCCCATACTCATTTTGTCAGTGCGTTTCTTTACAATTAACTCAGTGACTTTATCACTATTCCTTGCAATGTCATCGCCCTGCATGACTTTCATTTGTCTCTCAACCCGTGAAAGCGGTGCCTTCCCTCCATACATAGTAACTCCTCTCTACACATGACGGTGCATTTTGGCGCTTCGGCAATTAACGCCGTCGCCGCCACGCGTTCCCCATCGCCCCAATCTGCTGGCCGCCGCTTCCGTCCGCCGGAAGAGACGACGCTGCGTGCGGCGCGGCGGCCTTCGTGGGCGGTGCGCCCCGGCCCAACAGAACACGTCGCCGTGACGTTCTGGTATTTGCAAACGACGCGAATGACGTCAAGGGACTGTTGCGGGACGAAGCTTGTCGCTGCGTGGATCATCCATGTCAGTGGTGGAATGAAGATGAGTCCGGGAAGGTTTCGTAAATGTACCCCACACTGATGATGCCTCACTCCTTTGAGTTATCAAATCGCATTCGTAAAACTTTCCCATTAGGAAAAACGTTTCTATATTTTTATGGTGGCATGCGAATTTTTTGTGCATTAATGTTTTTTCTCTCTCTATTATATGGCGACGAAAAGCAGTATTTTCTTCTCAAATCATTATCTATGAAGTGGGTGCACCTACGGATGTGTGAGGTGGTTTAGGATATGCTTTTCCGTGGGGGTTGTGTGAGGTTCATGTTTTATTCGTGAAATGTTGAGAATAGTTTGATAATTGACAAATTTTAACTTATTAAATAAAATCAATATGATGGGCTTTTTTTGAAAGTAGTGAAACTGCGCTGTATCATTTTACTTGGTTTAGAGCTTCTACTTAGGATTGGAAATTATAACGTATTTCGTGGATATATTTAATATTTACTTTATAAAATTTTGTCAGTTCACCTTGTTCCGCGGGTGATCGACTGTCAGAATGTTGCACAATATTTGTTTACTTTTGAATATGTTGCAAATCTGTGTGAAAAAACTCTTTTTTCTCGGTTGATGCTGATTAGCGCATGGTACCTGCTCAAGTGTGTGCTTTTCTTGGCCTACAGGCGGATTCACTTTTGCGCGCTACACAGGTATCCTGTCTACTGGCTCATTATTCCGTTCACGAAGTTCCTTTCTTCGTGGAAATCAGTTATGACTGTCATACGTAAAGTCATGGAAGTGATGTTTGATTACTTCACTCATATGGGAAGCTTTTGCAATTGAGCAGAGAGTTCAGGGGAGTTTCATGTTTATTTTAATGTTAATGTAGGATTCATTACTATCTCATTTGCAATATTCTAAGTAATGATTTGTAAGCATTATTAATGAAGTTTCTGTACTTAATTTATGATAATTTTGACTTGTTAATATTAAATTTTAGTCTAAAAAAAAATTCATTTGAGTCACACGTGACGCTCCGGGGAAGATTATAAAAGAATTATAATCTTTGAACATATCGTAATAATTAAAAATGATAAATTTAAACTCAGGAAAAAATTAAGAGAGGTCACCAGTCTGTATGTTTGAGTTCGGACTGTATTGTGAATAGGAAATTGAAGTAGGGCCTATTGTCTTAAAACCCAATCCAAAGTGAGCGTTTTCAATTAACTATGAAAGAAGAGAGACTCGAGCAAATATGTTTTATAAAGCGACTTCAGTGAAAATTCATGATGATTTTCAGATAATATAGTTAATCGAAAGCTCTGCAAGGATAATCGTTAATTCGGTACAAGGGATTGCGCCAAGTTATCGTGTTGGTGGCGTGCGTGGGAGGGGGAAGGAGCGCGCTGCTCCCGGGGCGAGGCGAAGGGGCTCACCTTGACGATGACGTTGTACCTATCGAGGGCGATCATGGTCATGGTCCAGATGGAGCCGCAACCGAAGAGGGACCCTGCCATGCCGTAGAGCTCACACATCAGTGGCCCTGCGGACACACAACGCCGAAGCACGGTCAGGCGCAAGGCGTCACTGCTGCTCTAATTAAAATTACACGTTTAATGTGAAATCCAAGGAGAAATAAAAAAAACGAATAAAAATGAATAAAATACATTTTAAAATACGAATGAAGGGTGAAATTTTTTTTACACTTTTGGAAAGGACGTAAGCAAGTTGCCTCCTGTACATGATGATAAAGAATCTCAAATCTAATGACGCCTCTGATACAAACGTTAAAGAATATTGCCCCAGGAATTCCTGTTTTCTGCAATACGGTTATGTGATGCCAGGCCTGTCTTTCCCGTCCTAAGATCACGAGCGCATGAAAAAATGAATTACAGAGTTCTTGAACCTTATTGTTTCTTACCAAAACAAGGTTATCCTGATGTACGATATAGACTTTATTCTCATTTGCGTCCCAGAACAATTAAAAATAATTTCGTTAATTGTTTCGGTTGTATGGGGATCGACTTACCCAGCACCCAGGTCTCGTAGTAGCAGTTGATGACCATAGCAGGTGACATGGCCAACATCATGAGGAAGTCTGAGAAGGCCAAGTTGACTACGAGCAGGTTGGAGGGCGTGCGCAGGCCCTTGGTGGAGCAGAAGATGTAGACGACCATGCCGTTGCCCAGCACCGAGATCACTCCCAGCACGCCGATGACGAAGCCCAGGAGGCCGTGCCAGAGCGGGTTCATGGGAGGGAACTGGTACCTGCGCCCGGCCAATGCAAGGGCGGTGAGCGGGTTACAAACAACAAACGCGCCACCGATGGGCGGAGCGGGAGCGGGAGCGGGTGGGTTCCGTTGTACATAATAGAGAGTGTTTGCAAGTCGTGGATTTGAAAGTCGCATCACGACAATTCTGGAGAGAATTGTACTGCGCATTCGATTGATGAGTCCCGTCGTTTTGCCTGTTTTGTTGCCTACGACAAATGTGTTTATAACTTTCACTTAACGGTTTTTGCCGCCACTACTAAACATGAATCCAACACTAACACGCAATCAGCATGGAAATGATGAAAAATACAATATCCATAGTACCAAATTAATATGGTAGGCACATTATGATTAATTTTTTTTCAAGTGAATACAAATATGTCAGGAATAAAGTAATGTAACTGTTTAGTATTTCGAGGTTATGAATACATTGACGTTGCATTGTTGTCACGAAAAATAATTATTTATCTACATGGCGTTATAATTGCCATACATTTACCATTCCTGATATAAACAATATAAATATGTTATAGTAAAATAGCGGGCTATAAGAATATCTAGGAATAACTACGTAGTTTTCTTTGCAGATAAAGACCTGTATTACATATTCGTCTGATAGATCAGTTTTCATGTATTAGTATAAGTTTTACTATATTGTAATGATTATAAAATCAAAAATACACTCAAGGATACACAGATATTCAATAAAAGCTTTTAGATTCTGTTAGAGGTATTCACTTACAATTAGTTCCTAGTTTTGTTTTCGATTGTACGACATGCAAAAACATTTTTCTGAAGATATTCATTATTTACTATTAACGGAAATGTTTATGTACTACGAAAATGAATTTCCCGTCTTGCAAAATCTCTCTATTGGCGTAGGTTATACCTTTATTGAATTTTTCTACAACGGTTTTCTTTGTCTAAGGTTGTTAAAATGTGCGTGCACTGAAACGCTCGTAATTTAAACGTATAGCGCTGAGATGAGCGCTTGATTTGCACCTCTAAAGGGATCCTTATTGAGTTTTGGATTGAAAATTTTGAATTTTTTTATTTGCGTATAGACTTTTCTGTTTATAATAGTTTTTGACTCGTCAGTACGATAACTACATGAATTTTTATGTATTTTTTTCCTTTAGTGTCACAAGTACTTTAGAAAAAAATAGTATTTGGAGATGATAAATACAGTAAATATGCAAAGGGCCGTGAACATTTTGAACTTATTGATTTATCTATTTTATCTGGTACTTTGTCAGATAAATTGCAAAAATTATAAAATTGCAAAACTGCAAAAATTGTGCAACATACGACATGGCGCTAATTGTTAAATTTAATAAGCTAATTGTAAGCTATGGTTCAAGTCTCTTTTATGTCAGAAGTTCGAAGCCAGTTTTTCGTTGGTCTCCTTTTTGTATATATGAGGAACATTTTCTCAGCTTTTAATTATGATAGAAAGCTGAAATTTGCAGGATTTATTTATAGAAATAGTATGCATAAACAGAATAAATTGAATTTATATTTCGGCATTTTGTTCAACAATATGCCTTGTTCAGGAGGAAAAATATATCATATATGAAAAAATATCTCAGAAAATAATTCATTATTTCAAAAACTATTTATCTAGAGTTTACAAAATATTCATATCTTCCACTAGTAAAAATTTGAAATCCCCAAGTTAAGGAGTTTCTGAGAAAATGGTGCTTAACATCATCCAATTGCACATTAGTGAGATAGGGCATTCCGGGTTCCTTTAAAGCGTTGTTATACGCCCTTGATACCAGTGAGAATTTTCTGTTGTCATCTGAAAGATATAGTGATGCAGTATTTAATTACGTATACCTATTGGCCTGTTATTGAAGTAAGAGCTTGTTCGAAATACTACAATGCAGTTTAGTAACTAAAAATTGTACGTGAAACAAGGCCAGGTAGTTGACTAAACCGTTTGTGGCGATTGCTTATTTCAAATGCGCGAGCAGTATTCTCCGGCTTTCTTACCAGTAGGCGTCCACCATATGCATCATTTCCGGCAGCACCTTGTCGACGACGGTGATGTTGCCGCCCATGCCGCCTCCGCTGCCCCATTGGTAGGCGCTGAAGTGCGGCTCGTTCGGTAAGACGGTCATTTCGGCAGCTGCAACAGGAGCAAACCAAACGCCCTTGGCCCTCAGGCGTGCCGGTGTTGCCAACTCGCGATCCGCAACAGACTGATTTCGACGCCCTTGACAACCGAACTGCCCTACTGCGATGAAGATGCATAGGGCATTCAGGAGGAATAGTCTAATTCCACGAATGAAATCCGTGGTGCATTGGTCAACCGGGAGATCAGTGCTTTAGTTTAAATCAATTCCATACTTCTACAGAAATAATAACCATGCAATTTTTGAATTGTTTTCTATTTGAAATATATTCATCATCTGTAAGCCAAACTTGAGGCCAATGACTCTTAATACATTGACGATGAAAAAAGCACACGGGAAATGAACAAAAATCACTGTAGAAATTAGAGATTCATTCTAAGGAATGTGTAAATTGGGATTGTGTTGTTTCTATAAGTTTATGGGTGAAATTGGCGCGCCTAGTAATTTTGAAAAATTCAACTGAAATTAAATATACTGTATCATATACTTTTATCCACGAGGACTTTGCACAATATCATTTAAGTTATGATGAACGCTGGGGGATAGACAAGTGTTACTCAGAGGAATATTTTATCGAGAATATCCCAATTTAGGATGTTCCACAATCGGAATTGCTTCTTTCTGGGTTCCTGTAACAGTTTTGTCAAGTTTTTCGCCTTTTGAGTAGCAGGATATCATTGCATATTTGGCATTAATATAGACATTTTAAATGAGTTAAAACATTGCTTTCCACATGACAAAATTGCATGTTTCATCGCGATTTATTTCTTGTCTAATTTTTAACCATTTTCTTGACAAAATGGCGCCCATTTACTCACGCAGTTTGGTGAATCCAGGTCTATTTCCATAGGACGCGCGTTTAAGAAAGCGTACGCACATTTCTTGGAAAGAAGTTTTGGATTTGAGTTTTCTATTCTTTAAAGTACCTACTTTTCACGCAGACTTATCGAACGTTAAAATATTAAGTATAAAGTTGTTTTAGAAATTAGAATTTCGTCTTGCATGTGTGGTTCATTCCAAAGAAATCGATAGTGCATAATTTTCGTAATTTGTATTCCCTTTAAGGTATTTTCCGCAACTGTGTACCCACGTTGAGTTCATGAAAATATATCATATTTTTTTAGTTATTAAGCGTCTGACAAATTCGAGTTCTACGGAGAAGTATCTGTGCAATTTCCGATTTCTGAAAATTGCTGCATGCCCGCAAGAGTCTAAACTGCGCACTGTCGCACCGCTCGTTTCGTCGCTGCTCACCTGTGGTGTTAAAGTCTCTGGGAGGTGAAACGAGAACCGAAGAAAATCGCTACGTGTTGAGACGAACTACTTCGGGTTCTGCTGCCGGCACTGCGCTCTCCTTCCCTGCTTCGATGCGGCTCGGCGGTGGCGCCCGCCCGCGCACCTTAAGTACTCGCCGACGCCGCCCTCCTCCTCCTGCGCCTCGACCGCTAACGCGATCGCCGCTAACAGCCTTAGCGCAAATATGTAACGCGCGCATCCATAAGCGGATCGCCCTGGGACGCGACACGTGGCCGCTGCCAACACAAGCCCCGGCCTCTTCCGCCCCCCCCCCCCGGCAGTCTGTGCTTCCAGGGTCAGCGTCGGGTCTGTTGTCCAAAATTTTAATATTTTGGACAATAATGTTACAGTAATAATTAGGGAACAGATTTTCATGTAAACAAGTATTTTTACAGGAACAAGAGTCCTACATTCAATAGTATTTATAATTTACAAGATTTTTTAACGAATTAGATCAATTTTGTTCACATATTTTGGTTTAATTACATATTTACGTATTACTAAATATTTCGTTACAATTAATACATTTTTATGCCAAACGAAACATTTCAGATTGGAGTTCGGAATATATGTCCCTGAAACCACTTTTCTTACGTAGCAAAAATGCATTTTTATGACCTATTTTTTCACGAATTGTCAAACTAAACCCCTCGTGCTTATTGAAAACCGCGTATCGGGATCGAGGATGAGCAGATATATGTGAAGCAGAAGTGATTTCAATCACATGTTTGCTCATGTTTCATAGACCCTATTCGTAACTCCATTAAACACTAACATATTTTCACAGATCATAGTGTTATCGCATTGTTGGAGTTGAGGACAGTATTGACCCTTTACCCCCATTCCAGGAACCATTACTCACTACGCCGTACTTGACTGCTACGCTCCTTGTAGGCGACGTTGAAATATACTATGAAAGTATATTACTTTTGTAGAAATAGAACTCTATTTCAACCCGTCTAAAACCATGTTAAGATCTGATCGGCGACGTTCTGAGATAGAAAAAGGCTTATGTAGAGGAAACACTATAATGAAATTTTATTTTACATATTTTCTATTTTTTATTACGTTTTGGAAAATAATAAATACACCTATAAGTACATAGTTTAGTTTTTATTTCAATAAATTCCCTTCACTAGCAATAATAATTATTAGGGTTGACGGTATTTTACTTATTTCTTTAAGTGTCATTAAGCCAATATAGATAAAGGTCCAACCAAGTCAATTATTTGTGATATTGGCCGTGTTTAATACCACATATTTATAAGAAAAAACTCATATAAATAGAAAATACATTTTTGTAATTAGAGTACATATATAGCGCATGTAGCGCATTTTTTTTGTTTTTAACGGAAGATAGCCGTTAAAATTCTTTACGGACATCGGTCGTTAAAATTGGCTTTTTATTCTTGTTACTTGTCGATATGACGATAAAATAGTAGTGTTCCACGAAAAAATAAATTTGTGCCACTTGGCACTTTTTTATAGACATACAGACTTTTTGTAGACAAACTATGTTGGAGTGGATTAAAAGAGCTTGCCTTCAATTACAAATACTAGTAATTTTTTCCATCCAGTATTGAAAAATAAAAAAAATGTGTTTTACAAAAGAAGGCTGTAAGACGTTAATTCTTATATCACTGTTAGCCAAACTCTGGGTCCAACTTTGTTCTTTGAGCCTAAATTCGACAGCATATTTTTTTCTTGTGTACTTATTTCTTCCGAAATAAGAACTTTCTGAAGGAATTGAAAGTGTAAAACCCCTGTTTGATACTTCCCGCTGGGCTCAAAAGCTTAACTGGTTGCTTTGCAGAACTTTGCTTCTGATACAGAATTTTGACAAAGACTCACAAACACAGTACTTTCGTTAACACACTCCCTGAGACCTACGTACACATCGAATTGGTACATTAATCGAATGACCGACATACACATGCCCACATGCCTGCATATTCAGCAACATCATTAAAGTTTACCGACCTATTTCAATGATATTAAGTTTACAAATTCTACTGAGAATTCTCAACCAAGTAAATATTGTTTTATTTACACAGAGAGAACAGCAGTCATTATAGTTATTCTGCTAATTAAGCTGAAGTGTATTATTAGAGTAAGACGAAGGCTGCCCTGTTTCTTAAAGTATTTCAGTGGAGCTAAAATGTGTTTCTCAAATGCAATGGTTACGCAGTGCAAAATTTTCTAATGTATTACGTTAATCAAGGAATCATTATATATAGAAAAATAGTGAAGCTTCAAAATGGAACACATTTTCTCATTCTACATAAATTTCGAATCTCTTTAGTTTGTGTTTTTTTTCAGCTGCCAAAAATCACTTTGTCACATTTTATGATTTTCTCCCTAGTAGTATTGAAATATAATTTTAAGTATATTTTAGAAAGGTAAAACCTGATAATACGTGTTGTTTTTATTGTAACATTTGCAGTCGTTAATAAGAAAATGGCCAATTAGCGTTTCGGTCTTTTCACCCAAAACGTTCGCGTCTTCGAGAAACTTTGCAATAACTTCGACTCGCAAATCTAATAACGAATACATATTGCCAGTAATGTGAATATTAACGACGATATTTAAAAAAATTGTATTACAAAAATAATACAGCAAAATGGCGTTTATGTTATCTTATACCGTGCATTTAACATTATACATACCAAAAGATTAAAGAAAAAAATTGAAGTGGTTTTTGAGAATATTTGAGTATTTCTGAAAATGCGGCATGTTGGACTCATTCTCATAAAAAACTTTTTTTTTGAGAATCATTATCAACCTTCATTTGAAGCACTTGTACAATGTATGCAACCTGCTAGAAATGAAAATATAAACCACATCAGTGAAATATTTAAAGAAGTAAATTTGTGTAGTTTTGGGAAAACAAAAGAAAACAGCAAAATGAAATTTTTCTTATCTTATACAGTGTATTTAACACTATCTCTACAAAAATTTCGAAGACAAAATTTAGAGCTATCTTTAAGAAAATGTTGAAAATGTCCTAGAAACTTGATATAAAATACCCCCCAAATTTAAAGACATATTTCAAAATCACTTGGCTTCTAATCGCGCCTAATAGACCGAGGATATTCATTTCGGCAAAAATCCCACGGATAGTTTGCACTAGTGTTGTTCATGAACGAACGGACGGACGTCAGACCGACGAAGAAATGTTTAGATAACAACAGGTTTTTGGTATTATGGACCTTAAAACTTATATTTGTGTTGAAATCAGAAAATCCATTAGCAGTTCATAACCTACTCTATCTACGTATATTTTGCAGTATATACGAACATATTCGAGAAAGTAAAAGAGGTTTATAATGCATATTTACAGTCAAGTTGAGGAAATGAAAAAAAATATCGTCTTTGTCTTGTAAATAGTAAGAACTAGGTAGTGAATTTTAATGACCTAAAACAACGCCAAAAATGATCAATATAATGTTCTTAAAATACTTCAAAAATGGAAAAGAAAAAACACAAGAAACAAAGAAAAATTACGTAAAAAATTGATCAAACCACTTCGGATGAACAACTGAAGGATATATTACTGACAAACAAAGGATATATTACTGATGTAATTAAGGCTTCATCCTTTTGTTCAACTGAACTCAGCTTGCAAACGTTTGGTTAGGACTGGAGGTTTGGTTTGAATTTTCTTAAAAGAAAATCTCTTCCTTTATCGCAAAATCGGCAGAACTGACACTGGTGCCTATAAGCGTCACTGGAAACCAAGGATTACTCACAACGGCTGACATTACAATATAAGATCGAAGAAATCGAATGGGCTACTCAGGAGTTCTGTGGTGAACATTTGTTGAACCTCGTAAATATTGCTAGAAGCAAGTACCATTATATTATATTAAAATAGATGAAATCAGCGAAAATGCATTAATAATAACGTAAAAAGGAAAAAAATGACGTATTAGCCTAAGTCGAAAAAAATGCAAAAAATGACGTATAAAAATGGTATTTCTTTTTTAATAACCTAAAATTCATTTCTATACTAACCGTTATTGTTGTAAAGTGAAAAGAAAAAAAAAACAAATTTAATTAAAATCTTTCCCCTAGTCATAACGTGATCGACTTTTTTGATATAATAATAATAATAATAATAATAATAATAATATTTATTGAGTCACATATTTAATTACAATCGTGTATGACGAGTCAATATGATGTCTTGGCTGGAGAGAACGAAGTTACATTGCTGTTCAGGAGCGGAACTAGGAAACCATCTCAGCATTTGCTCAAGTAACCAGGAAAACTGAACAAAAAAACTTGTTGAGATGGGATCGTTGGCTTAGGAATTATGCCACAATACTTGCTACAGATAGAATAAGATATTACGCAGTAAATCATTATTTTTAGTAGCAAATAATTCAACATTTCAAGATTTGTACAGTTTCATGTTAAAAGTAAAACTAAAATTTACTTGTTATTGTAATTTTACTGCTGCTACTTATAATAATAATAATAATAATAATAATAATAATAATAATATTAATAACAATAACATTAAAATAGTACGTGATATCAATTATGATAGCAACTACATTCAATTTAACAATAGTAGTACACTCTATGATTAAATCTTGAAATATTGAGAAGGAGGCAGGTTTAACCCAGAATTTTTATTTGTACACCTAGTCTTACTGCAGCACTTCATGCATCTAGCAAGTCCAGGCTGAGGGAAACAGAAATTGTGGTCAGACATTCCCCTTCTACATCGCAGGACGCGATATGCCAATTCTTTTTTCTTTGCTTTAGCTCGAAACAGTCAACATGAAACAAAAAGTCAAGTGGAATAAAAATTTTATTTATTTATATTTTTTAAGGGAAGTATTGTCGTGATTTGAATATTTCATTACACTGTAGAACATGTTGTTAAGCAGGAAAGCTTTAAATTATCTTTTATTAGTTTGAATTATGGTAAAGTCTTTAATGTCATTTTCTAGTTTGTTGTTAAGTGTAATGCTCTCTATTAAGATACTTTTTTAACAAAGTGTAGTTTCAGAGTGGGGATCGTGTAGGTTATCCATTTGAAAAGTGTTCTACATCGGAATCTAGAGTAAAAGTGTCTTTATTTTCATGAGAATCTTTGTGAAAACCACTATTCAAATATATACATTCATGGTAGAAGAATAATCCTTAGTATATTGAATAGGGGTTTGCAAGATTCCAGCTTATGAGTGCTGGTCATTGTTTGCAGTATTCGTTTTCGGATAATAAATGTGCGAGTGTTTTCAGGGGAATTTTCCCAGAATATTACTCCATATTTTAGGTGTGAGTGCACATTTACAAAATACATTGTTCGAAGTGTCTCAGTGTTGGAGCTTGATCTGCACGTGTATAGGGCACAGAAAAAATTGTTGAAATCCTCACTTTTGAGCGTCCTTCGATTGCTGAAAGAGTATTTTGCGGATTTTTATCCTTCGGATGTGCAAGTGCGTGGCCAACCCCCTGCGCTATTAAAATGCCAGACGTCTGGCCATACCATTTAGTGCTGCAAATCATTCAACCTCGTAAGCGCCAAATGTGTTAAAACGATGCACGAGGAAGCATGCAGAACCTTACTACACCAATGCGTTAACTACATAGGTGATCATGCGAGAAATTTGAAGCAGTGGCCAGAGTTCAGCTATAAGAGAGAAATCGAAGAAAATCAAGATGACTAACAATGTTTTCTTTTAGGAAGCAAGAAGGAGATACCAGGTAAAACACCACCAGGATTTGTCCGAACCTTTTTTACTATGTTGAATCAGCCCAAGAAGGCAACGAACGTTCAAACGGAATGTTGAACTCTTTCAATGGCTAACGCCGACTGCCAGTTGTAACCCTTTAGACCTATCTACAGAAACATTAGCGTCAATGGCTAAGATTATTGTACCGTGTATAAACAAATCACAACCAAGAATCGATCATTTGCACGAAAGAGCGAGGGTAAAAAACATGGATCCCTGGACCTCTATAGAAGTGATCAGGAGGATTCTGCTGAACAGGATGCTTCCAGCGATACCGACCTCCCCGACAACCTGGACGAAGAGCGGAGGCGAACGAAGAACACGGCACATACGACTTAAAATTTTTAATAAAGCTCCCATTATACAAACCCCATACGTATACGAGTATTTTGCGCGCCCATTCGAAAGACCTTTGGCCAATTCTTTCCCACTATCCATAGGCAAACCCTACCACTCATAGATTTTCACAGTTTTAGATTCGATACTGATATGGTTCCCGTACCCATGGCGGTGTCGCCTTGACGATCCGTGACCATCCAGTTAGTCAAGAAATCGCAGACGACGTTTTAAATTTGAAATATTAATATTGCGTCGGGCCAAGCAGTATACAACCACGTATCCATCCAGTACCAAGCAGCAATTTTCCAACCACGAACTTTCTTCGTTGGAGACTTCAATGCCCACAATCCTCTGGGGCTTCTCGCGGACGTGTCATGCTCTCGGTCGGACCATTGTGAAACCAGCTATTGAGAATTACGATCTCATTCTGTTGAATGGATCTCCACACCCAATTTTCAGCTTCCTCAGGGACCTTCTTGTGTATTGATTTAACAATCTGCAGCCAATCCCGGGGCCGTATTGTGTATTGCCCTGGATGATTGATGTGAGAGTGATCATTACCCAATTCTGTTGCATATCAAGGCTCTCGTTCCATCTCGCTGTCGACTCCCTCACTGAATATTGCAGGAAGCGGACAGTCCGTAGTTGGAGCGCTGCCTCTGCCAAATTGATGGGCCTTTCGAGAATATCGATACAAGGATACTGTAATCATCGCTGCCACAGATGCATGGTGGAACCCAGATTGTGCGAATGCGATCAAGGCCCAGAAGAAGGCAATAGCACACCTGAACCGTCCGTTGCAACTCTAGAAGAATATAAACGGTCACTCTGGTATCTTCTCAAACGCACTACTTCTTAATACACTTGAAATACATCCATGAGTTGAGAGCAGCCTATCCTAATTACATTTTTGTTTTCGCTGATAGGACAGGCAGAAGTTTCTGGAAAACAAGGGTTATTTGGGAAAAAAAGCCATAAAAACATTTTCTTCGTTGTATGTATCCAGGCACGTGATAGTGACCCAATTTTTCAACTTTCCAGATCCTGTGCTAACTCGGATTTTTCGTTTTTTTTGTATAACTCTTTAACCGTATATCCTATAGAATAAATATTCATATGAATTTTAAACAGTATAAATTATCCTCAACATGTGTATAAAACACCAAACGAGCTACAACTTTTATGGTTTAAAAGGTGTCCAAGAATACACCTTTTAATTCGCTTTTTAACATCTTAGTCATATAGGGACCACTGCGATTGTTTTAAGTGTAGGGGGAACTGTAAGAATAACACGAAGGGACAACACAAATACACAAACATCCACGCCCGAGGCGGGATTCAAACCCGTGACCTTTGAAGCCGAGGCAACTAGGCAACGATGCGTATGTGCGTTTGGGTGTTCGCGTCCCTGCTTAATTAAACGAGGAAACACTGTCATTTCAACAAAACTTGGCGTAAATTATGACTGGGTAATTCCACTGGGGAAAATAATGTTGGTGTAAAACTAGAACAGTGAGTGGAAATAAAGTGATAATTACAAACAAAACCATCATGAAATCAGCAAAGCACATACCGTGTGTAATGTGCCCTGAGCAAGAACAGTGGCCGTAAGGCACAGAGCTGTTTAATAGAGAATTATGATAAATAATTATACTCAACTGTAAATGGAATATAATATCCCAATTTTTTCTAAGCGTACCACAAGGCTAGTTGCACCCCAGAACAGAATAATGATGCTGTAGAATTATTGTATGCGAGAATGAGGCTCGCCGGCCACCTGATTATTTGCTCCTTTTCTCGCGTTTTGTAGTTTTCATTTGTATCGTTTTTGTACTTTTTGTGAATGTTGATTTTACCAGTTTTAACTTATTAGTAGTTTTTTTAACGTTAGATTTAAGGTCGTCCATACATAATAACCTTGTGGATACTCGGTTAATTTTATTGCTGCCCTAACGTTGGTAACAAACGGAGGGACGGGCAGACAGATACACAAAGGGATGGGTGGACGGACGGACAGAGAGACAGACCGATATACGGAGGGACGGGCAGGCAAACAGACAGGCGTAGGGACGAGCAGACAGACAAAGGGACGGTCAGACAAAGGGACGGTCAGACAAAGGGACGGTCAGACAAAGGGACGGTCAGACAAAGGGACGGTCGGACAAAGGGACGGTCGGACAAAGGGATGGACAACCAGACGGAGGGACGGGGACACGGGGAGACACAGATAGGCAGACGGATGGACGGTATTAGCTTCTTATCAAGATATTTATTTACAGAAGAAGAGTTGTCACGTTAATCACAATCATCCAATTGTGACGGTGAATATTTGCACTTCCTTCGTGCTCTTAGTGAATGTGATACTTTCACCAGTAAAACAATAGAAGGAAATTTTCTTGTGTGCTTAGCGGTAACAGTGGTATTTCTCTGAAATATTATATGTAATTAGAATGTATTGTCTATTTGTGCGGTAAAGAGATGGTGCACGTGAGAGTACTGGACGATCTCCGGTAGCAATAATTTTCAAAGTCATTGATAAAATCTAAGTTTTGTCTTGCCATAAATACACCTGCTTTTTCTCACCACCTGCTAACGCAAATGTCGACCCTTCCTTCACATCAATTTTGGGTAGACAAAATTTTCCTTAGGATTGTGGTTGACGTCCAACACACTCATGCCCAATTAAAATAATACGAAATTCACATCCATCCCTTCCGTTATATCACTTCCTTTATGTAATAAAATGGCGTGCCATGCCATGTAGCTGCAGAAAATCTGGAGTACGTCTACACGTAGTTCTGAGCTTGAATTTGACAAGTCCCTTCTGAAACCGACGAGCCCGGAAATAGCATTTCATTCATCGATGAAAAGTTTGCCAAAGAGGATGCCGTCGAAACTTTTATTTTGACGAATGTTATGAATTTAATGCGACCCTTGAATATAAGAATGGTTAAGGTAGTTTTTTTCTGAATGTGTAATGTTATTTCGACTTCTAGTATAGTAAATTTCATTTCAATTATTTAGGCTAAAATGTTTAGAAAAAAATCTATGTTATCAATTACTTCACAGCATCTACGATACAATTTATAAAATAACGCCTGCAATGAATTTGAACTCAAATATAATTATTTTGTTCATCATTTCTAAAGTACAGTATGACGAAAAAATTACGTATATTCTGTAGCTTTTTAGTCAATGGCTGCACTTAAGCGGACCTAGCAGATCCGGAGAGCCGAGATCGCTGAGGCAGTAGTGCCCTGACGACTGAAGGATCGTGGGTTCGAATCCCGCCTCGTGCATGGTTGTGTATTTTTCATGATTGTACTGTCTATGTGTAACATGCATGTGTTGGCGCCAGGAAGGGCATATCCGTCCGTAGAAAACGGAGTGTGCGGAAGATGAATAAAATCTGAGCCCGCCCCCATTAGCATGAGCCCCGACGTCGTAGAAACGGAAAAAAAGGCGAGAATGGAATGAAAAAAAGTACTTAAACCGACCTGGATGGCCGAGATGGCTAAGAGTGGGTACCGACTCAGCACTTCGGTCCCAAGGGTCGCGGGTTCGGGTCTCTTGGGCATGGTTGTTTGTCTCGTGTCTCGCGTTTAGCTGACCCCCAGATCAGAGGATTCCGCAAGTGTGTTGGTGTCTAGTGTGTGGTCGAATATGCGTCGGGAATTAAAGGATACCTTGCTGTTTGGTGGATAAAGGACCTAGAAAACAAGTACTTAAAATTTTAAATGTTTGTTCTATTTATTTGGCTACCATAAACAACACGAAAAAAACGTTAAATACTGTCTGTGACGTGTGGGGAAGTACAATCTGTGCTCGTTTTTTTGAGCACCGGATTCCTTATACGTTTCTACGTTGAATTGTGAATAACTGAGAGTTGCGGGGAACTTGTTGGGGGTAGTTTATATGCCCGTGAAGGTTTTGTGCGCTGTAAATGCGGATGTGTGCGGAAGGTGCCAGCCGACAGCGTGTTCTGTTGTGGCGAAGCCCCGCCCGGCGGCCGCTCCTTAAGACGCTCGCGGGGCTTCGCGTGGGCGCCGGGGGCGGGGTCGCGGGCGGTGACGCCCGTCCGGGCCGCCCCCGGGTTTCGTCGCGGGCCGCCGTGCGTCACTGGGGCGATGGGTGTGCACCTGGAGGACGCGGAGGAGGAGAAAGTGTGGGAGAGGGAATGGCGTGGGTGGTGGGAAGTGGGAGAGTGGCGAAGGAGTGGGGGAAGGCATGCAGCGCTCAGGGACGGGATGGGATAGGCCAGGGAGGAGTGAGAGAGGGCAGGGCGTGACAAAATGAGTTCGAACATGATTGGGCGGGGCGAGGGGACGAGGTACGGACGCTACAATGCTAGGCGTGGCAGGACGGTTGGTCAGCACGACTAGTCGGATGGCTGAAAGGGGTCGAATTGACGGGACGACTGAACGAGACGCCCATTTGTCCCTGCTCCTTCGTCCCGCCGACTTGTCCCGCCCGCTGTCCGCGCTTCGTCCCGCCTCGTCCCGCCGCTTCGTCCCCGCCGCTTCGTCTGCCGCTTTCGTCGCGGCTGTCGTCCCTGCTGCTTCGTCGCTGTGCTTGTCCCACTCTTTGTTCCCCAGCTTTGCCCTCCGCCTTACGTCCCCGCCCCTTCGTCCCCGCCACTTCGTCCCCGCCACTTCGTCCCCGCTCATTCGTCCCCGCCCATTCGTCCCCGTCCATCCGCCCCGTCGAGCCATGCCGATTAGCTGACTGACATCGTGCTTATGTCTGTTGACGATGGCATCTCGAGTTGGCTCACGAGATAGCGGGGGTGTCCTTTATCCGGGGTATGAAGTGATCAGTGCTGGATTGGGTCAGACGCAGCAGGGTATGACCGGTTGTGTTTTGGCGGGACGTAGTGTGGTTGGAGAAGGTGGGTCCACATTGATCTAAGGAATGGCAGTTATTTTGGGTTCTGGAGATAATTCTCCAACGAATCGTCCATTTATTCCAAGTTTCATGTTGTGTGTGCCCACAATTTTAATGTCTACACTATGCCAAAACAATTAAAAAAATTAAGTACTAAACGTATTATTGTATAAGCGGAGGACATTTTGTAACAGTTATCCGTAAAAATATTAATCTTCTTCTAATTTATTATGGGTATGTTTAAGATGCAACAGCAACAGCAACAATGTACTTTTAAAATAATTGTTGTCTGTCTTTGCATTTGAAGACTCCCTTTGTATTTGATCTAGATATTTGTACAATTTAATCTAATGCAGTCATGTTAGCTAAGAAGCCTCATTTGCACTTGAATTGTTGATTGAATCTGAATTAAAATAGGGTCGGCCAGTATTATAACTTTTGCAGTAAATTTGCAGCATGCAAATTTTGTATTAATTTTGCAGAATATTTTATTTTTCTTCCGTAAGAAGGTGAAATAATGTTTTTTCGCCTTTAAAAATGCACAGTTTGTCCCGGAGTAAATCTCGAGATATCAGATGCGCCTGTGTGACACGAATGCCAAGTCGACGTCACACTTGATGAAACGCGATCCCGATTCTTTTGCAGTTTCCCGCGTATGGACGCCTTGCTTCCGTTTGAAAGCGTTTCCGGTATGGAATCTGCTTCTTCTTTGACACTGTCATCAAAATGTATATCGACATCCGACTGCGTGCGCATGCTGTTGACGCCGGCATTTGGAGCTGGCTCCCGAGGTCGCTGTGCCTCCTTTACGTTTGGGTGCGAGAGCGGCGCCTCCGCATGTTGTGTGCATGTGGAGGAACGGGCGACGACGAGAGTTTCCGCTGCCACCACCAGCCTGGAAGTCAGATAGCACGCTTTTGGACGGACACCGTCTAAAGAAGTAGTTTTTCCTCTATGTCGTTCCAAATTATTCCTCCATGGAATTATTTTTAGATGCTTTTTGATCACTATGGAGTATCTTTTAATCTGCCTTGCAGATGTCACACACACAAACTTAATGCTTAAACAAGTATTACACTACCCACTGGGCTGGGGCAATGCCCCGCATGTGGAGATACTTAGGCAGGGAAACTAGCAAGCCAACATGTACACAGCTCAGCGCCAGATCTCATGTTCAAGCGGGGAGAAACACCGCCACCACGTGGGTTATAACAAGAACTACCATTAGGGGAATAACAGCGTTAGAAGTTGGATGATATTCCCTCGCTGAATGGCGACATCCAACGCTGACCTTCCGTCAGCTAGCGGGTAGTTTTCCCTCAACAAGGTATCTCCTAACAGCGGGGCACTGCCACAGCTGGGACAAGCTCTAAATTTCCGACTGGGTCTCCCAACGTGTGGGACTGAAGTGCATGTGAGGTAAGGATAGGACAAGGAAGAGGAAGGAAAGATCGCGCACGGTCCGTGGCCCGTTTGTTAGGGTACTGCTCCGTCATTCGCCTTGTATTGATGGGAGACGCCACGGAAAACTCCCGAACAGATCAGCCGGCCGCTAGAATTATCTTCCCGACAGTGACTGAACTCGACCTAGCTGACGAGCTAGTGTCAAAAAACTTACTGTGGGGACTCGAACCTAGAACCTCCCGGTCAGAGGCAGTGCAGTGACATCAGTTAATGCAATGAGCCACATCTCCCGGTGCTTTCTATGTAGGATTGAAGTTCTTTCACATGAAGAAAATCTGCGACATGAGACAACCAGCTTTACTTCCTTTCTAAAGGAGGGCGTACGAAAGAATTTCTTAAAAAATCCACTGCTTCGTTGTGGTTTGAACGGATGTATAAAATTCTATACGAAATTCGTTCACCATCGAAGGTACTTGCATCTATCTAAAAGCTCTTACAGAGCACGTACCGATGTTATTATAATATTATTGACGTATTAATTGCATTGCAGTTATTAGGGATTTTGTATGGAAGAATGTTTGGTAAAGATGTTGTGGAAATGGAGGTGAATACGTTGGTGTAATGGAATGTTGGAGGAAGACAGCCATTTACCCTTCAATAATTCCAATTATACAAAGTGTGTCTTATTTTTAAATATTCTGTTACTGTTAGTGGCTTCAGTCAAGTTAAACCCTTAGAAGCAGAGAGTTAATCGAATAACATGTCATTCGATTTTACATGGAGTGTAAATATGGATCACAGGTGAACCGAGTAGGAAATAACTTCGTTTGCGCGTGCCCTAAAATTTTCATTGGCATCTGTGCCACCTCCATAACCATTGGCTAATGTTTAGGAGTTTCCCTTCCGTCGTACAACGTGATGTTGCCACGTGTTCTGTAGCTGGTTTGACCGACATTGGTAATCTTCTTTATTATTATTATTATTATTATTATTATTATTATTATTATTATAAAATACTTTTGTATTTGATTAAAAAGCAATGTCATTTCCCCCGTTATCCGGGGGCGGGGGGGAGGGCGGCGACCAGGATCGGATGTCCCCTTTCGAGCTTGGGGGCGACGATGCGCATGATGATGAGAATTATTGGAAACGGGAAAGGAAATTCGAAGG
Organism: Gryllus bimaculatus; assembly: GCA_017312745.1. Taxonomy (NCBI): domain Eukaryota; kingdom Metazoa; phylum Arthropoda; class Insecta; order Orthoptera; family Gryllidae; genus Gryllus; species Gryllus bimaculatus. The sequence continues at coordinate 4,290,154 of BOPP01000033.1, read as the reverse complement.
AAGCCCTGGCATTAGACTTTGCTCCGGCATTCGACTGCAAGTGATTAAGGAACCCAGTAATCAGCGCAGTCGGTCAACGAATTTGTTTCCGGCGAAAGCCACTAACTCACTGGTGTTCATTAAATCAAGTAAAGTTCTGGAACATTGACGGATTCGAATTCAACTTTCTATTACCCATACACTCTAATGAATTGATTGATTAATTATTGTTTTCGGGATAACGTCATTAGTCCCGTAAGTGTGTTTCGTGTTTCATCGTATGAAGTGGTAGTGATCCCCCTGTATTGCGAGCCACGGCTCTGACCTACCGTAGGCTAGCGGTGTTTTACCCAACCAGGTGTCTCCCAAGAGAACAAGGAAGAGGAAGGGAACGAGTAGATCGCGAGCCGTCCTTTGCCCAGTTGTTAAGGTACTGCTCCGACATTCGCCTGGTGTTGATCAGAGAAACCATGGATAAGTACCGACCAGTACAGCCGGCCGCCAGATTCTCCGCTAAACAGCTACAGAATTCGACATAGCTGTCTAGTCAGTGTTGAAACTTCTGCCACCGTCAGGACTGGAACCCTACACCCTCCGCGTCAGAGGCACTGCAGTGACATCAGTTGATGCCTGAGCCACCGCAGCGGTATTCTCTAATCAATGATGTGATGGTGAGACGTTGCGTGTACGCTCGCCGCTACCGCCATTTGTGTTATTGACACAACATGAGATGCAGGGTTATACCTGAAGTATTGATTTTTGAAGATAACTTTTTAAGTTTTTAACAATGGGCGTTTAAATATTGCTGTCGTAACCGGCAATTGCAAAAATGAAACACATTCCATAAAAACGTCAGGAATATTATACTGAATCAACACAAATTATATATTTAATTAGTTTTGCATTTTTTTGCTTTTGATACGTCGTAATTCAAAATGGATGTAGAATACAGTGCATTACCCCCCCCCCCCGCTTGTTTCCGTCTCTAGTATTTTCGTTCCTCCTCTCTGGAATTTCTTGGAAATTTCCCCTCACTGTGACACTGCCTTTACATAGCAGAGACTTACTGTAACGAACACCATTTTTCTACCTAGGTCCCCTCGTCGCGCAGATTATTTTTTCAGCTTGTTAAATGTCGAAGTCAAATTAATTTTATTTTTTGTCAATTTTTTGGCCGTCTTGGACCACGCAGACATGCACCTGTACTTACCGAGGCTCACTTATCCCTTGGCAAGTTTATGTGACTCCTTTCTGGGGGGATCTGTGTTACTCTGAATCCAATTTGTATCCCAAGGGATCCTAGTCTAGGGAATGGAAGCTGCAATTCCAATGATAATTAAAGATGAATGGACGCATACGGACAAACACAAACAAACCCGTGCCCGAGGCGGGACTCGAACCCGCGATTCTTCCATCCGAGATCGCCACAGCACTCCATATCGATTTCGGCTCTCTGGATCGGCTTTATATCCTAACATTACATTTTATTTATTTTATGTAAAATATGCCATGTCACTTTTATGTCAACTTAATTTACTAGACACTTATTTTTCTTTTTATTCTTCATTTAATTTTTATATCAGTTTCACATTTCATTTTTGAGAAATTCAATGACAATTACTGAATTTAGTTTGCGGTTTGTCAATCATATAATTTAATGTAGTTTGTTGTATGCTGCCCTGGGAAACCAAGATCGCTTAGGCAGAAGCGCTGTCGCAATCTCTCTGGGAAGGACCGCGGATTCCAATCGTGCCCCCAGCAAGGATGTTTGCTTCTGTGTTGTGGTATGGTGGGGCTTTCCTAACCATCGTGTATCACCTCCTAATTCTTTCCTTTACATTCCTGGCAGGTCCGGATGGTGCAGGCTTTGTGCATTTGCAAGTTCGCTGTACGTCCGGGCTGCGCGTTCGAATCCCGCGTAAGCCATGTTATGGCAAGGAGTGCATTCTGAACGCATTGAACTTCAGATTCTTTTCTACGTCCTTCTCCTTCCTTTGTAGGTTGTGCGAGTAGATGATGGGGCCAGGCCTGACTTATTTCGTGCCAGTCTCATGTCAAATATTCAACTGTTTCTTACATCTATAGGTTAACAATAGTCGCTTGTAAACGTGAACGGAGCATTTAAATAATTATTTGTAAATAGTTAAAAGAGAAGTGTTAAATAGGATTTTTATGTTTTTTTAATGATCGCCGAATATTATTCAAGAAAAACAATATTTATTATTAAATTTAGTTTCTCGCATGATTTTTCGTTTTTGGCAAAACCTAATATAGTTAGGTTGAAATCGGCTCTGGTACTTTTCTTTCTTTCAGTGTTGAGAATTAGTAAACATTACATAGAAAGTGAATAATCGTTAAGTCTTTGGTTAAGTGTAGTACATCTTTTTTATTTAGGGCGGTTTTATCTTGCATAGCAAGAGAAAATGTGCAACAGCGTCATTTCTGTAACATAACTCCTAGGTCAACAGCCAGTACTTACTGTTGCATTGGAATTAAAAACAATTTTTAATCAATTACTCCTCAGAATGCTCGATGAGGTATGTCACATTAAATATGAGCTGATTCCTCAAATAAATGTACTGCGTATTGAATAAAAGAAAAAAAGATACCTTCACCTATAACTTCTTGAATGCCTTTGAAAAACTTACGCTCAAGAAATTTTTTTCTGTAAGAGCCTGTAATAATTTAGACATATTTTATTAAAAAAAATAGACCAGTAAGATATTTTTGGGGCTACTTCACCGTGGCCGATCGAACATACTACGGGGCGCAGCGTTGGCGCCATCTAGGTGTAGTCTGGCTCCCTTTCTCTACTACAGGACGCTAGCGCAGTGGGTCTTTGCACTTCTCTTGTCCAATTGTAAGTTCATTGACCAACATCGATGACAGATTTTGAGACTCACGATTTTTTCAAAGAACTGAGGAAAACGCCTGACACTGCTTTGATGGAAACGTTGGCCTAAGGCAGATAAAAGCCAAATTGAAAAGCCTCAAGAGCCACAACTAAAACCTTTAATATGATTGCGGGCCATATTTTCATTACTCGGACGATCCTCACCTGACTTCCCAGCAATGTTGATCTTAGCCTGACGTCTCTAAAATGTGTGTGTGCGCGCGCGTGTGCGTGCGTGCGTGTATGTGAAGACGGGGTGGAATCATGCTCGATATCAAACCGTTGCATGTTTAACGCAGTGAAACAAATTGCGGTAATTATGGATTTCTTAATTTACTGGAAACAGTTCCTTAAATCTAAACTGAACCTATTTTTACATCAAAGGAATGTAGTCCGCGGCACGCGCGCCATATTCTCTCGCCCCTCATGGATGCAAGGGACTTTCACGTTTGACAACTAATACTGTGCCTTTGAAATGCCCTTGGCCCAAAGAGTCATTGAGGGTGGGTCGCTGCTTGCGCCTCGGCGACTGGGCGCTTTCGCAGGCTGCTCCACAGGCCAAAACGACCAACCATCTGATCCCGGGTATATTTTAGGCCAGACTACAAGATTGCTGGAAAGGAGCATGCTTGTTTGGTGGGCAAGTTAAGCGACGTTTGTAGTGTTTTGATAAAACGTATTTAGTTATTTGTGGCAGAAGCGCTTGCGAATTGCATCTCGCAAAAACCGGATTATTACTGGGAAGCTCTGCTCTTTGAAGAGAAAAGGACGAAACTTCCATTTTTTATGCTGAAGTTCTCATTAAAATATTACTCGCTTCGCACCAAAAAGTTAAAATGAGAACACTCAAGGAACATGCAATATTTGTTATAATTTTGCGTTTCAATTCTGGAGTAGTGTGAAATCATTAATTCTTCGCTGCGAGTATGCAAGTATAAGATGTTTTTTAAATGTTTGGCCCCCAGACTTCACAAGATTGTGACTGTCATCATCTGAGTCTGTCGTAGCGTATTCAGTGTTGATGGTCTTACAGTTCAATGGTGTCATTTCACTAAAACATGATGATGGTTCTTTAATGGAGTACTTACATTCTAATTAAGAAATATATTTATTAAAGATGCAACGACAGGTTCTATGATTGAAAACCGTGTATCTTCTATCACTATATTTACTTCACATACTTGTGAACATACTTGCTTTGATTTCACATTTTGTTAAAGACAAATTATCTTGAGACAGAAAACTAAAATAACAGAATTTCAGTCATTTTCAAATACATATTAATATATGCTGGATAATAATAATAATAATAATAATAATAATAATAAAATAGTGTTTTTTGTTGTGAGGCAGAGGCCTTACGGCCTGCTCTTCCGCCGAACCACATTAATGAATTGACAATTTCAAAAATTACAGTTGACGCGTTGGGACGTACGTAATATTAGCTGACATTTCATGTCTTAGAGAAAAAATAAATTTGAGTCTAACATCTACATGAAATCATCTGCGCGAGCCAAGTGAATTTGTCATTTTTTTGGTTATCCTTGAAATTTTACAAAATGGAAAGACATGATGCAAAAATCATTTTTTTAAATAAGATAAAAAAGTGCTTCTATTTCCCCACTTAGAATCAATAATTCTAATATCGCACAAAATGTCAGTTATTATTTTTACCTGAAATGCTTCAATTGTACAAAATTGTACAAATTGTTCAAAAGCAATGAACAAATTGTGTATATATAATTTACTTCTGGGATACAATACTAGGAACAATCCTGGCATACGCCTTGCGGTTGAGCTATTGAGTAAATACAGAAAAAAACACAATCAGGATGGCGGCTTAGGACCGAACATTAAGAACCAAATATATCAAAGTTCAGAGAGAAAAATTAAAGGAAAGGGTAAAAAATGAACAGGTGGAGATGGATAAAAGGAGAAAAGAAAGATATGATAAAGAAAAGGATATAAGGAGATCAGAAGGGAACACACAGTACATATTATCACTTTACAATTTAATAACAACAGATAATAATTGAGGACTTACGCAATTAGAAAATGAATCTTGCGGAGTACAAAGTGCCATTAAATTAATGCTGTGACAGTACTGATTACCTTTGTAACAGTAATAGGAAAAAGAATAATAAAAGCTACACCTCTTGATTTGAGAAAGATTTATATGCTATTGAATTAAGTAAATTTTTCTGTTACATATAGTGACAAATTGTATTTTAGATATTGCTATTCAATTTTCTAATTCTAAACTTTGTATCAAAAGTAATGTAATAGCTTTTACTGTATTCTGAATTAGGGAAGGAAGATGTTGATGAGGAAATGAGTAGAAAGAAAAATGTTTTTTATTGGAAGTATGAATTGAAAAAAAGATCTAACACGGACGATAATAGGTTAAAATGGCCAGCATGATTATTGTTTAGAAGAAAAATTGCGAATAGAAAAGGGGGCCTATGTAAACTACCTTGTTGAGTTATCCTGACACCAAGTTGAGTTTTAAATTTTCTTAAGTTGTTAATTTGCTTAAGATGCGTAGGCAATGAGTTTCATTTTCGAATTGCTGTGACGGTGTAAGACTTACTGTATGTCACAGTGTTCAGCTCAGAAATAATGCAGAACGTGATCGCTCTAGCATGAGCATTTTGAAGTTATTAGAAAAGTGTGTTTGAATGAGGAGAAAATTGGAATTGGCATTGACAATGAATTGGAAAGTGGAGCATTAGAGGAGAACAAACTATTTAATTAAAAAGCTGTTTTAGATTGGCACTTCTGAATTTCTTCTACCCTTGCTCACACTGAATACTTCTGTATCACACCCACATAAAGCATGCATGGCATAAAATCTTGTGGGTATAGTTGAAGGATTTTGTGGAATGTGACTTCTCCTAATCTTCTAGATATAAATATTGTCTTAATAAGAAGCTAGCATTCTCAGAAATACTGTTGAATTTTAATATTTCACCTGTGATCGTATCACGCCAAGTCTGTATTGCAGTATTTACTCTCATAATTTTTCTGAGAAGCACTGAGCAGTAATTTTTTTTTCGTTTAAGTCGCATCAATGACACGGTAATTAGCGACTACATTACATACAATAATTAGTACATATATTATGTGTTCGGTATACAATACACGAACATTATATTACAAAATTAGTATATTAATTAACTTTTGCATCTCTGAGATAACACCAGCAATTTTACAATATTTGATGACTTGATCTTGATGGGCTGAGGAACATAGTAAACCATCTAAGTCCCGCAATAGGTTTCTTCTCTGCTCTGGAAATTAAGGGCATGAATTAATAATATGGTCACTATTGATAATACAGTTACATGTGTTGCATGTTTTTTTTGTGTGGGATTAAGTAAATTGTTCTAATCTTTCCAGAAACTGTTGGTCCGCAGGTTTTTTCGTTTATTATGGATTCTTACAAACTGGCAACTCCTTTTTTCAGCAATCTCACCTGATAAATTCTTTTATATTTAAATCATTATTCACTAGATAAAAGTGCTATAGCTTCACACCTCACGTCCAAGTATGACCCAAATATTCGTGCATCTATCTACGCTAGAGCCGCAGAGAAACTAAAAAAACAATCACAAGATCATTATATACTAAAAACTTTAACATGGCGTTTTTAAGTAAAATAATGAAAGTACTCACAAACAGTCACGAAGTAACACAATTAAGAACGGAAAATATAATGCTCTGAAGAAGCAGCATGCTCCAGTAAACCAGGTGCCCGGCCGCTTAGCAGTATAGTTTCTTCGGAAGGTCTGTAGTTCGATTAGTGTAATGCTCAAGATGAAAATATGCGAATACGAAATTGTGTCGACTTTAAATTTGGTTTGAATAATATTTTGCAGGACTTAAGGCAAAAGGGTTATTGAGAAAAGAAACGAAAAAGATCGAAGATTTACCCGTGTTTTGGTATTTCTAGTGTTAGCAACAAGTAGTTAAAGGGCAAAAACTTGGGGATTGTACTAACGGCCTAGGAACCAAAAGACACAAGGTTTTGTGACCTTCTTTCAGGCAACTACCTATTTTACTAGATGTCGAACGATATTATTTAAAAAAAAAGAGAGAGGAGAAACATAAATTACATTAGCAGATGTCTAATAAATAGCGTAATGTAAGCAAGGAAATGAATGGAAACAATGGTGCCAGAAGAAACTTAAAATATCGTTTTTTGAAACACTGATTGTAATGAAATTTAAAACATTTTAAGGAAGTGGCAGGATTTGGTATTTTAGAAGTAATGAATATTCATTTTATATTCAATATATATTTTAAAATCATAAAATATAACAAATTTGTACTGAATAAAATACAATTCAGGTAATACTACCAGGTACAAATATCATTTTTGTTTTATAGCCAATATTCATACAAAAATAAATTATGTAAATCTTTTAACAGAATTATAAAAGAACATGATATCTTCATATTTTCACAATGGCAGATGAAATAAAATAAATACAATGTAATAAAATTTATGAAATGACTTGATTAAGTAGTAATCCAAAAATAAGTAAGTGATAATGATGCATGATATAAATTATTTATAAAATATAAGTACACTTATCTGTTCATGATGAATATAAATTAGTAGAATGATACAAATAAATTAATCCATGACAAATGAGAAGTAATGATTAAGAAAGTCAACAATATTAAAAAATTACAAAAATTCATGATGTTCAAGAAGAATATAAATTAGTAATATGATACAAATAAATTAATACATGACAAATGAGATGTAATAATTAAGAAAGCTAACAATATTTTTAAAAAATACAAAAATTAAGACATTTTAATCACAGAAACATATACAAATAATGATGTCTTCATATTTCAGTACAATCTCTTAAAATACTTAATACTTTTCGGGAATATAAAATTCCTAAATGAATAGAAAAATATAATTATGCCATATTTTTGACATATATTCTCACAAGCTTATAAAATAACTGATAGCCCTGATAGGCCAGCAGAATGGGGTGGTAACTACTGGAATGTCCTACATTGTAGTAATAAATAAGCACTGATCACATCTACTTGCTCATTGAAAGCGTTCATTTTTCTGACTTCGCTTTGCGCTGGAATGAAATGAGACAGTACATTTTGGACGTCGCAATTGTTAATTTAGAATGAATATTCGAAGTCTATTTATATTTGATCTCCGCGACCTCATATGACAATAAATAATAATGAAAATAAATAGTGTGATAATGCCATAGTCATCCATTCGTGGAATGTACGTACTAATCAAAAACTATTTGAATCAAATGCTCTGTGGAATTTAAATACAAACATTCTTACTATTATTATGCATTATTACTGTGGGTTCTTATAACACACTGATACTATTGGAAATGCGTTTGACTTCTGGTTTTGAAGAAGTAAAAAATCAAGACAACATTGTGCGTAATTGAATGAGGCATTCAATGTGAAGTGTTTTATGCCAAGAAAAAAATCGCATAAAACTATTTGTAAGCGGAATGAAATTTTAAATGTTTACAGAGGCGGTGCGGCAACAACCGATTGTGTTAGGATTGTGGGTTCAATTTCGCGTGATAAATGGATGTTTTCCCCTTTGTGATTGTAAAGTGGAAGGCACAGACAAAACATCTCGAATCCTATATAATCTTCTAAATCACTCATCATTTAATTGTTACTTAGAAATGCCAGTAGTCAGTTTTGTGTTCTTGATGGCCTGTACTCCGTTTATTAATTTACCGCTAATTGGGGTTGTAAACTATCAAGAGATCAATTATGTGCGATAAGTTGAGGATTTCAAACGAGACGTGAATGTGAATATCACAATATAATTAATGTTCATAAAGCATGAATTCATAATTGCTACTATCGCAACGGTAAATACGATCATGCGGAATGGGGGTATATATTTTACTACTATGTCCACAATCGGTATCTTTTCAGTCGAATCTAATGTAATGTTTGACATTGGAGTATTGAATTTTTCGATACTGTCTAGTAGTAGCCGAATTTGCATAGTGTTATGTTGACCGCAAAAGCAATTCAGTACGTACCAGCGTACAAGATAAAAATGGTCCATAAGTATTCAATTCAATTTTACGAGCATTCAATTCAATTCTATAAGTATACAAATAAATTCAATTCAACAATTGTTAGATTCAACGGAAATGAAACCGACCGTGCGATGCGAACCATTACAACTAATAATCGGTGCATTGAAATGGATCGACGACAGTCCATGCGTTGTAGATTCCCGCCGTCACTGCTGGCGCTAGTGTCAGCCGCGCTTGTCTCGTGACGCAGCTCGGTCGCGCATGGCGGCACGTGCGTGGGCGGCTGGGGAACCCCTCAGCCCGATTCCGCGCAGCGGGAGGGAACACGCGCAGCGCACTTCATCGCTTGTAATGGCCGTCTTTACAATCTAATTACTGAATTCGCTAAAGCGTTGTGAACTCAACTGACTAGCTTCCCACACTTTTTTGGTCATGGTTCGCCTGCATTGGGCACTAAAATAGTCACTAGAAAATAAATAAAATAAATAAATTAAATAAATTAATAAAAATAAATATATAAATGAATAGGCAAAACGGGCTAGTAGAGGCTGTTCCTAGTCGGTTTCTGAGTCGGCGCGGCGCGGCAGGCGAGGCAGGCGAGCAGGCGGAAGGCGGGGACGGCGGGCGGGCGCCCCCGCCCGGAGCCGTTCTCAGACCTCCTTGAAGAGGATGCTCTTGGGCAGCGCGCGGTTGTCGCTGAGGCAGACGCTGTCGCCGGGCGCGGACGCGTCCAGCGGCGCCAGGTGCAGCGAGCAGCTCTCGGCGGCCTCGTCCGCGCACCGCTCCGTCAGGAACTTCCCGCGCTCTGCGCACACAAGCAACGCCACGCGTCACACCAACTCCCGCTGCTGGCGGCATCCAGGACATTTTAGGTTTCTGTCGCCGGCATGTTGGTATCGTGTAGAAGTTTTTTTTTTGTTTCAAATTTTCGGAATAAATGGATTGTTAGACGATTAATTGTGTAAGAGAGAAGCGTATGCCAGAGCTATTTCAGAGCTACGATTCGGAATAAAGGTCATTTAGAGAAATTGAAGAGAAAATTGGAAATGTGAGGTAGTGGGGAAAAGAGAGGAAGAGGATTAATCAGAAGTAAACAGAGGAAGAAAGAAAAGACGCAAGACTTAAAAGAAAAATGGAAGAGAAAGAGAGGAGAAAGGAGAGAGTGAGACCGGAGACGAAAGCATTTAAGAAACAGAGAAGATTTGGAGATGGAGATAGAGAGAGAGGGGGTGAGAGGGAAAAGGGAAGGAAGTAAGGAAGGAAGAGAGGGAGGGAGGGAGAAAAGAGGGAGAGAAAAAAGGAGGAAAGAGTGAGAGACAAATGGAAGGGAGAGGCAAAAAGGAAGGGAAAGGCAAAAAGAGGAAGGGAGAGGAGAGGGAGAGAAGGTGGGAAAGGGAGATGGATGAATGAGGACAGAATTGGAAATTGAGAATGAACAAGATATACGAAAGACTAAGAGATTAGGTTTGAGATAGAGTTAATGAGCGAGGAAACAATATTGAGATTGACAAAATCAGTGAATTATGTGTTATTGCTTCTGTGAAATTGTAAGTACACAATGTGTATGTATTGTATTGATTTATTTTTTGTTTAATTGGTGACTCACCAGTCATAGACTCGAACGCCACAGTGTCTGCGCAGGAGGTTGTCTTCTTTCGGAATAAAACATGCCGGGCATCGTCCTTATTCATCTTGGAATCGGGCTGTGGGAAGAAGACAAACAACATGAATATTCTATCGCCATTTCCATTTGTGTTGCAGAGAGCGCGGCTGCGGTGATCCGAAATGGCCGGAAGTGGAGAGCGGGAGGGAGAGCTACTCACCAGGACGTCGCTGCGCGCGCCGTTCTCGTCGACGGCCAGGTAGGCCTTGCTGTCCCTGCTGCGCACCGCCCACAGGTCGTCTTGCTGCATGTCCATAAAGCGCACCACTGTCAGGTTGACTGCGCACGCGGGAAAGAGAGCATGTTAGACTTCTTGCGGGCGGAAACAAGCACACACTGCACACGACGCTTAGAGTTAAAATTAAACATAAGAGATTATTTATTGGGATTCGATCCCGCCACCTTTCGAGTCGAGGCAGCTATGTCCCTATTCAGCCTTAACGACATACCCAGGCCGGCCCAGATTATGTGTGGATCAGAGATGATAGTTATCGGGTAGAAGATCAGAGAATTAAAGAAGATAATGAAATATCGTGATATTAATGGTGTGAAAGTGACGTAATGAAGTACATTTTATATTCCTAATAGTCTATTGGTAGTATTCTAATGAGGGCATTGGTGAAGTATTAATAATGGCAATTACCTGATGAAAAAGTAAAAACTATCTACAAGAACGGTTTGCTTATTTATAATATTTGTATTTACAAACTTATTGATAAATGTTAAAATATTTCGTCTTTTTAGTCACAACCCTACTAAGAATTCTTAGGAAGACATGATATCCAAAAAGGGGACATGCCCAAATGAATGCAACGTGGTATGCTGAACACGTGAGCGGGTGTTGGGAAAGCTGTCATTTCCACATTGTTTTGCTTCTGAGGTGGTGTTTATTCCTGTCGTCAACGTCTCGAGGATGCAGTATGAGGCAACCCGGGTGACATCTAGCGGCGTCACCGTGAAATTCGATTTTCCTGGCGGGGGAGGAAGTTGAATGTGGTTGGTCGTGGGGGTTACGTCCCTGTGACGGGATTGGCTGGAGAGTAGCACTGGGAGGCGCCGTGGATGAATATGCGAAAGCGTCGTTCGCGGGCCGAACACGACGAATAAGAGGTTTCTGGTGACATCAGATGCTCGGACGTTTGGATGACGTCCGACTTCGCATGAGGTGTGCACCCTAAATACTACGCCCGAGATTTACAAACATTTTATTTTATGTTGTCAAATTTGTGTATATAATGCACGCATTAAAATTTCATTTTCATCTACTTTTAAGAATTCCCATTCACTTTTATTTCGAGATTTGTTCTTTTAAATGACAATACGTTTACGATAGTAAATGATAACTATAAAAAAATACCATAAGCCAACTTGTGAATGTTCAAGAAAATATTGTACAACTTAGTGAAAATTGTTATTAGTGAAAAAAAAGTTATGACGCTTTACAAGTAAATGTCACTTTTTTAATTAAACAATAAAAAGGCAATCCCTGCTTTTTATTGAACTAAATTTTTTACCCCGCAAATGAGATCGATTGTAGTGTTTCCTTCTTTGAAGGAAGAAGTAGTAAAAATTGTACCTTATGGACACGTAGTGGATCGATCGTGTCGGAAAAGCGAGACATAATAACATAGTTTCTTTCTCAAACTCAGCTGAAGATTGAAAAACACGTCAAAAGCAACTATAGAGGAGTTATTCTAACAAGGGACTACTTTAACAGGTCGGGAAACAAATGAACGTCATGCAGGGCGATGACATTGTAAGAGATACTGATGAAGCCATCCACAAATGAGCTAACTGTAAACGAACTCGCTGACAAAAGGAGTGCGTGGTCGTAATCTCCAGTTACGTTGCCAGCAATGGCCAAGCAGTAGTTATCAAAGCGGTCCTTTCTCCGTATTCGTAATGTCTAGAATCGCGCACATTTGAATTTCCCGCGCTCGTCGCTCGGAGCACTCACTCGCACGCACGCTCGCAGGCAGTGGCGTCGGCGTCCCCGCGGGTACTCACAGTGCTTGGCCTCGGCGTGGGTGGTTCGGGCGGTGACCGGGGCGGCGCCGTCGCGCAGCTTCACGTAGAACTCTGAGTTGACGTTCTGCAGGCGCGCGTCGACGATGCCCACCTCGGACAGCGCCTTGGGCAGCGGCGCGGCCAGCGCGGGCGCCGGGCCGCGCGCGACTAGCGACGCCAAGGCTGCGGCCAGGAGGACGGCGGCGGCGGCGGCGGGGCGCATGGCGGTGGGGGGCCGCGAGTGGGATTGGCGAGGACGGCGGAAGCGGG
>BOPP01000033.1:4237278-4277136 GCA_017312745.1 Gryllus bimaculatus | reverse complement strand
CGGCGGAGGTGGGCGGCCGCGACGCCGAGGGGGGAGGAAGAGGGACGATTGGTGGTGATAGGCCCTCTCTTCCCTGCGGGCGCCGGCGCCGCCGATAACAGTGCGCCGCATGTGGAAGGGCGCTCCTCCACCTGGGTAAGGCAGAAACATTGGCGCCGATGTTATTGCGAGGGGCTTCCCCGGGTACACAGCAGGATGCAGCGGGCAGCGCCCGAAGGACGGTCGGGTGGTGCGCTTTTTACCGCCTTCGGTTGGTGCTCATTTTCGGATACCCATCATTGGTATTCCATTCTCGTACATACTTACGGACGATTTTTTTTTTTTTTTTTTTTTTTTTTTCAGTTTCTCGTTCACATCGAGTAGAGAGAAAATTGTAATGCTTCAGGAAAAGTGCCGACTCTGTTACAGAATAACACGATTTGTGTGTCTCTGATGCCACTTTTCTCGTTGCTATTCGTAGAATACGAGTATTACTTTTTCGTATGTAAAGTCAAACGTTTGGTGATTCTTAATACCGAGAGTGTGTTTTTTCAAAACGTCTCAGTGAACTACACTAGCGACTGCTCACAGGATTCCCTTCCAATTGGAAATACTTCTTTTAATTTTGGGGGATGATTTACATGAAATCCATTAAAAATTTTAGAAAATTTCTGAAAGTTCTTACAATTTTTTACTGTCTTCATTTCTTTGAAGTTTTTTTTAGTAGAACAATGTTCTCTTATTAATATAACAGGTCCGAATTTCATTTTCATTTCCTGAAATTACAAAATTTGCAACTTATTTTGAAATTTTCAAATTATTTTGACACTTTAGAACTTAACATGCGCTAGTGATGTAATGGATAACACAACTGAGAGCGTAGTATTTGCGCTTAAGTTAGAATCCCAGCCTTGGTGAATCTTTTTTGGGGATCAACTAATAGTGTGAATTAAAATACTTCCTAACCCTTACAAAAAACACGAGTTGTGCTTTTCTAGCGTCATTAAATTTTAAAGTAAGAGCGATACCACTTTTAAGACTTGAATCAATTTTAACTTTGGTGCGCAGCAGACTGATGTGAATACAGCTAGTCCAAGTGACTCGAATTCAGCCGTAAGCATGAATGCATATCCCGTTTTTCTTGTGTGCCGAATAGTGCTTTGTGACGTTCTGAAATCACTATAGATTGTTATAATAGCTAGAGTGTGCGAGGCATATTATTATTATTATTATTATTATTATTATTATTATTATTATTATTATAGATGTAAGTTAGTAAATAATAAATATTGCGATTAACAGGAAAAGCGGGAATCGGTGGGACGGATTGAGGTGTACTGAGAGACAAAATGTGTAGTTTCGAGTTTTTAATTTCATTTACCACCTAACCTATTGTCACGTAGCCATCTCAATTGTCACTTCGCATTTCCGAGTAAGGGCCACGAACCTTCGACATTTTGCATAAAGGGACCCGACAAATTGCAACCCCTCATTTCCAAAGTATTCTTTTTTTTGTCGTTGCTTGTCGCGGACCGACGTCGGCTCACACTCAATTACCTTACTTTAGCCAACGCCCTTTAGGCAATGGCAGCACTCGCGGGATGATGTTCGGAAAGATCCGTCCTTCGTCATTCATATAAATTTATTCACACCGGCTATTTTCTCCAATTCACAATTTCGCTCATTTTGCAAATTTCCCACATTTCAGACAACAGCTGAGATTTTTCAAAAGAAAATCATTAAAATAGTGCGCATTACACATTGTGCAATTTAACACAACCATTGATGCTAATTATTTTGTTCTAATAAAGTCTCCTTTAATGCACAATTAAAACAATTTTCCCCGTTCAATGTCAATACAATTTTAAACATGATAAATGTTTTAAAGAATTGTGAAAACGCTATAACATTTTTACTTTTGACTTACTTAGGGAAAGGTGTGTTGCTCTTAGTATGAAAAGTGATTGTAACAGAAAAGTTAACAAAGTTTACGAAGAGGAAAAGTAATTAAATTTTGTTAAAGAAACACTCGGAGGAAGGTGATTAACTAGAACACCCGGATTTAGAAATAGGAAAATGAAGAAAGGGAAGTACATTTAAAGTACATTGTGCTAATATCTTTTGTAAGGTGTAGGAACAGAATAAATCATAAGACCAGGCTGTGACGTCTTTAGCGTAGAATATTTTTCCTTCCGGTTTGCTTAGGTGTGTCAGTACAAAAAATGGTGCCGATTCAATGCTTCTGACTGGGAAGTTCTGGAGTTCGGTTCTTGACGGCAGCGTATTATCTACACTAGCTATATTGTGAAGTCGCATTTAAGCGCTATCAGGCGAATTCCATCGATCGAGTACTTTGATCGGCAGTTTTTCGTGGTTTCCTCCGCAGGACCAAACATCTTCTCCTCCTCATCCTTGCCCCTCGTCTTTCCTTACCTACATCACTTACACGTGATAAACAAGTGTTTCCCAAACCGTTTCTTTCGTCGAACCATATTAAACGAATTGTTTGCTTCATGGACCCCTTTACATTTGTCTATTAGAAATAGCATTCGTAATCATGACACAAACAATTTGTAATTTACTATCGTACGTTTTGTTCCTTTATATCTGAAACAGTTAATTAACTTCATGAATATTTTTTTTGTAATCCATGGGATCTTCACTGTCGTTATTAGGCGCCGGTTCATATTCAGTTGTTGACCTCCCTCGCCTTGACCTTTAATCATAATTGACCCCCTTCGAAATTAATCCACCCCCAGGGAGGTATACGCCGCCCGCGTTGGGAACCCCCTGCTCCACACAAACCACAAACCAGGTGGGAGACCAGCCGAGAGCTTGGGGTTTGTCTCAGCGGGGGCGGAGCGGTGCCCCGCTAGCAGATGTCTCTGGAGGGGGCAAGTCGATGTGTGGGTCGGCGACTGATCTCGCGTTCTATCGTTGGAGGAAGGTCGGTTTGGCAATAGTCGTCAGATGTCGACGGAGTTGGCCATGGACTCCATGGAAGATCGGCAAACACATGGTTGCGATTTCTTCTGCTTTTTAAAATATCCCCCCCTCATCCTTGCTTCTGAGTACGTGATTTCCGAGCAGTGGGGTTAGGGGGTACTTTTGGTAATTAACACATCACCGCCTGCCAGATGCGCCGAACGACATCTGCTGATTTCTCTAAGGGCCAGTTCAGTGCGTACGGTTGGAGTGATGGATTGATTAGTGATTCCGGGCACACTCAACTGCTAAGGTCATTAGTTCCGTAGTAGTGTAGTGCGTGACTTTCCTCGGGAGATGGCGGTGATCTTCTCCCGCCTACTACATTCTATTTAGATGAGAAAATCCAAATAAGCTAACGAGTTAAAGTTTTATTTCCTTGAAAGCTCGTGTTTAAAATAACTTCTTATTTATAGAAACTTTTATTCGAGCAGCATTAAGTTATTCCCTGAGTTTGATAAATCTAGTCACATTGTCCATCCCATAAACGTCTCATTTTTCCGTCGGAAGTCGAAATCTAGTGTTGTTAACGGCCCGAGCATTTCCTGGCTGGGAAGAGCCGCGCGTACGCTGGCTGCTCTGCTGTCGGCTCCTCTCCATGGCGATAACGTTACTACTTCCGTTTCACGTCTGGTTTGCGGCGCGGGAAATCACGAAGTCGCTCATGCGCACGAGTGACGGTTTTGCATCGTCTGTTGTCTTTTTAATTTCTTTTTTTAAGAGGGTTTTAGCTAGAGAATATAAATTAATAATCTCATTGTGAATGGTGGGTTTGTTTCGCATCTTCCATTTTTCTCGAGAGCCCATCCAGAACGAAAACTGGGGGGTAAATTTCTTATGCGCGGTAATAATAATAATATAATAATAATAATATAATAATAATAATGAAGGTTGGTAATTGTATTAATATAAAACTTAAGTACTAATATTCCTTCGCTGTTGTTCTGTACAAATTGTGTTTTGCGCAAAAGAACCCCGCTACACTTATTTAGTTTTCCTTGAGAAATTATTATTATTATTATTATTATTATTATTATTATTTTATTATTATCATCATCGTTTTTGTTTTTCGCAAATGATCCTCTCCTCATCCATATTCCTGTCATATACAAGTTAATAATTATTTCTGTGAATTTTCTGCACACATTACTTTTTAACTAAATACAATTTATGGAGAATAAATGTTAGCGGAAATTTGGTATTGCTCACGATTTGCTGCACGCAATATGTGTGTCCATAATAAATATTACAAACCCGAAAGTTGAGTCATATAACTCCGTATCAAGAGATACAATATGTCCACTCAACCATATTGTAAACAGAATCCAGATTGACAAAATTTCTGTCATTTCAAGTTTTTTGTAAATGTTTCTTCAACCGGTACACTAGCGATAAACTACCCATATATTGCATGTAAAAGAACCTTATATTAAAATTATTGCGGCTTTTGTCGATAGCTTTCCAGGTCGTCTATCTTTGTTCTTGAATTTAAAATTAACTGGTAATCCGGAAAATGAGTTAAAACTGTACGTACGCTACCCAGCATAAATTAGAATAGAACGTAGTTCAAAATAACGATAAGATAATGTTGCTTTTAAATAATGAATTGAGATTTTTTATTTTGAGATTTTTATGTAAATAATATTTTAATGCCGTAACTGTATATATAATTTTCCTTGCTTGAAAAAAATGTTTTGTCTTAAAGAAAATAGATTAAAATCAATGGTTAAACATTAAAATGCAAATTTAATGTCTTAGTACTTGATATCTTAATACTGCAAATCTAAATAAGATTTATTATATTCTAAGAATGATAAAATGGTATAATCACAATTTGATGTATTAGTGTCAGTGTATTGATTAATTTGAATTCAGTTCCATTATAAAAATAATTAAAAACTCACCTAAAACGTATTTGAATATGTTGTACAAATTATCTTAATTATAATTCATAGATTTATTAATTTCTTGGCAGGTTGTTTTTAAAATATATTAATATTCAATCATATTTCATCATCCTCGAAAGGCCTATGTTTGCAATTTTGTAATTGTGCGATTGTGAGATAATTCGTGAAATTTTGAAGAAAAACAATTATAATTGTTATTGTCAAAGTAAAACTAGTGTTCAAATAGCCAATAAAAATTGTATTCTAGTCCTATTAAATTAATAGGAGAATATCGTGACAACGTTTCTTGAGAACTCATGTTTGTAGCATCTGCATGACTTATGACTAGACCGGTGCAGATGACGTTAATGATAACAGAAGTCGCGAGATGAAAGGGCACAGAAATGGGAAAATCCAATGGGCCTCTCCCGCCTTCTTATTCACAAGATATAACAGATACTGACAGTAGAGGAACTCCGCTGTAGTCAGACTAAAGAGGTCGACCAAGCCCTTTGACCATTTATGGGATGAAGCAACTAGTGTTATTCCACGTGAATCTGCAGAGGGCTTCGGTCACGCCCCTTGAGGATGTCGTGGCCGTATACAACTCCGCCGGCTGCTGTAATGTGCTTCCGTTGCCACTTGCGCTTGTGGCTGGCGCAACGGAGAATAGAACCTGTGATCGAAGAATGAATGAAATGAATGAATGAATGAATGAATGAATGAATGAATGTGTGTGTGGGTCTGCGCGCGCTTATGAATGAGTGAGTATGTGAATGAGGGCTTCCCCTATCGACGTCGGGAACTGCTTTACGTGACGTCCAGTCTTCGAGTCAAAGGTATCACGTTAGTGTTCATCAGGTCCGGCTCATAGCTCCGGTAAGCATTGCAAGAAGTAGGAAGTTATTGAGTAATTCAATGAATCAGTAAAAGTAGGTATTGTCATGCCTGTCGTCATTTACAATGTACTTCTGACTTTTCGAATGTGTTTTGTATAGATTATTTTCAATTCTGACTTATCTGATTGTTAAATTCCGATCTATAAATAAAATTGGAGTGTATGTGATTTTAAAATAACTCATTTAGATGATATAAAAACCCATTCAACTGCTTTTACAATTTTTGTCTGTCTAATTGCCGGGTGTAATTTCTGGAACGGCACTATAGATTTCGATGGGGATTTCTCTAAAACGTAGTGTGTTTTGTCGCGACTACTTAGGCTCCTTTTTTAAATTATTACTATTTTTATATAAAGAGGTGTTTTTTTTGTTTTTTCCATACAATTCTACAGTTTTATTTCGAACTTTGTGAAATTTTGTACGTGTGACCTTCAAAAGAAGATAGGGGATCATGTATTTTAGTTTTCTTAAAAATTACTCCTAACACTCAATCCTTCCCTTTAGAGCAAAACTTAACCATGAATTGTTTCCGTTTTTTAAAATATATCGGAAAAGCTCATTCAATGCCCTACTAAATGAAATTTGACTCATTCCAATAGCGCAATTTGAATACACACAGAATAATTGAAGGTGGCCACCGGTTTACGAGAGTATGCAACAATGCGTGTTTCCAGCTGCCCAGAAAAACAATGGTTGCAGTAAATACGGCAATGAGGTGAGAGGCAGGCGGGTCACGTGAGACTGATTAAAGGTGAGCAGGGGAGGGAGAGGTGGAGAGGTGGAGAGGGTGCAGCTGGGCGAAAAGGCGGGGTACGGCAGACCACGGTGGATCATGACGGGGTGGGAAACACCACACACACAATTATATTGAATAATTGTTGTCTGGAAATAGAATCGCATCTTACAATAAAACCATACTCCAGCAATCTCATTTCCCTCAGGCACTTAGGTAGGAACTACATTTCAGTATTTTTAATTACTCGAATAATGCAAGGGATAGAAATATTTTACACAAAATCCATTTTAGAGTAATTACAATTTTAAAAAATAAATAGGATTCCTTTTGTGTTAGCCTATAATAGCTATTTAGTATTTTTTCATATTAATATATTTTAAATTTTATGAATATTTCAACTAATTTCTACAGCATCATGCTTAGATGATACACAATGAATGCTGAACTCCTTTTTGAGGTATATTTTTGTTCAACACAATAGGCGAGCTGCAATGAAATCATGTTTGCCTATCGCTACAGTCCTACTTGGATTTTCTTCCTATATCTGGGATATCGAAGTGCTCCCGGAGTCGGTTTTTAGGCCAAGAGGAAAGGGTCGTATGGGAAACATACCAACGTCTGTCAGATGAATGGAGTCATTCCAAAGTCTGTCCGCCGAAGGACGGGAAATGAGACAGAGCACGTGATCCATTCTCCTTTGCTGCTCTGGCAATGACATCAGTGAAGCCATGGAAACCACATCAGAGATGCCGGCACTGGCAAGCGACTTAAGTAGTCTCGGACGTACTCTACCGACGGGAATCGAACCTACCCGGTCTCCAAACATTAGTTGCGAATGTGAAATGTTGTCTAGCGCATCCGGAACCAATGAAACTGTACACATTTATGAGACAAAATAAAACTTGAGAGCAGTTGTGTCCCAAAGCCTTTGGAACCTGTCGCCGGCTGGTCGAACTCCGACTTTCTCCCGTTGCGATATTCGGCCTTGCACTCGCGCGTTAGATGTGCTATATTTCGACTCTGTAACGGTCCTAAATACATAACAATAACATCGCAAGGTATGGAGGAAGTGATTTTCGTCATCTTACTCGGGGAATAATGGAATTGTAAATATGTCTGGATTGTGGTACCGAAAAACTTCAACTTTTGATTCTTGATTTGCCGAATTATGACCAAATATATATTCATAACTTCTTAAATATAATCTTTAAAAATTGCCTCAGAAAGTAAAATATTTCAGCGTATTATTTCATAAACTATTGTAATCGTTTACAAAATAATATAATCGTATTTCAAATAATACTAATGTATTGTAACAATACTAATTTGTACTTCGAACAGTAGAATCTGCATAAGATATGGTAATAGGAAAAGCTTCAAAAATAAGGCAACATTTTGATGAAAATACTTGTTTTGGGGCCCCTGATACCTATAAGTGTTTTTTAAAAAGTGTATTTCTACAACTCTAGTGTCTACAAAGATTTTTCCGTAACATATGTATTCTCTGATTGATCGATGAAAGATCGGGCCTTGCGAATTTGACACTATTTCAATTTTTTGAAGGGAGGATCCTTTACAATAATCTCTTTAGACATTTTCAAACATTTCTCCAAAATGGCTTCAATTTTTTCCCTCGCATATTTTTACTCGAATAAAGCAAAGTGCGCTTGTTGTGTTGTATGGAACGATTTTCCAAAAACCATTTTAAAAATTTGCAGAATTTCATCAATTTTTTGAATCTGACCTTCGCCTTCAACTTTAAGGCTTCATAGTTTCTTCTATTTGCAATCTATTCTTCAATATTTAATCTTTAAATTCTCCCATCCAGTTACTTTAATATATTAATAGTTTACTCGCACTTTGGGGTTAAATCGTGACAGTTAAAAAATTAAAAGAATATATCAACAACATTTGGTCGCACTTTTTACTTTAAATTATATAGAGTACAAAATACTAAATTACATGGCACTGAGGGCACGATATTGATTAACATTTGAAATAAAATATAAACATGTGCAATGTTTTTGGAACATCTCGCGTGTTCTAAATGTCATTACAAACGTATTCCATAGTTTAATGTGCACAGTATTGATTTAACACAGTAATGAAGCTGAAATTAAAAACCGAAAATGAAATCTTAAAAAAATGTGGTGCTGATTTTGAGAAAATAGTTTTATTATTTATATTGCCTATATTTCACTCAAACTGGAAAAAGACTTATATTCTCAAAAAATAGTTCGTGACATTACATTAATTAGAAAAGTAATTGTGGAGAACAAATTTCATTTGAAGAAAACAATATCTCATCTTCAGTGTAATTGTGTTGGAAAAGGTTGTTCGAATTTCAACATTTCGAAATTTGAGAGTTAACAGTGAATATCGAAACTTGGCCATCTTTATAACTGTATTTTACTATATTCTTACAGTAAGTTTAAAGAAAACATTTGGAGCCATATTTAAGATAATTGTGAGAACTTCTTAGAGGCTTCATGAAAAGTAGCCACAAATTTAAAGAATGTTTCTCAAAATCGCAGAGCTTCGGGTCGTGCCAAATTGACTCTTGATTTACGCACCTTCTTTGAAGTTTTCCTGTTCATGCCATTGTTCTATTGTAAGAACACAAGGCATGTGAACGTATTCATGAGCTTCTGGAAATAACTCAATACTTCAAAGTTTTTTCTTGTATATCTATTCTGATGGAATAGTTAATTGAACTGCAGTAATCAGCATACATTAAAGTAATTTTCACCTGAATTCAAATATTTATCAATTCTGCTCTAATATGATGATGAAATTAAATTTGTTCAAAAAATGCAGTTTCGAATTCGTGATTCGAATATTACTGTGATTCGAATTAATAAATGGCTACTGAGGAGCAAACTTAACCTTTTTTACTAGAACAAGTCACGCAAGTACAGCTAGGGAGCTTGCAATTATTGCATTTTTCGAGAAGAGAATATTGCTGCAGTAAAATTGTACACTGATAACGTTCTTCTTGACGCAGCTTTGTTTTATTTATTGTTATTTGTGTGGAAAACTGAGATGTTTTGTGGCTGGCAATATAAAGGCACTTGTAACTTGTAACATAAATTAATCCTGGCAAAAATTATTTAATTGCACTAGTATCTTATAGACTGCCAAATTCACGAAATGCGAGAACAGTATGCAATTGTGGGCATCAAAGCGCCTCGAGCCCCACCATTAGGAGGCGTGTTTGCATACGTACGCATGCAATGGGTGATTGCGTACACAGGTATTATACCACACGTGCATGTCCTCTGACCCATTGACCGTGATACGTAATTTTACATAAGCGCAAGAGCCTGCTGTCTTGGTATATGATGGGTTCGGTCAGAAGGTGGAGGGAATCTTGAATATAAACTTAAGTCACTGAAATTTCGCTAACTCCAACCTTTCAGATTGCCGTTGCGATTATTTGAGGACAATCATACCATAGAGTAACGCGGTTGTAAGCAATTAACGTCAAATGATTTCAATAGAAGTCAATATTATTCTAATATTCATAACATTATAAATTGCACTTTTATCATCGCAGATGAAATGCTTTTTAGAATCACCAATTTCATCCATGGGAGAAATCAGATAATTAATTATCGTTCATGGTTCATAGACATATCACATTTATGTTCATGATAATTGTTATAGTTTGTGTCCTCCCGTGTGAATAAAACTTGACATTACTTATTTAACTGCAAAACGTTGAATCCGTCTCATGCCTCTTCTTGCATTTCAATGGCACAATAAACGTACGACAGAATTAACATACTGCGTGTCCTTGTCACCAAAAATGTGATTTTTGGCAATACGTCGTTTGTCCCTGCCTCAAATACGATCTCGAATTCTCGGTCGTAAAATACGTGTTGAAGTTTCTTTTGAGGGGTAAATTCGCACACATGTAAGGATTATGGTCTAGTAGTGATGTGCCAAAGATGGTTGGAATTGGTACAGGTGGCAAGGATGGAGAAGGCGGGTTACATAATTTTCTGGCCGCATTCTATTTGTAATACAAACCAAAAAAATGAGGTAGCTTTTCAACGTTATCATCTTTTACTCCAACCCACTTTTCAAATTATACATTAATATTTCCAGACTTCTTTTTAAATTATACATTATATTTCCAGACTTCATAGAAATACTCCGACATTTTGTTTCAAAAATGGTCACAAACTGCTTCTATATCCTCACACTCGTCTGCAAAGTTTGTTCCCCGAAGGTCTGCGTTCAATTTTGATACATTGAAGTAGTTGCTAGGTGCACAATCCAAACTTTATGGTGAATGATCTAGCTCCTTGAAGCCACAGTCCTTGACATATTTTGCAAACTGGGCATTAGGCACAGGCGCATTGTCGTGAAGCTAAACACCATGAGATTTCACGCACCACATCCAAGTTGTGTCCCTCTCTCTCTTTCTCCACGCACACGCGCTCACAATCACACTCTCACACTCACACTCACTCTCACTCTCACTCTCACTCTCTCACACGCACACACACACACACACGCACACACACACGCACACGCACACACACACACAAAGAAATGGAGACTTCAGCTGCAAACTAACAGTATTACAACAATTAGCGCTGAGACTATAATGCTCAGAAAGTTTTTACGTTGATGATCATTATTTTGGGCATTCCAGAAGCATCTGGAATCACTTGCGTACATGCAATTATTTACCCGCAAATCGGGATGTCGGTGTGAACAGCTGGATGGAAGTGTGTCTGGCATAGTTATGTCGAGTTATAGGTTTTTGAGCTTCAGAATACGCCAGTTGTAAGATCTATATTTATCGTTTAGTAAATCATTGAAATACTTTATTTTTAGATTTATTGTCCGAAACCTTTGTGATTTTTCAAATTTTTTAAAAAAATTAATGCAAATTTTTCCATAAACCTTTTCTCCGAATAGAATAAAATGCCTTTCTTAAATATCGAATAGTTGGGATTTTCACCAAAACCTATGAAATGTTTAAAAGTGTAGAAGTTCAAATTTATTTTGGTACCTGTCACACCTCCAATATTAGTCAGAGATGTCTATTTCCATGCAGTTTATCCCTCATGCGTAGATCTTGAAACTAATTTTTTTTTAAACCGTGGACATTCTATTTCCTTTGCCTTTTTTGAAGTTTAAAAGCGAATCATTTTCCGACCAGGATGGCCGAGGAGGCTAAATTCAGCTCCTAGGTCTGAAGGGTCGCGGGTTGGAGTCCCCGTGAGCACGGTTGTTTGTCCCTTGGCTTTAATGTATGTGTGTTCTCGCGGAAAGCTTTGTGAGTCTGCTGACCACGGACCGAGAATTTCGCAAGTGTGACTAGTGTGAAAAGCTTAATATGTGTCCCCATGAGGGATATAGTGGGTACGCGGCGCGAATAATCGAAATCGACATCCCCTAAAGATGGAAAAAGCCTCAGGAAGAACGAAAAGAAAAAAGCTAATCATGTAGTTAACTATACTTTGACTCTGGATTCAGAAATGTTTTTTCAGTAAGTTAAAATGTCGCCTGCGGAACTGAAGTATCTAGGTACTCGCCCCAGTCCTGCCACTTATACTTGCGAGTAGAAAACACTTCTGCGAGTTCATCTAATATTGAAATACTACGTAAGAGTGAGAAGTAATACAAGAATGTATGTGATATTGAAGTGCCTCTATTTCAGAAATTGAAAATCATGCTGATACTTACTGTTTGGAAGGCGCAAGTTTGTCGATGAAATGCGAAAACATCGACAGTGTAGGGAGTGGAGCTATTAATTTCTTCGACGAATTCCGACGAACTGCGCGTGAACAACAGGCGCCAAGAACTGGTGTAGTCTGCGAAGACCCACATTGGTGAAGGTTCAGTCCACACATCAGGTGCCCAACAACGATATCCGGATGTGACGTCTGGTCGCAACGACGTAGGTTAAACGGATACCGTTGCGACACCTGCAAGTAGTCGGTAAGGACGAAAGACGATCACAACGGCCGAATTGCAGGACACAACAGGGCGAATATCCTTAGGATGTCGCAGGGCATAAAACGAATGAAGAGTAAAGCGGTGCGGCGGGGCTGGATGAGGGCGTTCAGCGCCCAACGGACACAAGAGGGTCCTGCGTGCGGCGGCGCAAGTGTCTCACTGGCGTCGGCGCCGCTCGGTTGATGCGCTGACGGACGTCGAGGGGCGGGCGGGCGGTGGGCGCGGGTGGTGGCGCCAGCGCCGGGGCGTGCGTGGGCGGGCAGAGCTGTGCGAATCGCCGCCGCCGCGCCGGGCCGATCACGTATGAGCGGCGCGCGCCCACTCGCCGCGTTTATACGGTGTGCGCCGGGTCCAGCATGACTGCGCAGAGCACCCCCGCCCACGTCAAGCGCCGCGAAGACGCGCACGCGGCCTTCGCCGCCAACCCCGCGACCGCCGCCCCCGCCGCCCCCGCCGCGTCACACCTACGTCTGCCGTCCGCGACCGCGCGCGGCCGCGCGCACGCGGCGAGCGGTTCACGACCCCGCCTGACGTCGCGTCGGCCCCGTCGCGGTGCCATCCGTTGGGCAACAGACGCTTCGCCGTCGGCCATGTTAAGCTCTCTTAAACAAAGGTTTGCTCACTGGTCATCTAGCTTAAACTAAACTACTTGGGTATAATTAAGAAGCTCTATAATTATTTTATATAATCATGTATATGTTTGCTGCTGCATCCTAGTTATTGTTAAATATCTTTCACACTTACAAAAAATGAATAACGGTTACTTTAAAAGTACGTTACGAAAGCAATAGAATAATAAATTAGCAATAACAACACATATATTCTCGTATTATTTGTAACTCGTGTAATATTAAAATCTCAGCTAGTTCTCCCGCAAAAGTATTTCCAGTTCGCAAACATGTTTGGCAAACCTGTGACTAAGAACCTAAACATCCTACTCAAAGAACTGGTGTGCTACAACAGCACATACTTTCTCACATTATACTTTTTGCAATTTTCGTAAAATTCAGGGAGTTGAACAAGAATGTTACCTGCGCCACTTTTTGTTCTACCTCTGCAAGAAATTTAAAGAAAATCATTATAGTGATTTCTGAGAGATTTTTTATAAATTGCATTAACTTGAAGCACAAATTACGAAAAACTAGTTAAAAAATTAACATGATCTTTTTAAAGATATAATTTATTAGATCAGATTTGGTTTAAGACAAAATTCTCTACCTTTAATGTGGTAATTTTGGTATGTGAACTCTGTGTACCTTTAGAATTTACAGAGTTTTTCGGAAATGGAACTAGAACCACTTTCCTTACTGTTCTTTGATACACACGAGGAGAAAATAAAAAAAAACAATTGGTGAAGTTTTCGAGAAAATAATATTTAGAACATTTAAAAAAATGTTTATATATCTCGTAAAAATATGCGAAAATCATAGTTTTGAAAACTTTTACACGATCTTATTTTAAGAATGTCATTAAACAACAGATTTTATCATGAAAAAATCCAAATCTTCAACGTTGTAATTGTAGGAAGACGGCGAAAAAATGTTGAATATATGTAATTTTCGAACAATCAAGGATTTGAACGCGAAAGGACGTGCGATGTACGTGTAAACGTTCTGTACGCTATTCCAGTTTAATTTAAAAAATCGGAGCCATTTTTGTGAATTTTGAAAATGTTGGGGCTTTATGTTAAGTACCCCACAAAGTCAAAAAATCTGTTTATAACTTACAGGACCTCGACTGCGTTCAGATGGACTGGAAAATATCAATATTAGATATAATTGTTTCACCGTTTTAGCCGATAGCGTTGACCACAGATGGACAAACAGATGTTTTGCCTTCAATTGATATGCATCAGTCAGTTTGCCGGCAATCAAGGATCCACAACGTGTTAAAGAAAGTAATTTACTACATCTAGTAACAAGATTAATCCACTATTAGGTTAGCAGGGCCCAGAATTGAGTTTTTCTGTCGAAACCAGCCGTCTTGATCCTAATTAAAATACTTTGTGTATGAAGATAGGCGAGAAAATAAATAAGTATCATTGAAAATCATTTTCGTGCATCTGTGCATGCGCAGAAGATCGGTTGCAACAGAATGTTGTACGCTATTCCGTGCTAAAAATCCCTATTAATCTCGCGGGCAGTACACTATTACAACATAAACTTCCACTTTCCCAAAAGTTTCATAAGTTTAACATGTTAGATTTTTAATGCACATATGTATGTTGCGTATTTAGATACATTTGTACACTCTAATGTCCATTCACTCATTTCAGCTGTAGAAAGAAATTTAATGTGACCTAATGTGTCCCCCACACAGCCTCCGTGGCTTTGATTCCTTGACTGATAAGAGATGGCAGGTGCGTCAACTGCTAAAGTCACCAGTCCAATAAGTGTAGTGCATGTTTTATCGCGGGAGGTGGCGGTGCTCTTCCCCTGCTGGATGGCCAGATCTGTCACCGGCCTTCGTCGTTTGCGGGGATTTTCCCCGACCAGATATCTCCCACTACTGTGGGACTGTTCCAGTCGGGGCAAGCTCTAAGTTCCCGACTGGTTTCCCACCGAAAATGGTTGTGTGTGTGTGTGTGTGTGTGTGTGTAAGGGGTGAGGATGTGACATGTGACAAGGGAGAGGAAGGATAGGTCGCAAGAGGTCGTGGCTCGATTGTTAGTGTACTGCTCCGGAAATCGCCTGGTATTAAACGGAGAAACCACTGAAAAGTACCGATGACAGTAGCCGGTCACTTGACTGCTGCTCATCCTTCGGGGCTGCTCAAAAGAGTTGCTCATCAAGTGGCGGTACGTATGCTCATCAAACGTACGTTTTGTAGTGTATTTTAATTTGAGTAGTGAATTAGGAAAATACCGAAAATTTATTTAGAATTAAAATCATTCTTCGAACGTTTTACTTTATTTTGCTTATTTCTCTTTTACCCGACGAATTTGTACGATTTTTTCTTTATACAAAACAATTTATTAAAACACACAAATAAATAAATAAATAAATAAATAAATAAATAAATAAATAAATAAATAAATAAATAAATAAAGTCAATGTGCGTATGTGTGTCTCACATAGACGCAAAAATACTCTACCTATTCGCTGAAATTTTCACACTTTGTTATTATTAGTAATGGCAATGTTTAAAGAGAGATTTGAGTTATATCGGACATGTAGAGGAGTTGTTATCATTGATTTCTTCTTTTATGACGTCTCAAGCGCCCCTGAACTCTACGCAACCCGCCGCTCAGTCAAGGATATGCGCGTCTTCACTGCATACAGGTGTTTTGCTTCTGCGGTTGTGAAATACCGGATTGTAAATAAATCAAATTTCTCGAAGATAGTGCCATAGAGAATGCATGCTCAGATTTGAGGGAGAGCCTTTTAACATTAGGATACTTGACAACCATATCCCAACGAGGACATATAACCAACTCATACTTGTAAGAAAGCCTTTCATCTATGAATTTTTGCACAGCGTAGTGAAAAACATGATTAACAATCACTTGATCAGTAGTGCGCTGTAACAGCAATAGCGAAGCGTTGGCGGGTCCACTACTACTTAAATAAATTCGAAATACGAACACGTTTGCGTGGCCCAATTGGCGTCGGACGCCGTGCGCGCCTTACCGTTCTCAAGGTCCCTCGCGTGCTCCTCTCCTCGTTGAGAGGGCCCTGCTGCTCCCTCTCCTCTGCCCCCCCCCCTCTACACTGGTTGCTCGGCGAGGTGTTTCACTTTCATTGTCAGCGACGGCGAGCCAAAAAGGGAGGGCACTGCGCCCGCCGGAGGCCAGTCGAGTAGGTCTACTCTGCTGCTTCTCGATTCGCGATCGAACGTCTCTGAAAGAGCCACACTGTAAGACCCGACCTACACGCCAAAGGTGGCTCAGGGCATCAACTGATGACATAGAACTGCCTCTGATGGGGGTCCTAAGGTTCGAGTACCGACTGTTGCGACACTAGATACCTAGGTAGGTCGAGTTCTGTCGCTGTCAAAAGGACACATCTAGTGACCGACTGCTGTGATTGGTAGTTTTCTGTGGTTTCTCCGATCAACACCAGGCGAATGTCAGAGCAATACACCAACAAATAGGCCACAGAAAGCGCGGTATGTAACCTTTCTCTTCCTCTTCCGTGTCGTACCGTCGCCCCTTTCTTATACACAATTACATTAAAACGCACTATACACATGCCGGGAGAGCAGTCAGAAACTTAGAACTTGGTAAAGTCGGGAGGCGTGTCCTAGATGGGGCGGTGCAACACTAGTGGGAGATATCTGGTCGGGGAAAAACATGGTAGCCGCGGTAGGTGAGTAGTGGATGTCGCCATGCAGCGGGAGATCATCATCCGCGATAAGAACATGCGCTACACTTACGGGGCGAACGACCTTAACTGTTGACGCAGTCGGAATCATCAATGAATCCATCCAACATGTTTGAAGGTTTCTCCATAAGACCTGACGTGTATGATTTCTCGTGAGGATCATTTGTGAAGTGCTAGCGAGAGCGCGCTTCTATTGTGTGGCTCCTTTTTTTGGGGGGGGGGGCGACGAGAATCCCTGAATATACACACTCGCCAAAGCTTGCAAACTGCTCCTCAGGAAGAAGCGCGTAAAATTTCTAAAATTTCCTCTCGCTGCGTCACTTCGTTCCACGTTCTAACGTACTATTCTTCCCTCGCTCACGTGGTACGTCATCTCTTTGGTTCCGTCAAGAACGTTCCTCTCAGCTTCCGAACAGTAACGGGATGTGGAGCCACTGGGAATGCGCCCGGCTGAGCGTTTCGAGGAGGGGGCGTGCGTCAAGGAGTCGGAGGTGGTCAAGGTCGGTTACACGACGGAGGCTTGCAGACCTCGAGCTGCGCTGCTTCCAGCGAATCAGTTGCAGCGGGTGGCGCAAGCGACGATTTCTCACAGGACGGCAGGGAGCAATGCCCTCCTACACATTTGCGTCGATTACAATTTTTTTTGTGCAAGAGGAAAATGTATATTTTTATAGGTCGTAGTTAACGGAAATTCCTTTCAATTTTTAAAACAGCGCTCGAATTTTAGGAGTCGCGAAAACTCGAAATTGCGTTGCATTGAGAAAAAATTCTTAGATCTTGAATTGAAAAAATTGAAAAAATTCTCATATCAAAACTCTCAGATTAACAAGGGACCGCTTTGATAGCTTTTGCTTGGCCATTGCTGACAATATAACTGTAATGTCCATGCCTCACTTTGTCAGCGCTTTCGTTTACAGTTAGCTCATTTATAAATGGCTTCATCACTCTCTCTTTCGACGTAATCGCCCTGTATGGCGTTCATTTGTTTTTTCGACGTGTCAAAGTTGTCCCTTCTTAGAGAAACTCCTTTATAGTAATTATCCATGCAGCGCCAAAGAAACAAATGTTTTTTTAAATTCACCTATACTCCTTGAGGGGAGGATATCCTCTTGTAGAATGTCGTATATTGTCAGCTATTTGAATTAAACGATCCCTTAGCGTCACCTAGGCGCCCACACGCACATGGATCATGAGCCAAGAAGTAGGAAAGGCATTGGAGTTGCATCTCACACCTGTTGAGCCATCTCGCACATGTACAGCCCCGTGGGCAGCACGTCTATCTCTTTCCGTTTTCGTTTACATCTGCATGTATGCTAATTTGTTGTATGTTTCATTTAATGTAATAGTATTTGCATACCTTTCATCCTCGTAAGAATCCTGCATGAGACGCCACTGGATGGCGCCCAAATACCCCATCCCCTCTCAACAGACGATTGTAAACCTGATTTATGGATCATGATTAAATGTACTCGTAATGTTGCCGCTGCGGTTACTTTTAGTGGTTCCACCTTGTCCGGCGACAGGTTTACAAGTGACTCATGTTACGTTTGAAAGTCTCGCCGATGCGTGCCGTGAAATGCCGATGTTTAGAGCTTTTATTGTATTTCACAATTATATAAAATGCTTAATACCCATTACTTTAAAGGATGGAACACGTTTTAAAATATTTACGTATTGTTATTATTTGATTGTATAATTGTGTTAATAATTGTACGTTATAATTAACTGGAAATTATAACGACATTTCTGCAATTTCAGAAGAGCTTTACTCAGAATCAAGAGTCACGTGCGCGAGGGATAAAGTCCTCTGTACCTCATATGTATGACATTATTTTCATTTGTTTTCTTTGACGGAGGACTGACATCGATATTTTGCAAAACTCACCAAGTCTCTAGCTGTCTGTGGCGTTTCCCGGCAATACAAGGGACTCCCGCCCACGGACACAATTCTGATGTACAATAGAATCCCGGTAATCCGAACTAATTGGGGTGATGCTTGCCCCCGCACTGCTCCTTGCGTATATTTCGCGAATGTTCATTCCCGTCTGAGAAATGGCATATCATTTTGGGGAAATTCATCTTATAGCTTCCAGACTTTTAGATTACAAAAAATAATTGTACGAATAATAACCAAATCACACCCACGTGATTCTTGTATGCCTCTCTTTATTAATCTAGTAATTTTACCATTACCTTGTCTCTTCATATATGAATCAGTGTTTTTAGTCAAAAACGACTTACTTCAGGGCAGCAATGTATTTTCAGCAAACGCTGTCGTCTACAACTACAACACTCGACGTAGTAATCATATTCATCAAGTGACAGTATCAACAGCTCACTACAAAATTTCACGTATAATACATACACATTATTTTACAACACCTTGCCAGATGACATTAAACGATTAAATTCGATACAAAAGTTTAAGTCCCAAGTAAAATCTTTTCTGCTTCATAACTGTTTCTATACAATTCTATACAATTAGAGACTATACCGAGCAACCGAAAGGAAAGTAATATTAATTTTAATAATGGCATTTAATGTATTCTACAATTCTAAAGAGCAATTGGATTGTACAATTCTAAAGAGCCTGTAACAAGTATTGTACTTCAGCTTCTGGGTCAATGACCCCCACCTCGATCAGGTTTTCGTTCAGTTTTCCTGATCCTCGAACTAATGCGGAGACGACCCCTTGTATTGATTCTGGACATAAATGTAACTTTTAATTGACTGCTCCCCATAGCATGTCATGCACAGTTTTTAACTGTTTTTAACGTAAATAAATAAAATAAAAATAAATAAAAAGTAAATAAATGAAAGCTTTAAAAAATTATTTTTCGTATCTCTCACAATTGGTAGCAAGTTGATTGGTGGAATGGTGAGCAATTGATGGTTGGGATGTGTTAATATGGATAGAAATTGCGGTTTTATAATATAACGTAATTGTTATTAATGTGAGAAATATGTGCTGTTGTAACACCATTTCTTTAAATATTTAAATTACAGTAAATAGAAAGTAATGTATTTGTTGTACTTTTACAGTGTAATTCCTAATTCTAGAAACTCCTTTTTGTGTTCTTTTGTTGAGCAGTAACTTCACAGACCACTAGTATTACATAATCGTGGAATGCACCTGTGGTGGTCTGTTTACCGCTTTTATGTGAGTGTTAACAAAGACATTACGTCTAGAACGCTGAAGCAGTAGTTACATTTGGTTTGCAAATTATCCGTCTGTAGTCGGGTGGCTTCTGCAGCGAGAGTTCCTTATTTATCTCCGCTGTCACACGACATGGTGACCCCGCCTGAAAGGCCAACCTGTTGACTCTCAACTAAATATCTTCTTCAGGAGGGAATGCTTTTAAAAGGGCTCTCATTAAAAGTGAAAATAACTACGCTTTATTTGTTTCTCGAAATTTATGGTGAAAAGGCAATAATCAAGTAGCTATTATTGAAAATTACATAAATTCTGCCAATATTTGAAGGGCACAATTAAACTTACCTAGCGGCATGTAGTAAAAAAATCTGCTTGTCATTTGAGCTATATTAAAAACATTAATAAAACACTTCTTTATTTCCGATGACATTTCAGCTTAGTCAAGCTTTGGTCTAACATCGTACTTATTATAGCATTGCCGGAGATGTTTTGCTACATAGATGAATTATATTACATGGGATATGACAGATACACAAGGCTAACGTTGACTTACACTGTGCAATTTCTATTACAGGCAATGTTACAGAGCAATACTTTCTTATATAATAAAATCTGAAAGTGATATCAGATTTAGAAACGGGAAATTTCGCAATGTAAGAGAATAATTTATAATGCTTTACATGTGCATTCTTTGAAATACCCAATGTCAGGATTATATTGGTTTGAGACACACATTCAACACGGCAGTGAAATCAGTATCGCAGATAACGGTAGCCAATTATTTATAACACGATTTTGTTTAAGATATCAATAAACTTCAATTTAGATTTTTAAGTATTCTTGCAATTTGTGGAATGAAAGTAAACATTTTCCTATATTTCAGGCAAAATAACTCTTTTCGAAACAACATGTACATGATCTAATTTAAAAATTTTTCTTTGAACAGATTTCATTAAAAATATCTCTTATCTTCAACATTGTAGTAGTTGGAAACCCATCGTGTATAGTATTATTATTTGCGAATACAATTTTCAACTCATACAAAATTATTAAATCAACAAAAAAGACCAAAAACAGATATATTGTACATTTCACATCAGATTGTTATGTAACTTCTGAATACAATTCCCTTTTTGAATAATTACATGTAAGGCATGGAAGTTACACCGAGAAAATTAATTCAATGTGTTTCGTTTATATTCTAAAATACGTATTTAGCATTTACAATTCCAGAAAAAGATATCAAAATAACACGGCATTTATGAAACATAGTAAACAACATGAATTAATTAAATGTATAAATTTTAAGTAGACGGTTAACAGTCTAGTCTTTCAAAATGTTTGTGGCATCTTCATGTAAATTTGATTTG
This sequence comes from Gryllus bimaculatus, assembly GCA_017312745.1. NCBI lineage: Eukaryota > Metazoa > Arthropoda > Insecta > Orthoptera > Gryllidae > Gryllus > Gryllus bimaculatus. Next base: position 4,255,829 of record BOPP01000033.1, on the reverse strand, counting down.
AATTATTAGTCAAAAACTGTTATTACATCCAATTTCCATGCTATTTATAATTGCAGATAGCTTTGCGTCGCCTTGAGAATTCTATTAATTCAGCGAATGTTTTTTCAAACAATCTTGTAATGTGTTGTAACCGAATTACGAAAATACATGTGATAATTTGAACAGTCGTTCGTGCGTTCATTATCCATAAACAGGTAATCTAACAGGTTACGGGCTCAGGACATGCGATTTACATTGCTAAGAATACTTTGAAAACGTAGGGAATATTACAGTATTTAAAATTGTCTTAAAACATAATTGTCAGTCAACAAGCGGACACGGAAATGGCGCATGCAACACGGCTCGAATTGTTATCGCGTGAAAACTATAATACGTGATCAGTGCTAGCGGAAGCTTTATTAATAAAAAATGATACATGGGGATATCTTTCTGGAGAAATTCCCGAACCTTCAGAACCAACCGGAGACGCCACCGAGGTCGAAGGTGGACGCGCCTTCTAGACAACTTGGATACACGCCGACCGTAAGGGAAGGGAGGATTGCATCCTGTCAATCTGTCCCTCAGAATTAAAACAAGTCAGAACTATTATTCGAATAATATTTGTCTACTTGACGGCTGGGGTGCGGGTAGAGCGCTGTTGCCACTTACTCAGGCGCCAGATACGTGATCGTGTGGTCGTTCTTGCATCGGATCACAACAGTAGCAAGAAACAAACAACAATTACAGCACATAATAGTAGACGTTACAGAACTTCACACGCGATGCAGTTCAATGGTGCTCTTCAACTTGCAGTTACTTCGTGCTATCAGATTTCAGTTTTTTCATATGCATTGGTGACTCTGCAGAGGCATCATCCCAATTTGAAGCCTCTGATTGAATAACGGAACCCCTCTTCCCTGTCGGCCGGTAGCTGTCAAGTAGACGACGCCGCGCAAGTAGCTGTCAAAAGGACCCGCGCAGAAAGCGACATTATTGAATTGCCTGACGCAATACAAAATGAAAGATGATGACGATATAAAATAACATCTTCCTCGATTCTTAGAGGCTGTTGACAAATTGCAGACAAGGAATGTAGACATCACTGGAGACTTGTTGGCTATAATGTTACTACTCTACAGCAGGGCAGGACATTTTCTCTCCGTAGCTATTGAAAAGTTATTTGCATCGATAAACAAACTGCAGAATTTTTTTTAAATTGCTAATAAAATTGGATCTTACCCCCGGCTCTACTACAACCACTACTCGCAAAAGGCGAGTTCAACAAACGTGCGTATAATGAGGTACATTAACGATGTCCAGAAGCAAAACAAGGGGACTTCTCAGCATTTGCTCAATGGATCAGGAATAGTAGATAAAAACCTCATCGAGCTGGGGGGTCATTGACCCGGTAACTGAAGTACATTACTTGTTAAGGCTATAATACGACATTAAGTCATGTTTAAAATTATACAATACAAATGCAATCCAATGTATTATAAATGATATGCCTATTTATGTTTACAAAAATGCAATATAAATCAAATTCAATTTATAATGTATTTTAAAATGTATTTTTAAATTAATTTTTCATATCAAGTACGTTAAATTTTTTTTCACGGCAGAACTGCTGGGACCGGTTCCAAACACTTCACCGTTTTTTATCACCATAGACATTAAATTTTTTATTCTCTCTTCTGTTCTGGAGACGAAGTTTCTAAAAACACTTTAAATTGCTGGAATACATATAGCGTTTATTTTCACGAACAAAGTAATGCCAATTTCACGAATATCTCTTATTTGATTAATGAAAGCAAAATATATGCACGTTGCGTCAATGAGAGGAAAAGTTGATATTTTGTTCTTTATAGGCATTTCGGAAGCTGAAGGGCGAATAAATTGATTGTATCCGTTGATTTCTGAGCAAACGAGTGAAGTAATCAGGTTAACAACTTAGGTAATCTTCCATGTGAAAGAACTTCTGTACGATTTAGGAGGGAAGGTCTCCACAAGACTCCTTAAAAAGGGGGGGCAGTTGTTTAAAAGATTTTTTAATTAAAAAATATTTCGTTTTATTACTGCAATGGTAATTTGCTGAAGGGAGCGTCGGCTTCCGGAATATCATTGCGTTTGAAGTTTTTGCGTTCAGATGCTCTGTGGTGTACAATTAATTTTTATTTTGCTTTTATTTTGTCTAAAATACACAAGAGGGTCGATAAATTACAATTCACGTATCGTAGAGTAAATTTATTTGAGAAACTTGGAAGTTTACGTGGTCTATAAGGTGACTTTAGCAAATATTAGCAAGTATTTAGCAAGTATTTAAAATCCCATTATCAATTGATCATAAACGCAGCATTAAGACTCCGGCTATAACAGTATTTCGTGAAATTGAGTTACGTGATTTTCGAAAAAATCAAAATTTATTTTGCATGTTTTCTGGGTTAATTGATTATAGGGCATTATAGTGGTATATATTAAATACCTATTTTTTGTTTTCTATTTGTTTGGAACTTTCATAAAATATATCTTATATCAGATGATATGGAGTTTCGAATTTTTCTGAATTGTTTAAATATATCTGTATAATTGGTTAAGAAGACGTTTTGCCTCGTTTCATTAAGAAGGCGGTAATACATAAAGAACACAGTAACCTTAAGAACATTCTGATCATGTCTCTTACATTACACCTTCACAATATTTATCACATACGTATGTCAGCAAAAATATATTGGTGAACACGAATGACATTTAAATTGTTTAAATATTGAAAAGTGGTATGTGGAAATTCGTATTTGAAGCGCGTCTGACCTTTTCTGTATTCCATATGTTCTGGAGACGGAAGCATTTAAGTACGGGATTTCCAATGTCCAAGATATTTTGAAATCATTCGGAGAAATAGTTTGAATTGCTAAACGTTTGTTTGCACACAATATTTGAAGACCAATTTTGGTAATGAAGAGAGCCTTCTAATAAATACAATAATTATAAAACAAAAAAGTCTTATAGCTCTTTGAAAGTCCTTTGAAGTAGATATAATTTGATAATTTGTCGCTTACTCGAAACTCGTGGTAGTAACCCAATCACAAAAAGTTAATGACTCAATTGAATTTAGCTCATAATGATTTTGAAACAGATTTCAGTACCGTAGGTATTTAAAAGAAAATACGAAAACGGAGAGGATATGTGGCATTTCTAGTCTTAATTTTCCAATACGAAATATTTCACAATTGTGATTATTTAGAGAAAATGTAAGAATTTAGGCACTAATCATTTCAATGAATTCACAAATGTTATAAACGCATGAAGGTATTGTGAACAGTGACGCCAACGAATCCAGGGGCATCTGGGGCAGATATGGTGTCACCCCAGTGTTACCCCATCACTCGACCCGGCTGATCCCAGTGTGCCCGCTGCCGTAGGTTAGGTAAAACAACATTATGGTTTTTGCCACATTTCGTATAAACGTGGAGTTTATTTATACACCAATTATTGTTCGTAATAAGTCTTACTAACCACATAATGTGTGTAATGGACCGACATAACGTCTTAACCCTTGTGCCAGTTACGTACTTAATTTACTCTTAAGTGCCATTATTACGATTTTTACTTTATGGCATTCGCAGAGTACAAAAATGAATTTAATGATGCAAAAGTGTCTTCATTATGACGGAAATATGCGATTTACATGAATTCCTCACGACAAAAAAGTTTTCCTCAAAACACGTCGGACCGGGACAACATTAGCTCCTAAACCGCACACAGAATTCTCTCTAAAATGGAAATTACCGGATCTGTTTGACAGAACGTTAGGTCCAGCAAATATGAAAGGAATTTTTCAATGTGCGATGGTTTTTTCTTATCAACAAACGTTAGAAAATTTAGAAAGTTTTTCAAAAAAAGGAACGAAATGTTTTCTCCTAAGTTTTTATCTCGATTAATGGAAAAATTCATAACAATTGTAAGAGGATTTTCATTAAATAATCGAAAATTTTAGTAGTTCTACCTTTTTTAGAATCCTTCTTTAGGCCATTATTGATTAGTTTTGTTTACTTATGCAGTACATTGCCTAATATTATTAGATGTTTAAATCACTTCTTTTTAAAATATTAAATTGCTTTATTTTGACACAAGTGAACATTTTTCAAAAATGCAGAAAAAATATTTTTTCATTAAAGGCTCTAAATTTTTTCAATATAATTTTTGTATGGTTTGAGCACAAAACTTTGACAAACGCTTTAATTTTTTTTGTATTAAGTTTCTAAAAAATTATTTCGAGTATGAGTTAACTAATGAAGGCAAAGTTAGAAAAAATCAAACAAACCTTTCCCAAAAAGTCTTTAAATGCGTTTCAAAAACGTTCATATTGAAAATTGATTTTGCTCTACCAAAGTGGAAGCAGTGGAGCTAAATTATTAGGAGTAAAACGAAATTGCAAGTACGGAAGAAGTGAAAAGTACAAACAATTGGATAAGTGGGAATGTTTTGCTTTCTAAAACATTTAATGGATATGTAGGGAATTTTGTGGCCAAAGTTAATTTATTGATGAGTACGTTCCTTATAGTCTCGCCCTATTGTATTTCTGATAACTGTCATTCCTGTAACTATTCTTTTTTGGATAGAATATTATGAAGTCGTTTTAAAGAATTTGAGAATCAATTTTATTATAATTATTATTTTACTTGAATTATTTTATTTATACTTTATCAGTTATTCATTCATTTCCTTTCCATTCGTATTTTGATATCATTTACTCGTTATTATTTACGTCAGCGAGTGTGGATATAAGAAGAGATTGAGAATGTCTGACGGCCAGGTAGATAGGCAGACTTGCAGGCAGAGGCAGAATTGGACACAGGCACGAATGGACGAACAGAGATACGGAGGGATGGGCAGAAGGTCGGATGAAGAGTGTACAATATTTTCTCCAGCTATATGGAGGAGATTGTAAAATGCAATCGTAGTTTCAAGAAGTAGCTGGGAGTAGGAAACCGTCGTTTGCATCGTCGGGGCGTCCCTTGTGGAAGTGGCCAGCGCTTCCATCCAGAGACACCGAGTCGCTCCGCCGAAGCGGCCGCCGACTTCTTTGAAGCTGCGCCAAGTGCGCGAGCGGGAACTTGGCTGGCGCAGTGCGCACCGCGCAGTGACGCAATCTCTTGGTATGCGACATGTTCTACAACTGACACCCACACCTTTCACTGCACTTGCAATGACTTCAACTTGTGGCTCTCGTGTGTACCAACGCGTATATCTTGTTGTTCGGCTCTCAATTCCGCTTTAACCTTTGAAGTTTTCTGTCGATCTTTTTTCTATTCGCGTTGTTAGTAATGTGATGCTCAATAGTATATCTCGATCAGCATCTGCTGAATTTGCATCCTCTGATGGACATATCTCCACCGGTTTCCTGCGGTGGTTCGAGGATAGACAAGCGTCATAGTCATACGTGTTCCGTCTTATTTCTCGTTTCATTTTGTCACTTCGCTTGAGCCCACTTTTCCTCAAGCTCTTTCTGTTAATAACCACTTCGTCATTTTATGTATAGGAGAACGTTCTATATCTTATTTGCTTCTTTTCCATTTTATTACATTTATCCCATGTTCCCGTTCTCCTGCGACATTGTGAACATATGAAGTCAAGCGTTAAGTGTATGCACTTCTCGTTCAATAGGCCGTAAGCTCCATGTCTTTTCCGAAACCTTTTCACAACATCTTAACACAACTAACGACGTTTCATTTCAGATCTTTTAATTCGTTTCGTTAACTTAGGGAAATTATCAATTTTGTTTTACTTTTATAATCTGTTTGATAACCAACTATTCAATCTAATTTATATCGATCAGATTCAACGCAACGTCATGGGATTAAATTTATGTAAAATCTGGATTTATAGGAATGTGTAAAAAAAAGTTTGCTTAGACATAAATTAACATATTAAAAAAACTTTAAACAATGATGTAGAATCACACTATTTCAAATAATTAATCTCTGTACATTATAGAAAATAGTATCTGAATTTGTTCAAAACCTCAGCTCTCAATTGATATAATTTATGTTCGTACAAAAGTATTGTCAAACTTGCAACATGTAGAACTTTTGTGTAATTTATTCGGAGTCTTTGGGAGATTGGGTAAAATAAACATGGCATGCTTCCATAAGCGTCGCATACGGGGGGGGGGGGGAGGAACACAAATTTTGAAAGTTGTTTCATAGCATTTACTAAGAAACTTTTTGACTGATTCGTTATTGCTTGTTACCGCGGGTGTTCGATAGACACTCCATAACTTACCTTGTGCATATATGTGTGTATATATATATATATATATATATATATATATATATATATATATATATATATATATATGAGTGTGTGTGTTATTACTTTAATTAAAAAGTCAAAATAAGACAAAAACAGCTAAAAGAATAAAAAGTAATGTACGAAACTACCTCACAATAATACGGCGAAGTCGAACTCCCTCTGCCCACCGTCCCAAAATACATGTTAACTAGTGGTGCCACAGAATTGCAGAAACTGTATCGCACTAGATAGAGTAGTTTCATAATATTTGTAGTTTGGGCCTATTCGGATTTGCCCCGCTCTTTCCTAGCTGCTACCTATCAGCGCCCAAAATAAAACTTTTCCCCATTTTTTACTTTTTTTCTTCTAGTAGTAGAATTGAGATAGGATTTGAAGATTATTACAGAAAAGAAAAATCTAGTCCTATATGCAATTTTTCGTTGAAAAAATTGGAGACGTTTTTGAGAAAATGTCATTTCAGCTTCTCTGAAAATGCGAAATTTTGAGGATTTTCACATAAAAAATTTGAATTTTCGAGAAACTTCATATGAAATCGTGTGAAAACTATGTACTCTCAACTGTAATAATAGCCTAAAATAGTAACAACTTAAGAAACATTGGAAATAGTTTTACGATTTTTACTAATTAATTACTAATTTTTACTAATTATTTTAATTTGACTAGTGTCCGGTTTTTCTACAATTGTACGGTTTGACTATGTTGCCCGGTTATTGTACAATTGTACAATATTTATTAATTTTGCTATTTCAAACATTGCATTGATTTTATAAATCTGGGTTCGACATATAACATTTTACCTTCTTATTTTACTATTATATGTTTACGTGCGACTCTGTACAGAGCCGCAATTCCTGGAAGTTCTGCTGCATTATCCTGTTATTGAAAAATTGATGGCAACTTTTACAATTATCAGCGTTATTATTTTGATATTTTTTTAACATTTATTCTACAGATTTACATTTTTTAGTCTTTGAGCTTATTTGTGATTAGAATTATCTTTAATTTATATATTCACAAATTCCGTACAGTGTGTCTTGTATCAATTTATCGAAATATCTTTCACGTCGGTCTTCAAAATGTCTTCCGTCCATATGCCGTCTTTGCGATGCTCCTGCTATCGTCGAAAATACGGGAGAATTTTTTGTAATGTTCCCCGAAAATATGTTTGATAATAATATTCTATAATACGATTTATTCAATTGATGCAGGTCGCGAACGCGACTTTCCCTTCCTGCGCCTCGGATGAAGCGCCACCTCGCGATTGCCTGTCATTTGACTTAAGTACAATACGTATGCACCGTTACGAATCTATTCTACATTATTTCCCCACGTACGGAGTCTGTTTTACATTAATCCCCAAAACCACAAATTATAACACAATCTAAGAACGATATCCTCAAATTACAAATTATATACTACAAATAAACAAATCACACAACTAACATTTTCCGTTTCCTGACATCAAAATGTTACCTAGCCTAATTCTGCAAAATTATTACCGTCCACTTCGATCGCTGCCAAGAAAGGGACTGGCTCATTCTAAATATTCGCGGAACCTCGATTTTCAACGCCATCTTGTCATTTATTCCAATTTATGCCCAGCGGCCATGCTTCACACAAAAATATCGTATTCGTACCTATTATACCATTCTGTTACGTCACACATTCAGTATTTTTTTTTAAATAAGAAGAATACATCACAATGGAGTTTATGTTATTCAACGCATCTAGCACTATCTGACCAAAAAAGGTTTCAAAATTTGTGCCGTTTTACAGAAAAATTGTTTCAAAATTGCCCAAATTTCACTCAAAATTGTGCTAAAGCTGTTTTCAGAAAAGAGAACATGACTTTTATTAAAGAACTAATTGAAGAGAAATAAATCCAAGAAAAAATTCCGTTTTTAATAACATGGTTTTACGTGGGGGTCCAAGGAATTTGATTTTTGTCCCCCAAAAATTCAGGGGTAACATTGAAAATCGGACATATGCCATCCTTCTAAATGTTTCACTCTGTTCTTACAAGAACTTTTAATAGTTATGAGTTATCATTTCCAACAATATTATTTATTTCAGTAGCACCTTTCAATGTCTTAGCCATCATCATCGGTTTTCTGCTGTATGGAAGCCACTATGGATGATAGTGGTTTTGTGGTTTCTATGCAGCAGAAAACTGATGGTAGCTAAGCTATCGAAAGTTGCTATTGTAATAAACAATATTGTTGGCAATGACATTTCTTATACTTATTTCATTTAAATGCCAACGACAATACTAAGAAATTTGGGACTATTTTTGAGAACATTTTGAAAATTTCATGTAAGCTGCCGCCAAAATTAACAGAATTCGTTTCAAACTCGCAGGGTTTCGGGAACAGCCCAGAAGGATTGGGTATATTCATTTTGGAAAAAATCCTTTTAATAATTCAAGCGCGATCGTTCTTCACACACGATGGACGGACAGGCAGACGCTGTGAAACAAATCAATTTTACTGCATCGGATTGTCCCCAAACGTGTTCAAATCTCGAAATCAACTGTTGATGCGCTCTTTTCCTTTATACTCTCATTGACTCTCGTTTTGACGACAAATCCTTACTTGTTAATAATGACGCCAGCCAGCCAATATAAAAGGCTACATTGCCGGATATAAAACATTCGATATTTGTCCCAAAGACCGGATTTAATCGCTTCCTTTTGACGAACGATTCTAGAGATTTAGCGAATCCATGAAGCGCAGTGAGACTTAAACACCAGAGTCAAACACCATAAGCGTTGCATGCGTGCGTTCGCTAAAACTCCGGATGCGTTCGTCAAAAGGAAGTGAAGAAATCGGATCAAATGGAATCATTTTCCAGTGGTATTTCCTTTATATCTGCGACCGTATCTCTCTCTTCTCACATCTTTCCTATTTTCCATTTCCTTCTCTATTTTTCCTCTTTGTCATTTACTTCCTGTTATCTCTCCATCGTCTCTGTCGTACTTTAAATTGCTCTGTCCAAACTCTCCCTTTTCTTTGAGTCTTTTCAGCTTGTCTTCTCACCCTCGTTGCACAATTCTTTCAATTTCCATTCTTTCATTGCACCATCTTCGCAGTCTGCTATTTTTCTAACATCTCTCTGCTCTCTCCTCCCTCTCGCCTTTACCATTACTGCATGAACATAGGCGTTGGCAGCCCAAAACTTGAGGGAGTTGAACTACAATCCTGGGCCCTCTTTTACTTTTAACTTTTTTCTTTCATATGCCGTATTGTAGTAATAAATGAATAAAATATACAAAGATAATTAGATTATAAATTTAATGATCAGAATTTGAATACAATTGATTTTATGCTGAACAATTTACATGAAGGCCAGTATGTTTGGAGAGTCTTATCAATAGGGAGCTGATTTTAATGAATTCATTTTTTCTTTTCCCTTTAGAACAATGCCTTTTAGTATAGAGATTAACATAATGTAATGGCAAAAGGAAATAACCCATTTTTATATGGCATTCCTTTTGCATTTTTCGTCGATTTCAACTAATAAGTCTTTTTAAAAACTTTTTTCCCCTGCTTTCATCCATTTTAATCTCATTTTAATGGACCTTGTTTGAAATAAAATGTACGTGATACAACAAATTCTCCACAGAATAGCCCATAAGTAGCCACTGAGTAGCCTTTTTGATTTCTTTGCTCAGAAAGTGGAATATCAGCCGTTGTATGTAAGGTTCCTGTGACGCCACTGAGGATGTGACCTGAGACCTCTGCCATTCGGCCGATTTCGCGATAACTTGAGACAGATTTCCTTGTAAAGAACAGTCACGTAAGAACAGTAAAGCTGAGTTTACTTGAACGAAAGGAAGAAAACTCGATTACATAAGTAACACATCCAACAGTTTGCGTTGTGTATCTGAACTGGTTTTGATTAAGTTTTTTACGACATTTTTCTTTGCTTCCAGGACATTTTAAAAACATTTTAAGAGTATTTTATTGATAATTTTTGGCGATATTTTTGGTCATTAAAATGCGCTTCTAGTCATCAGTGCCCACACTTTCCACGTTCAATGCCAAGCGTGTTCTCGCTATACTACACCTGGGTACCCTACAGACTTTCTGCAGAAAATGTCTCCGTGCGAGTGGTAAATGACACATTTCATACATGCTAAAACATTGAAAGTATTACAAATTTTCATATAATATTATATAGGATTAAATTTATGTACAAAAATGTGTAAGTTCATATGGGCTTACGATATTAACACTAAAATGAGACCAGATTATTGGTCTCGTGCTAAAAAAGTGAATATCCCTATGAGACCGTATAGTTACGCATGGCAGCTGACGTGTTAAATAAGACACGAAATCATGGATTTGAACATATTTAAGCGGGGGAGGAGTTTTAAATCGTAAGGCCAGCAGGCCCGCTTGTCCGCCTGCACTCTCCCACCGCTAATGCGCTCCTCGTCCATCCGCTTGCGGCGGCGGCGGCGGTCGCCCTCTGGCGACGAAGTGCGGTCGCGCCGCGGACGTCGGGCGGCGCGCGCGCGTTGGAGCCCCAGAATTCCCAGCGGGCGCCCGCAGGACGCGGACGTGGCCTCCTGCGCCGCAGCTCCCAGGCCCGCCTCGCGCCGCTTCTCATTGGGAGAGCGGACGTCCGACGTGACGCACTAGAGGACGGGTTCCGGATAGGGTCGGTAAAAGTAAATATATAAATATAAATATAAATATAAATATAAATATAAATATAAATATAAATATAAATATAAATATATAAATGCATATAAATTAATTAAAAGTTCATACATACTACAAGAATGATACGAGTTGTGAGTGGCGAATTTGAATTTTGCCATTGTATGTCCCATTGAGAGCAATACCTCGTCGCCGTTAGGTCTCCAGGTTCCCACTTCACCCAACCAGGAACCCGCGAAGTCTCGATTTCGCGTAACCTTCGCGACTTCACGTACTTCACGGATTCGGCTAGCGATGCAGATTTCGCGGTCGTCCTGTCAGTAGAACCATCCCAGCATTCTCCTCGATGACCGAAGGTAACCACAAAAGTCCCAGTCAGGATGGCTGATCCCGGTGGGAATTGAATTATAAATCACCATTATTTCTTCACATGCTAACTGAAGAGAAGCATATTGGCATTTCTCTACAACTTTACATGCCTTGACCCATCAGCACACAACTTGCAAGGTTGTTTCCTCGATGACGCAAATTAATTTGTCGCGACTGACTTGAAAATGCATTCAGCTTCCAGTTGGGCTAGAGACTCCCCACGTCTGAATCGGTTCACTGACCTGACCCAAACGTAATGTCCGTCTTTCCAGAATCCTGTTTTAGAGTAACCTGCGAGTCGCCTCTGCCGGTTTCTTGCTCGCGCAGATGCGCCGACAGTAGCCTGCGTGACACACGTCATGAGCATGCGCCGTGCGAAGGTCGCCCGCTTTTGAACTCTTGCAGGTTGTTTTGTTTAGGCTCTGAAGCAGAGCTTCTCCAAGAGTAAACGCAGGCATGAACTGCGCGCGCACGAGCGACTAGCCCGCTTGGGAAGTTTGACTCCTACGGGCACTGGCCTCCTCCCCTGACTCTGCTCCCATTTCCCCTCCAAACTCAGGTAGGAGTGTACACACTGAATGCAAGCGTAGAGGACACTGAAAGCACTTACGCACTTAAGGGCGGGAATATATTTTCAGCAAATAGTACTACAGCTATAACTACAACACTCGACGTAGTAGTCATATTCATCAGAAGATAGTATCAACAGCTCTATACCGAACTATACTGAGTATCCAAAAGGAAAGTAATATTAATTTTAACATCATTTAGTGTATTATTTACCATTTGGATTGTATAAATGTAAAGAACCTTTAACAAGTACTGTACTTCAGCTTCTTGGTCAATAACCCCATCTCGATCAGGTTTTCGTCCAGTTTCCCTGATCCTTGGGCAAATTCTGAGATGATCACTTGTTTTGCTTCTGAATGTAAATGTAACATCAATTTAACTTCTCCTCATAGCACGTCACACAGTTTTTAACTGTTTTTTCACGTAAATAAGTAAATCTGTGAAAGTAAACGAAGAATGGGTACGAAAGAATCCATACGAAAACATGTTTGTGGATTATTTTCTATCAAACAATTGAAATTTCAATTGTTTAATACCTTTATTACTTATTACTTTGTCATGTTTATTTTGTTACAAAGTTTAACCTTGTCTAATAATTGTTCCTAGGGGTAATAATATGCTTGAATGTCAAATTATTTGTCTGTTTTTATTAAATTGTGCTGATATTTGTTCTGGGTAGCAATAATGTGAAATTATTTAATAATTCTCTACGAAGTCTCTACTATATCGCTCTTACCGGCGAGCAGCTTATTTAATTGGCAAGAAATTGTTCCTAACCTGATGTAGTTAGTTAGGTAGGTAGTTAATGCAATTTTTGCACAATTAAGTAAATGCCATTACCAAATAAATGTCATTTCAATTCAAAATATTTAATTCTATTCGAAATTGATTAGTGCACTTATTACTGATGAATTTTATTTATAACGATAATTACTTTTATTTTTTAAAGGAATGAAAATTACTTTTCCTAAATTTGGGCAAAAACTCCCGATTAACTTCTCCAAAAGACTGTCAAGTTCCAAAAATCCAGTGATGTATCGCCACCTCAGAGAACTTTGTACAACCCTTACTATTAAATCTTGCGCTAGTTTCTCTGGTCGCAGTGTCTGCCAACCATTAGTTATATTGCTGTGTCTGCCTGCCGCTAATTATATTCCCCGAGAACTTGACATACCTGGTGCAAAAGATTGTACACTTCGCACTTGAGGAAATTTATTTCATTGCGGTTTTGGGGCACTGCCAATGCAATGCTCATTGGTGCCTGAGAATCCAATATTAATAAACTAGGAAGGAGAATAGGAATGGGAATAAGAATGGGATTCCATCTGGAAGGCCGAGGGGGCTAAGAAGGTGAACAGACTCAGCGCTTCTATCCGATGGGTCGCCGGTTCGTGTCCCGCCTGAGACATGGTTGTTTGTCCCTTGTCTCTCATGTATATGTTGTCGCAGAGGGCCTTGCGTTGTGCTGACCCCAAATCAAAGGAGCCCCCAAGTGTTGGTGTCTAGTGTTTGGCCGAATATGCGTCCCATCGGGACGTAAGCGTAATCGGCTGTCGGCTGGATAAGACCCTCTAGAAAAAATAAGAATGGGATTAGGAATGAGAATAAGATTGGGAATAGTAATGAACATCGAAACTGGAATAGAAATAGGAAAGGAGAGGAAAGGTACAATCACGCATGATCGTGTGGGCGCTGCTCGTGGCAGCAAATAATAATGGGTAGGGAAAAACGTCTTTACCAAAGCAATCGGCTTATGAAGGTGATGTGTTACAATCTCACTGATATTAAAACACACCAAATTTAGATTATTAAGATACCTTTGAATCTATTGAACTTCTTTTAAATTTACAAAGTAAATAATGAAGGAATCTGGAAGAAACTTAAGTTATCACCACAACAAAATAGTGAAGGTGTTTGCAAGTGATGCTGATATAACATAATTTTGCAAAATATTTGGGTTTTGTCTCAATCTAATACTTACAGTCAGAGGCAGAGTCAAAGGAAACGCAATAGGAATTGGCAAACGCGAACGACAGACTGAGGAACACGGGGTTCGTGACCAAATTGAGCGGGCTTTGCAGGGTGAGGAAAGCCATCGGTGACGTCGTTGGCCGCCCGTCACTTCCTCGCCGCTCCCGCTCCCATCGCGCCTCCGCCGATGGCAGTTCCGGCCTTCCGCCGGGCTGTCCACTAACCCTGCGCTGCCGCCGCGCGCCCGGGGTCGCCCGGAAGCGGGTTGGCGGAAAGGTGAGGTAGAGTAATTGGGAACGGTAGGGTGGCGGTGGAGTCTATTACGACGGTTGCGGTGACGAAGACGGTGACTATGAGAACGGCAACTACGCAATGGTAGGGGAAGAGGTTGGCAACGAGTCATATTTTCCTTTAATTTGAGCCTGTTTGTTTTGTTTTCAACCGTTCTATTTGTTTTTGAAATAGTTTTGCTTCAAACCCAGTTAAGTTTGTTTTACCTTAATACAAATATTGAAAACATTCATTTATGGGGAGTATGTCAACATCATTTGCCCTCGTTGGCTAGCGTGCTCGCTTTCCACGGCGCACTCCCGGGTTCGATTCCCGGCCTGGGCAAATTTAATTGTGCACTTTCCCTGCAAGAAAGCTCACTTCTCTGGTTGAAAATACCGGAATGCGCCATAGGGATGGCTATGTGCTAACCACTTGTACTCCTTAACCCATGACCGCAACGCCAGAATGCTGCTGGTAGGCCTTTGCTCGTAAAGAGCTGTTGTGCCAAAGTACATACATGCCAACATCATTATCATGTTAAAACACATTTTTCTTCCTATTTGCTGAGCGTTACCTTGCACTGAATCTACCAACTACAGAATGAAAACGTTAATGATTGAAAACCTGATTTAATGATTCCAGAAGTTAAATTAGTCACTTTTGAAACAATTCAAAATATGTTTTTCCTACGCGCGCACTTTCACTCTCTTTTTTTCTTCTGTGAATTAGAAAACACTCTTCAACTTTTCTGGGCCATCTCACATAACCAAGCCTATTCACAGGGGCAAAGCATTTTTATCTTCGGGTTTTCGACTATAATTGATTTTTGTTCCTGCATTCGCTTAATAATTTCTTATGTGTTCCATTTTAGATACTCCACATCTTTTCAAAAAATCCATTTGTAAATTCATTAGGGTATCTCTTTCTCTTCTTTCCAAATTCCTTAATTTCCTTATATCTGTTCTATTCTTTGAATGATAGTATGCAAGTGTATTTTTTTAGTATACCTGGATTTTCCCCCCTGGACAACGAGTAAATTATTCTTTTAATTTTTTCGTTATTGTTTTTGGCACCTGCTTTCTAAAGGAAAACCCCATTGTGTCTTTCAGTACGTAGTGATCAAAGTCACTTTCACAGCTATAAAACTCTTACATCTTAGTTTAAATAGTTGTTGATTTGTTTTTAATAGGCTGCACACAGGGATATTGGTGATTTTTTTTCTCCATAGAAACAATACATAATCTTCCTTTTTTCCCCTGCTCCTAAATAGATTTATATTTATTTTTTTTTTTTGTTATTTGTCCATGGTTTTCTGTTGTGGTCTTCTGTAAAACGAAAACAACTGTAGTTCGATGCTGGGGGTGATAGAGGGCCACGCCACAGGGAGTCATGAATTTCACTCTTCCCGAGGAGATATTGCGACAACTGTCTCTTTTCGAAATGGTGGCTCGTAGGTATCATTGCTTGGACGTAAGTTTAGGCGGAATGTACGGCTCGGAATGAGCAATGAGTATTTTATCCTTAAAAGTTAATATTGTGCAATTTGCTGATCATTCGCTTTCATTTGCTTCCCCTTCCTTGTGTAAGAACGACGTACTGAAGGTCATATTGCATCGTTTATTTTATGAGGGAAAAGTCATGAATATAGTATTTTTGTATATAGTAGTAGTTTATCTATGAATTCAAGGAAATCAGAATGAGTGACACTTTAATCTCAAAGTTATCTGAATCATCACTTAATTATTGCAAAGCCAACTCTACTCACAAGGGCGTCACTGCCATCAAATAATTGGGAATAGTGGCGATTCAATTAACAAAGTACCCATTACTGGAAAGTTCCCTCCAAAGTGCCCTGTACAACTTTAAGTGCCCAGAGCCAACTTAAATTGAGGGATGATGCTTTCTCCCCAGCAGCAGGAAGCCAATGATTGCACAAATTATGCGGTCGTCTAAGAATAGTTCGAATATTCGTAATAATTACGTAATTTGTACATACGCATATCCGTTCGTTTTAATATTATTAATACTTAGCCTTAATGATGAAGTCTTATTTGAAAATCAAACTAGGCACATTTTGAGAGTATCACAGTATTTATAAATACAAACCAATTGTTCGTTAATTGTTCACAAATGTTTTACGAAATTCGTCATGTGTAATTTGGAGAAATTTGTCGAAAATTATTCTGATTGAATGTGTTCAATTAAAGAGATCTGCGAGACGGAGACACGACTTCATAACACCTCTCTGAAGCTGGCTAGCCACCTATAGCGGACCACAAGAAACTACATGCCATCTTTAATACTAATAATTACTCATTATTATCATAATTTTAAATTATTACGCCAGCCATTTTTTTTAAAAATAAAGGGTCAGCTAGCTTCAACCTGAAGCTAGCTAGCCACAAAACCAAATAACACAGAAAATGTCAGAAAAATTTAACAACAATTAATAAATTAACTACTAATTAATTACTCCATTTTCCATTATTATCAAACGTAATTGTTTAAAAAAATTAAAATATCTACAAAAGAAAAATTTCTGTAAGAAAGTGATGGAAAAAAGTCTTAAAACAACATTTTAACGGCAACCGCCAAAATTTCTACCACCACATGTTTATATCTCTATACATTTATGATAGTTAGCTTCAGAATTAATATCTGTACAGATATTGTTTATAAAGAAGCCAAAAAGTTACACAGGCTAAATGACGAGTACACATACAATAAAAACTAAAAAAATTCCAGTAAATAAACTAACCGGCGGAGTCCAGAAAAACTACACAAGTACTTGCACAAGACAACACATTGAGTTAACAACACGTTGTTTAAAAAATTACGCCGGCCAGTTGTTTTAAAATCAGCCAACGTTTGCTCTAACATTGCATTTCACCAAAAAAATTAATCAATTCGTAAAATTACATTTAACCTGCAAACCACAGAATTACACACAATATTTTGTGTCTACGCCTTTCTATTTATTGAATAAATGGCTCTAAATTTAAATGTAGGCAATTGTATAAAAAGCCACCTCTACACCGCTATACACGTACCATATATTAGCAAAAATTACCAGTAAATAAACTAACTGGCGAGTCCAGAAAAACTGCACAAGTACTTGCACAAGAACACCATTGAGTTAATAAACACGTTGTTTAAAAAATTACGCCGGCAATTGTTTTTTAAAATCAGCCAACGTTGGCTCTAACATTGCATTTCACTAAAAAAAGTTTTAAAAATTCGTAAAATTACATTTAACCTGCAAACCACAGAATTACACACAATATTTTGTGTCTACGCCTTTCTATTTATTGAATAAATGGCTCTAAATTAATAACTGTAGGCAATTGTTTATAAAGAAGCGCCACCTCTACACACGCTATACACGTACCATATATATAGGCAAAAAATTCACAGTAAATAAACTAACTGGCGGAATCCAGAAAAACTGCACAGATACTTGCACAAGACACCCATTGAGTTAATAACACGTTTTTCAAAAAAATTACGCCGGCCAATTGTTTTTAAAATCAGCCAACGTTGGCTCTAACATTGCATTTCCACTAAAAAAGTTTTAAAAATTCGTAAAATTACATTAACCTCGCAAAACACCAGAATTACACACAATATTTTGTGTCTACGCCTTTTATTATTGAATAAATGGCTCTAAATTAATAACTGTAGGCAATTGTTTATAAAGAAGCGAAACCTCTACACACGCTATACACGTACCATAATATAGGCAGAAAAATTCACAGTAATAAAACTAACTGGCGGAATCCAGAAATACTGCACAAGTACTTGCACAAGACACCCATTAAGTTAATAACACGTTGTTTAAAAAAAATTACGCCGGCCAGTTGTTTTTAAAATCAGCCAACGTTTGCCCTAATATGCATTTCACCAAAAAATTTTAATAATTCGTAAAATTACATTTAACCTGCAAACCACAAATTACACACAATATTTTGTGTCTACGCCTTTCTATTTATGAATAAATGGCTCTATAATTTAATAACTGTAGGCAATTGTTTATAAAGAAGCGCCAGCTATAACACGCTATCACGTATCATATATGTAGGCAAAAAATTCACAGTAAAATAACTAACGGCGGAATCCACAAAGACTGTACAAGTACTTGCACAAGACACCCATTGAGTTAATAACACGTTTTTTAAACTAATTTTACTCTGCCCAGTTGTTTTAAATCAGCCAACGTTTCGCACCAACATTGCATTCATCACACAATATTTTTTTTAAATTGTTTAAAATACATTTTTACCGGCGAACCATAGAAATTACTAAATGAGTTTTGTTACAAATACTTAATATTTATAGATGAAATTGCCCAAATTAATTATTGTTTGCAATTGTTTATTAAAGATAGTGAAATCAACAAATTCAATAATTCCTTTT
>BOPP01000033.1:4144486-4237253 GCA_017312745.1 Gryllus bimaculatus | reverse complement strand
CCTAATATATGATACGTGATACGTGTGTTGAGCTGCGCTTCTTTATAAACAATTGCCTACAGTTATTAAATTTAGAGCCATTTATTCAATAATAGAAAGGCGTAGACACAAAATATTGTGTGTAATTCTGTGGTTGCAGGTTAAATGTAATTTTACGAATTTTTAAATTTTTTTGGTGAAATGCAATGATAGAGCCAAACGTTGGCTGATTTTAAAAACAACTTGCGGGCTAATTTTTTTAAACAACGTGTTATAACTCATGGTGTCTTGTGCAAGTACTTGTGCAGTATTTCTGGATTCCGCCAGTTAGTTTATTTTACTGTGAATTTTTTGCTAATATATGGTACGTGTATAGCGTGTGTAGAGGTTTTCGCTTCTTTATAAACAATTGCCTACAGTTATTAAATTTAGAGCCATTTATTCAATAATAAAGACGTAGACACAAAATATTGTGTGAATTCTGGGTTTGCAGGTTAAATGTAATTTTACGAATTTTTAAATTTTTTTGGTGAAATGCAATGTTAGGGCAAACGTTGGCTGATTTTTAAAACAATTGGCCGGCGTAATTTTTTTAAACAACGTGTTATTAACTCAATGGGTGTCTTGTGCAAGTACTTGTGCAGTTTTTCTGGATTCCGCCAGTTAGTTTATTTACTGTGAATTTTTTAGTTTTTTTATTTGATGTACTCATTTAGCCTGTGTAACTTTTGGCTTCTTTATAAAAACAATATCCTACAGATATTAATCTGAAGCTAACTAATCAATAAATGTATAGAGATATAACAACATGTGGTGGTAGAAATTTTGGCGGTTGCCGTTAAAATGTGGTTTTAAGACTTTTTTCCATCACTTTCTTACAGAAATTTTTTTTGTAGATATTTAATTTTTTTAAACAATTACGTTTGATAAATAATGGCAAAATGGAGTAATTAATTAGTAGTTAATTTATTAATTGTTGTTAATATTTTCTGACATTTTCTGTGTTATTGGTTTTGTGGCTAGCTAGCTTCAAGGTTGAAGCTAGCTGACCCTTTATTTTTAAAAAAATGGCTGGCGTAATTAATTTAAAATTATGATAATTAATGAGTAATTAATTAGTATTAAACGATGGCATGTAGTTTCTTGTGGTCCGCTATAGGTGGCTAGCCAGCTTCAGAGAGGTCTTACATAACCACTCTTTCATCTCATCTCTACCGTTTCTCCCAGCTTGCATCTCTTCCTCTACAAGGCTTGAAATCCTTGAAACCATAATTGCGTACGCCAAATAGTTGTAGCCGAGTTGGGCATTTAATACATTGTACTCCTCAGAACCCAAAATGTTTGTTTAAATGTGCCGAAAAGCACTAACGTATCTGAATTTCTTGATGGATGTTTCAAATTCAGATATTTTATATCCGAAGCGGAATTTCTTCTGAGATTTCGAGGTTTTGATCGTCCATGAAGGTTTTTCTCTTTTTCGACTCTCTCTATTACTTCGAGAACTATTTTAATCTTTGCTGGGATATAGTATATAAAAAGTGGGTAATCGAGATTCCAGAAGTTGATCTAAGAGATTCACCGACCGCAGTCTAAATTTGAATAATGTTTGCATGACCAAGTTAATTTCATGAATCTCACTCACTATGTATCACTCTTCCTAGTGCTGATCTCTGATGATGCATTCAATGCCCGTCTTCTGAAACAGCATTGAATAGGATGATGCTCCAGTGCTCCTCGGAATTTTTTTCTTTCTCACGCTTTTGTTCTTATGAACGTCGTTGTTTCATTGTATCCACCTACTCCATTCTTTCCTCTACTGAAATTCATTGTGGATGTTAATGTATGTTGTGACTCAAAGGTTTCGAGGCAAAACCTCTCAGAGGTAATTCACCTCTAGTCACGCCTTCACACCTACCTTCATGTTTTCATGGGCGGTTCTTCCGTAGTTAAGTATTTTGAAACTTGTCAATATTTAGAACGTTTATGTTCCTGAAGATTTCAGTTAGTGAACTTTGCCATAGAATAATAATCTCGTTCTTGTGAGGAACAATTATACCGAACGGCGACTTTTATCCCAAACAACCTACTGTGCCACCGGATTCCGGAGGTTTTCACCACTCAGTAGTTACTTCCATTACCGCATGCCACACTTTCTTCGAAGTTTTCAGTTTAGTTCAATGGTCAATTTACCACGGAGTTCTTTCTAATTTGTCTGTTCAATCATGCTAACGAGGTAAATCGAAAATCGGGAAAAACATTCTGTACAAAATTTTCTTTACTGCGACGTAAGCATGACACTGTTTCATATTTTTTCATGTCAATTACTTGCGACGTAATTTTCCTTGGGAAAGCAGGTGAAATAGTACCTTTTGAGTTATCGTTTTCCCCTAGACGTTGAATACAGAACTGTCGAGGAGAAGATGCAGGAGGCAAAGCTCACAAAGATGTCTCGCGCGGCGGAGTCAATTTAAGAACAAAATGGAGATTATCTTTTAGTTTTGGCGCAATGCGTGCGGCTTATATTTAAAAGAGTTGAAGTTCCTCCCACATTTGCCGTTTTTCCCTTAGACATTTAGATATCACAAATGTGTGGTTCTCAATTATAAAAATAATTATTTTATTTCGTCTCGGTTCCATGATATCTGATGGCCAGCTTAGGTGGTTCAGGACAACAACTGTTGGCACTGCAGTGTATCTGACCAGGAGGTCCTTTAGCCTGAGGAAAATTATGGATTATTATAAAATGGAAATTATGGATTATTATAAAATGGAAATTATCTTTTAGTTTTGGGGCAATGCGTGCGGCTTGTATTTAAAAGAGATGAAGGAAGAAAAGGGAAAATAAAAATGAACATTCCTTCCACATTTGCCGTCCTCCCTTTGACATTTAGATATCAGAAATGTGTGATTCTCAATTATAAAAATAATTATTTTATTTCGTCTCAGTTCCATGATATCTTATGGCCAGCTTAGGGCAACAACTGTTGGCACTGTAGTGTATCTGACCAGGAGGTCCTTTGTTCCTAGGAAAATTATGGATTATTATAAAATGGAAACTATTGACTATTATAAAATCCGAGGGAAAGTATGGATTATTATAAAATATAAATTATCTTTTAGATTTGGCGCAATGCGTGCGGCTTGTATTTAAGAGTTGCAGGATGGAAAGGGAAAATGTTGGCATTTCAGTGTATCTGACCAGAAGGTCGTTTGGTCCGAGACCCGACAGTGGCAGTATTTTTGATCATTGCTAGTTCTAATTCAGCTAATGCCTGCAGGAGAACTCTAGCGATCGGCTGCTCTAATCCGTAGTTTCTCGTGGTTTATCCAATGAATATCGGGCGAGGGCTGAAGCAGTACCCTTACAAAAGGGTCACGGACCGCGCGAGCACTGTCCTTGTTTTACCTTGCATCCCTTACTTACACACACACTTACATGCACTACACAGCCACACATACCTGGAGACCGGTCGGCAGCTTAGACCTGGACTGACCCCGGCTGGAGTGGTGCCACGCTGGTGAGTGATACCTGGTTGAGGAAACCCGTTTGTATGTCGGCGCCGTATGTCCTCATCCATTGGGGAAGATCACCGCTACCGTGATACAAATATGCAACGCGCTTGCAGGACTAATGACATTGAAATTGGCACGCCAGTCCATCAATCAGTCAATCCTAACACCAGATGTCTCTTCCTTTTAAACAATAATTTTATAAGGTCTGCAAAATATAATGAGTTTTAATGTCTTGTGATCTGAAATGGCGGGGTATTTTTCTCCACAGAGAGATTAATTTGGCTCTGTATGAGAAAAACCAAGAATTTGAAACGACATAACTTTCGAAATTACTGAGGTTTTTATGCGTATCGACCTATCCCTAACGTTAGTCTAACTGAGCAACCGAAACAATTGAGCCAACTTTGTAAAAATAATCTTTTGAGAATTGAATGAAAAGTGGCCCTATTAGCACTATGGCACCATGCAAATGATTGATGCGAACGCAGTTTAGAAGTGCCATTTCTATCGCTTGTCGATGACCACTCCGGCGCCTCTGTTTACTGACGTACGCTATCTAACCTTTATCACTATTTACTCTTGGAAATCTTCTGTGATGCATATCCAGCCAATATTATTTTATTTTCTTGATTTGTACAACATATTCGTTTTTGCTATGTATTTATAACATTGAAACCTGAAATGAATAGTCTATGTACAGAAATTGTACAATGTACCCTATTCTATTGAATCTTTCATATACGAGTTAAGTGTGAGTGTTTATGGGAATCTCCGTAAACATTATTCCATAAGAAAACTGAAAGTTTTTTGGCATCGTTGTATGAAGTAGAATAATTCCCCTGATTGTTTTTACTCATCACGTTTACACTGAAATATATTTCTTTCTTCTGTTAGCACATTCTTCTTTCAGTAGCCTAGTGGATTATTATTCCTTAATGTTTAATAAGGCTCCAGTTACTATTTTCTCGCAGCAGATCAGTGAACTATTTCGTTACTCAAAACGCGTATTCACGCTCTGAAGCAGTACTGAAGGAATAAGTACGCGTAATTCGAAATGTGACGTTGACTTCAGAGAAATATCCCGTTGAAATAAACGCATGCCCACACGCTTAATACTTTGCACGTCATCGGAGTTTCCTTACAGGTGTGGTATGTGTCACGCCTGATCACGGTGGATCACCCCACCTCACCACAGCTGAAGTTGCATGATATTGTCGATTCCTCCTTTCCCTTTTCCATTTCCTGTTGTTAGTCCCGTTGATTTCTTTATTTACTTTTATCTCTGTTATCTGTGTCTTCTCCATTGGCCGCCTCTGTCTCGTATGTTTAGGGGTGGATCAAGAAAATATTTCAGAGGGGGAGGACAATTTTAGTTCAAACTCCTTAAATATTCTTGAAATAATATTTTTTAACTTGAAATAAAAAAGGAAGATCATATAAATGTTGAGAATATTGCTTTAGATGTTGTGAGATCTACTTAAGGTAATTATATTGAATTATTTGAGTAAAATTTCGAAAACTGTTGACTTTGAGGATGAAGGCATGGTTTGTAGATCTGCTCCCAATCATGAGCCTCTTGTTTCTATCTCCTCTGCGTCCCCTCTCTCTCTCTCAACGTAATTTCTCTCCCCACTGTCTACATTCTTGTTGGAACTGTTTCTTCTCTTTCTCCAAAGAATCTATATTCTCAATGACAAGGATTATTTTCAAGTTATCGCACACTACATATTACTTAGTATAGTAGTATTGCACTGCTGCAAAGGAAACGGCAATTTTTTTTACAAATAAACTCGTATTGTGGGTTCCTGAAACTGAAAAAAATAATGCTCTTTATACGAACTTTAACTTTCTCTAATACGTTTTGTTGTCAGAATCCACACTTTGTTGGTCCTTGACAGTGAAAACTTTGTTTATAGCAATACTCCGCCGTGAAAAACGCAATGGTTAAATCGTAAGCAGAATTTTCATCAAAATTGATATTCCTTGACAAATCATACCGGCGTCGCAATCCTTTGAATTAAAAATTAAAAATTTAATTTTTGGAGATATTTTTGCTGAAACTCCAACACCTTTTCAAAATTTTATCAAAAATGGTTCCAATATTTATTTACTTTATCGCACTTCATAAGAAAAGAAAATATTGGAAACATGCACCGGAAAACGGTGAATTTTCGACAGAAAACTCTTGTTGTCGGGCGATGGTAACGAAAAAGTTGACGCATTTTACCCCTATGTAATAAATTCCTTTCCCAAAGCGTTGTGTACTCAGAATCCATGTTTTGTGGCTCCTTGATACCCAAAAATCGTGTGACTGCCAAACAAGTCTGACGTCAAAGCTAGCACCAAAACTGTTTAGCCGATTTTCTCCAAAATTGATATTCTTCGATCGATTTAAAAGAACTCTAGATACTCTGAGTTTCAAACGGATATTTTCATTTTAGAGGGTGTTTTTCATGAAATAGTAACAACAGTTTCCAAATTTTATCTCTAATGGCTCCAAACTTTTTGGTTAAACTTTGTCCTCAAATAGCATAAGTCAAAACAGCGGCGCAGAAGTAAG
Source organism: Gryllus bimaculatus (assembly GCA_017312745.1). Lineage (NCBI taxonomy): Eukaryota > Metazoa > Arthropoda > Insecta > Orthoptera > Gryllidae > Gryllus > Gryllus bimaculatus. The sequence goes on along the minus strand of BOPP01000033.1, from coordinate 4,231,201 downwards.
CATTGTTAAGAGAATGGTGCAGAGTCATTTTCGTTAACATAACTGATTTTTAAAAATTTCAAAAGGTCAAGTTTTTTTTGACGTCGTCTACAAATACAAGATGGAAGAAAGTTTTTCGAATGAGAACTGTTCGCTAAGGACACATCTTGAAATAAGATAACGTACAATTTTTTACTTTCTCTCTACGGAGTAGAGAGAAGGTTATGTAATACTGCGCGAAAAAAACGGCGAAATGTCGTCAGAAAAACTCTTATTACAGGGCCCTGGTAACGACAATATGTATAAATCCAGTTGCTAAATTTAGAAATACAATCCTCTAGCACGTGATGTAGTCAGAATTCATGTTTTGTGGGTCCTTGATGCGGAAAACTCGAATGGCGGCCAAACGGCTGTCCGCCCGTCAGTCCGTTCGCCCGCCCGTCGGTGAAAAACGCTAGTAGCTAAACCGTTCATCCGATTGCCTCTAAAATTGATATTCCGTAATCGATCTGGCTGATGTCTCCGAATCTTGAATTTAAAACCCATCATTGAATTTGTGAAGTTACTTTACATGAAACCCCTGTGACATTTTCCAAATTTGCAGTAAAACGGCTCCATCGTTTATATTACATTTTGTTGCTGTATAGTATGAAGAATGGTTAAGAGAATGGTGCAGATCTGATGATCGGTAAAACCTCTGATTTTTCGAATACTGCAAAAATTGAAAAATTTTTCGGCGTCGGTTCTACAACTAAATGGTGTACTACAACAAATATAGCGATTTTTTTCCTTTATGAAGTCTGTTTCTTAAAGATATGTTTTGAAATAAGTTTATGTACAATTTTCCGAAAAATTGGGCACTTTTCGCGTAATTTTCCGTAAAAATTCGGAGGAAAAGTAGTGCTGTTTTAGCACCACAAGATTCTTTAAATTTTGTCTTCGAATATACAAAGTTAGAATGTCTAATTTCCGGCAAAAATCCGAAAATTGCAAAACATTTATATTTCAAAACTACAAAGTTGAAAATAGGGATTTTATATTATTCTTATAATTTGTTAAAAAATCTGTTCTAAAAAATTAGATCTTTAAAAAAGATCATTTACAATTCTTTAAAAAACTAATCGTTTTGCCTACTTTGTGATTGCAATTAATGCATTTTTATAAACATTCATTTCCTCAAAACTTCTCCAATTTTTTATTTATTTCCTAATGGAAATAACAAGGTGCGCTTAAAAGAATCCCGGATATCTTGTTTTTGTTGAACTCGTGGAATGTTCGAAAAATGCAAATTTAGAAATAAGGTATGTGATGTAGCGCCACTAGTTTTCGTGTGATTTTTTATTACATTTGAGTTCCTCTGTCACCTCATTCTTCGCGTAGACTCCTTCCCTACTCAGCCCTTGTCTCTTCACTCATGTCTTCTTACATATTCAACTCTGCTGGTTCTCAATTACAGAAGATCAGAATAATAATAATGAAGTGTGCGGAGGAATTTTGACTAGTAACAGTAAGTCATTACTCGGGTTCATTTATTGTAATATCAAAATGTATTTTGCGGTGACTTTCGTTGGGTCTATGAATTCATTCTTTTGTATGTTAAGAATATTATGTCTAGAAAGTGCCAAAGGAAATATTTGTTTCAGTTCTGAGCCCATCGATGTCTGTAAATGTATTTTCAAGAAGTTTCAAGAAGAGAAGAAACCGCTCGAAACGCTCTTGACGTCAACCAAAGAACAGGATTTTGTCATTTAAAATGTCACAGACTCTTTAAAATGCAATTATCTGCAGTGACGTTTACCTTCCTGTTTGTTCTCTTCCAACGGCACAGAACTCCCAAACAATTGATTCTCTTAGTGACATGTATATCCAAAGTAATAAAAAACGTCTTAGGTTTATACTATTACGTATACAGTTTCACTATTATAATTAACAGATGATATCGGTGATTCATTGAATGCACGAAAAAGGGTAAGCAATAATGTTGACATAACTAAAGGAACAAATTACATGGAAAATTGAAGCGTCATTTCTATTTAAGTCTGGAACTCAGAATGTAATTTTAGGTTATTGTTAAAGTCAAGCAATGTTTTCCCAGCCCACAAACACACGCGGCACATATTATGGGTACATCAAAGCAGCATGCACAGTGCACGTTCACTTGCACAGACTCATGCCACGCGCGTGCACAGGCATGTGCCAGGCATATGAGCATGGACATGCACAAAGAGCCCTTGCCCTTATGGTGAATGCAGAGGCAGAGACGCGACCTCAACAACAGGCAGGGTTAGGGGAACAAACACCGGCTCTGGATAGATCTGTTAAGCGGGTGGTCGTGGAACATTGAAAGTTTCCGCGCAAGTACAATTATCTGTCGGACGTCCCCACAAATGTGTGGCGCAGAAGAGAGACAGCCTGGCTTGTTGCTGGTCTGGTTTCGGCCTTCTCAGGCGTTCAACAAGAATTTTCATGTGTCACTACAGCATGGTTCTATTGATTGGAATATAGATGTTGGATCTACCTATGTAAAACAAGTGTATTATACAAATAAATGAAGAGGTGGACTCATTTTGTCGTTCTCCTCCCCCAAACTGGAGCCCCAGCGAGAATCATGCCGTCCCTACTCCTCCGCACCTCTTGTCCACCGCTCCTCTCGCATCTACGGGGCCAAGAGCACATCTGAATAGCGGGCCCTGTTTCTCCCCGGACACTTGCATAAATGTCAACGTTGGTGATAATGACGATGATGGATGAGTACCATGTTGAATCGCCGAGGGCAGGCAAGGGAGGTTGCTTACGTCTTGATGCTCTACTCTTTCTTGGACAGATGACCGCACTGGAGGACTGACTTCGCCTTCCACCGCATAAAGAATGGCAAGTGGTGATCACTGTGCAGCTGTTGGTGTGGTTGCGGATGGTTCGTTTAGATGAGGTAGATTTAAATTTATTCAATAAAAAAAATAACCGTAAAAAACTGTATGTGACGTAGGGGGGAAATATTATCTGCGCACGTTTTCTTGAGTTCCACAATCCCTTCCCGTCATTTTAACAATAAGTCATTTTAACAATGAGATGTAGAGAAAGATGTTTAACATAAATAAATGAAAATAAATAAATAAATTTTAAAAATCGCAAGATTAGCAATATTTGAAAAATGGTCATTTTTGTTTCTGAGGTATAGAAAACTTATTTGCGTCGGTTCGCGAATTGCAAGTATGATTTTTCTGTATTGCTAACATAATAGTAACTCGCCCTTACCTGTACTCTTATCATTACAAGCAAAAGGAAAGGTCAACAAAAAGTGCGCATAGTGAAGTTACATTTACGTCCAGAAGCAAAACAAGGGGCCATCTCAGCGTTTGCTCAATGGATCAGGGAAACTGGACAAAAACCAGATCGAGACGGGGGTCATTGACCCGGAAGCTGAGGTACATTATTTGTTACAAACATATTAAGTCTTTTAAAAAAATATAGAATACAAATGTAAACTAATTCATTATATATCACTGTTTTGTTATAATAAACATTATTTTTCTTTTTGATAATCAGTATAGTCTCTAATTGTATTTCTACTCTTTGAGGTAAATGGGAGGGGGGAACCAACCACGTCAAAGCGGGTAGTGAAAAGTTCCCTGCCTTGCGCGGGTCTCCACCCCGCACTCTCGAGTCGAGCTGCGAGCGCTGCGCCGTGGCGGCGCTGTTGTTCCCCGTACACAGCGTTTCCTTCCCCTTTCCGGGGATCCCTCTGCCCTGCCGTGCGTAGTGCGGCGGTCCCGCTTCACCCCCCCCCCCCCGGGAGACTGCGGCGTGTGTGTTTCGCAGCTGGCGCAAGGCTGCGCGTGGCGCGCTGTCTGTCAGCCTGCCTGCGGCGGGGCGCAACGTACGACGCGAGACACGCAATCGCAGCGGCGCCGGCGCGGCTGAGGAGGAAAGGCAGGCTCTCGCGCGCGGGGATCGACGCACTTCCCCCTCCACGCGGCGCTGTGGGGGATCCCGCCCGACTGACGTGCGGCTGGCGGAACGCGTCGACTGGTTCGCGCCGCCCGGCGCCGAACAGGCGCAGGAGAAAGGGTTACTGGACGCTAGGGGGGCGGATTTTGATGAATTGTCATTTTTTGATGTTCTTTATTTTCCGTTTTGCACAATGCCGTTGAGTATAGAAATTCATTTAATGTTGGGACAAAACCAAATGACCCCCCCTTTTTTTTCATTTTTCGTAAATTTCGACTAATAAATCTTTTTTTACTCTCTTATGTCATTTTTAATACGTCTTTATTACGTCATTTTCGCACGTAATTTTTCACTGATTTCATTGATTTTAATACCATTTTATTTATGTCAAAAACAGTTAAAACTGGGTGTGACATGCCATGGGGAGAAGTTAATTTGAAGTTACATTTATGCCCAGAGGCAAAACAAGAGGCCATCTCAGCATTTGCTCAAGGATCAGGGAAACTGAACGAAAACCTGACCGAGATGGGGGTCATTGACCCAGAAGTTAAAGTTTAATAGTTGTAACAGGTTCTTTACAATTATACAATCCGAACAGTTAATAATACATTAAATGTCATTGTTAAAATTAATATTACTTTCTTTTTGGATGCTCGGTATAGACTCTAATTGTATAGAAACAGTTGTGCAGCTGAAAATATTTTACTTGGGACTTAAACTTTTGCATCGAATTTAATTGATTAATGTCATCTGGATAGGTTGTAAAATAATGTACATGTATTATATGTGAATTTCTTGTAGTGAGCTGTTGATACTGTCACCTGATGAATATGATTACTTCGTCGAGTGTTGTGGTAGTAATCGTATTCATATTCATATTCATTTTAATGGTACTTGCTTCAAGCAATATTTACGAGGTGCAACAAGTGTTCATCACAGAATTCCTAAGTAGCCTATTCGATTTCTTCGCTCACATATTGTAATGTCAGCGTTTGTGAGTACTATGTAATCTAAGGTTCCCTGTAATGCCTGTAGACGCGTTTATCTGTTCGGCAGATTTTGCGATAAAGGCAGATATTTTCTTTAAAGAACAATCCAAACCAAAAGTTTGCAAGTTGAGTTCACTTGAACAAAAGGAAGTGATTACATCATCCCCAACAGCTTGACACAGAAATGTGCATATACGAATTGACGTGCCACTTTGAATTTCATCTGTTTAATCTAAATACTTTTAAATTTCCGTTCACATTAATACTATGACCTTCATCACCAAAAACCTCTCTCGGTTCGATCTCCGACCAGTCCATATGGAATTTGTGATGTTCTCTGTGGCTTTCTCTCAAATCTATTTCCTTGTCTCTCGTTTTATCATTGTAGTTTATTTACCATTTGTATATCATCGTTATCGAGATCTTCACTCTGAGATCTCGATAACCTTGGTAGCTAATGGGCTCCAAAACTCTTATAGAAACAAAGTAAAATAAAAGTGAAAATAAGTTTTTTGATCTTGCGTTTCTTCTTGCGTATTCGGGGCCACTGAGGGCAACCGCCTCAGCCCTGCTGTCGCCGACGCAGCCGCTGCCTCCCCCCCCCGCCCCCGCCGCCGCCCCCCCTCCATCTTCCAACATCGCCGCTGCGTGCGTACACTCTGGCCCTGGCTTCCTTTCATCCATTCATTGAGCTTTCCTGTGCGGTGTGGCGGCGTTCTCCTATCCTGCCTCCGTTCAAGGAAGACGCATTCTGTCACTGTAATTAGCCCCGGACAGTCTCGCTCTTTTAGGGGATTCTGCGAGTAGCCACCCTATCTGCGTCAGAGACTTCGTCACTGCGACTCGAGAACACTTGCGTGGTGTGTAGTCGAACTTTTCCTAAGCTGCAGCTCTACCCTGAATATCCTGTTCCGTTTAGTTGGCCACTGATTCCCTTTTTACTGGCTTACTCTTTTAGTGCGGTTATTACAACTAACGAATGGCAAGGAAATATACAGTTGTAACATTTTAAAATAAAATTTAGGGAAGTGAAGGGTATAGGAAAAAGGATTCTTGGTTGTTGCTTTGTAATTCCTCGTTGTTTCGGCGCCTATATTAGAAATTTCATTTGTACAGATTATTTTTGCCGCTCCTTGAATAGTAAATCTATTGGTCACCTCAACCTCTAATGCAAAGACGCCCAAATATTCTTCTATACGCATTTTTCTTAGTGTGCAACAATAATACTGAACGTATGCAGGAATTTTCTAGTAACTCTCTAAACCATTACATGCTACTATATCCATTTATAAGTTGAATTCAAAGAAGTTACAGTCATTCATTTTAACCCTTAAGCAGTGACATGCGTTCTCAGAGTCCTCGGAGGAAAAATAAACGCCTAGCCCTCTCTTATGGCGCATCGCAGGAAGTTTTTGTTTCTAGTACCTTCTTATCTCATTCTAAACAAAACTTACTATATTACGCCCTGAGGAAGGTCGCAGAATGGCGACCGAAACGTCGGCACCTTCGCCATGGACGCGGCGTCACCCGGACAGCCTAGTAAATACCGACTTCGGCCGCGGAAGCCTACGCTCTCACAAAACTTACTAGTTCGGCAGTAGATCCAGTAGCAGCCGTTCACCTTTGAGGATCAGTTGACGTTGTGGAGTGGTCTCGCAGACCGTACATCACTGGTAGGAGAATTTGTTTGTCACAGCGAAGATGTGAGAACATGCTGGATGATCTCGGAGTTTTTCCCCCGAGGATCTTACTTTTGATAGTACCACAGTTAATCAGTCGATAATGGAATTCGTTAGTAGGCGGAGTGATGTGGTCCAAGATTTTGCCTGTGAAAGGGAATAAGATAGCAATATCGATGTGAAAGTGCATGAAGAACGAGTTGATGAAGTAGAAATATTAGAATACATAGCAGTAGAGTAGAAGGAAAGAGGAGAAAGTGAAATAAATACCGCCACAAATTTTGACAGAAGTGTAATTCTAAGGAAAAAATTAAACAGAAATGATTGTATTCAAGAATTTTTGAAACAATAATTGAATGAAAATTGCACAATTGCACAATTAATGGATAATATTCATGTTTCAATAGTTTCTTACATAAATAAAGGTTTTTATATAGTTTTATTGTAGTTTCAAATTCTTTCTGCGCGTTTGAGGATAATTAATAGCCAAGAAAAGCAAGATTAGTAACCAGATATTTACTCGGCGAGTAATAAATAATTAGATATTTTAATTTATATTTAATTACAACCCCTTTTATTCTTTATTGTACCACAAATAATGGTACAATTTTTTGTGTAATGTAGAGATAAATACGAATGGAATGGTAAAGGAAACTTCAAGAAAATTTCTTCGACCAACAAAGCTTTCTATTACAAGTGTGAATTTACAATCACCTAGTGATACAAAAACAAACAGTACTTCATTTTAGTGTAATGTGATAATAATATATTGTCGAGTAACGTTGACAGATGGCCCAATCCATTCAGTAAGGTTCTGTTCTTTTCAGGTCAGTTTGGGCCTCACTCTGGGCGAGTGTGAAGAGCCGGACTCCTCGCTGACACCGGACGCAGGTAAGTGACACGACTAGCAGGTTTTCCTTCTAGCAAAGCTGCGCTTGATGTAATAATAGCGGTGTGAAGTTCGTGTTTGTGCTTGTTCTTGGACTGTTGCCAATGTTGCACCATGTACATCTGCGGATGTATTCAAATCCGCCAGAATCAATGAGATTTCGAGTTGAAATTTCGACGAGCAGCAAATTTCGATATTGGAAGGCAGCTAATGGATCGATTTCTATGCGAATGATTTAGGTGGTCTTTCGTTTTGTGCTATATGGTACAGATAATTATGATTTCAGAAACCATTTGCTAAACAAAAATGTGATTTTAATTATTTTTAAATTTATGTACGAAAGTAAAGAAATATATTGGTTTCAAACTCTTTGAATTTCAACCAGTGATTCATTAAAATAAAGCATTGAGAATCTGTTTTTGACAATACACATGTTTTTGACAATGCGGGTTAATTAAAATGCTTGTAGGTCAGGAGTTCGCAAACTAGAGTACGCGTATTCCCGTGAGGGATGAATTAAGAATTATGAATGTCCTAATAATTTCTAAACGAGTTCATATATAACTAAGTTTCTACTGCTGTGACTTCTGATTATTTATATATTCATTTTGATCAAATAAGTTTAATTTTCAATGCATGTTTTTTGTTTTAAGCCTTTTATGTTACACGCTCGTCTTCGCAACGTTCCAAACGTCAAATTAGGGGACGCGGAGGCCGAATATTAAGAAATTAGCGCAATATGACCAATAACTTTACTCTGCCACTCGAAATTCGTAAATATATTTGAAATTATATTATTAAGGTTGCACTACCATTAATGGACTGGTGATACAGCTAAAAGTAAGTCGTCACAAGAAGAGCCGATATTCAAAAGGAATGAATCTTTCGTCGGGTGATATTTAATTGTCACTGCTTACTTAATAAAAGTTGAAATAATGTGGGTTTACAACTACTTATTTAAAAATGTGAAATTCATATTCGTTGCTTCTAGAAGAACTGGAATTTACAGAAAACGTGGATCAAATAATTTAAAATCTCTAATTCAGATACTAGGAAACTTTCTTTGACGAGTCCTCTCCGGAACAGTTAAGTACACGCCACGCTCCGTCATCGTTTGCACATGGTTGGCTCGCAGTGACCAACCAGGCACTCCGGCGGTATCCGTTCTCGTGCCTGTGGTTCGATTCCTCCGGGCAGCGCAGCATAGCCCGGCGATGAGACTGCTACCGCATTCCCAGACGCCCAATCATCTCCCTCACGTCGGTGTCACACAGGTGAGGCACGTCGGCCTCGGTGTTTCCCAGGGCGAAAAAGATTCAACACAACAGGTGAACGAACCAGGCCCTTTATGAAAACGCCAATGCAGGCAGGTTTGATTTTTTGTATCACAAGGTCTCGTCAGTCACCTTTTCTATTTTGTTGTATTTATTGTGTGCCTCATCATCGCCTCTCATTCTGGGAATTCAGTCGCATTAAACAGCATGAAAGGGAAAACTACTTTCCAAGTGTTCTTCCCCTTACTTTACCTTTTTATTTGTTGATTCTTTATTATTTATTTTACTTAGTAGTATTTTATAAACTGTTGTTTTTTTTTTGAGGGAATTTCTCGAACTAGCACGAGGAAAGAAAGCTTTACTCTTTGAAATTTATTTCCTTTTTATTGAACATTCAGGTTGGTTTTAGAACTGCTTTAATGGAAGATATATTGACGATCACTATAATTATAGGTCAATGTTTCAAATAGATTTACGCGCCATAAAACATTTATAATCGTGGGGATTCATCAAACGTATTAAAATTAACATCTAAACTTCATCACAGGAAATAATACAACATAATCCGAAGTTATCTCAGTTATCCCGAAAGTTCGAGAAGACCACCGATGACTGAGTTGCGAATTGATTTTTTGTAGCATAGCGTCTCGATATATATTACCACTACGATTTTATTTAAAACAGAAATACCGTTATTTCAACAGGTAGTCATTCTTGCTTTGTTTTACAAATGCACAAATCTTTTTCACATTCTGAATTTTATCTGATACGTGTGTGTGGGGGGGGGTCCTGTAATGATCATGCTAGGCTTATTTTCTAACAGCAATTTTCAATCAAATCAAATCTGTTTTGTTTTTCTCGAGCTCCTGTAAATTATTATTTCATATGAAAAACGTTCGTTAAACATTAAAATAGTCAAAAAATTCCAAATTTCGAAAAGTCTGTGTAGTGGTGATATAAGGAAAACGTGGACATGATGTGACCATCTTATGCCAAGTTCAAAAAATTGTGATTTGTTCTGTGTCATGTTGCTGTACTGCAAAAATTACATAATTTGTTGTAATATAAATTAAAACGTGTTGTTGAATAATTCTTCTTTCTCCTTGAAAGGTTAATTAAAAATAGAAATTCATATTAAAAACGATGTTGTTTATACAGTTGAAATCATAATTTATTTCATTAAGCTGGTGCAATAACTTGCAAGAAGTAACCCGTAAGTTACTCGGCTGATTGTTGCCAGGCGCTTTTGAGCTTTGATGTTTGTTCTATTCAGGAGGCATTTCGATGGCTACATGAGGTGCATTTCATTTTCATTTTAGGTAAATCGTTTGACTATAAACAATTCATAAGACACACGCAATCAACGTCACTCGAAAGAACTTAAGATCAATGTACGATGATTTTCTTGAAACAAATTCTTGATAATCACGTGCAAAATAAACGAGTCTTACCCAAAACAACAAAGAAGAGGCGCCATGAAAACACTAAACAGCAACCGACGTCATGTTGCTAATTTTGGCGGATAGGAAATGAGTTAAGTGACTCACTAGGATGTCACCTTACTTTTATTTCATGCTTAAATCATCTAGCGGATTGTTGACTTGATACCTCACAATAAGGAAGTGGCCATAACAGGACTATGGCCATAACATCGCCCATCTTAGTACATTTCTCTGTCGTTTACTATTCGCAGACATGGAAACATGCAGAAAGATTTGTTTTTTTGCCTATTTTTCGAATTACATCTCATATTGTATCTCGTCAGTTTTTCACTTGACAATATCTGCACGTCTTGGAAAGACCACGTGACATGAAGAGGTCGTTTGCGGACCCGAAAAGATGAACAGAATATTGTCACGCTCCACATCAACACATGATGTCCTTATTGTTCAGATTGCAAAAAACTCAAATAGCAGTAAAGAAGCATTTCTCAGCAAAATATCATAAGCAGCATTTATTCTTTGCATTCAGAACAAGCAGTTTTTAACTCACCTTCAACAGACTCAACAATGGGTCAGGCGCCAAATATGAGAGAACTGCAAATAACAGTAATCCACAAAAGGTCATCTAATTAACTCCCTTACCATTTGAGGGTTAATGCCGCTAATCTGGGTCGGATGCAATCCAAGCAAACTTTGTAAACTTCTATCTGACTTTTGGATTGGAGATACAGAAAGCGCGCAGTCCGTTCTGTGAATGCCCGGAATGTGAAAACGTTTGAGTACGTTCGTTTGTTTTTTTATGCATAAAACCAACGAGATAGAACAATAGAAATGTATAGAGTGACGATGTGCCCAACATATTTTATCTTTTCGGAACGACAATCGCCATGTTTTCTGAGGGCAACGTCAGAATGTTCGCAAACTGATAAATTCGATTCACTAAGATTCTGTGCATTTAGAACAGAAGTGATATTTAAATTTTTTGTTGAGAATAATGTGGATTAATTTAAAGAATATTAAGTTTAGTTTTGCTTGTTCGTAGAACAAACTAATTCCCTGTGACACGTTTAAGAAAATTGAGTCGTACAATTTTGAGTATTCATCAATAAATTTTTAAATTAAAATAATATATATATGTACGAAAATGTCCTTAAGACTAATTTGAGATAAAACGGCGGTTTCGCAAAATACGATTGGAAATTAATATTTTAACGATTTTGTCGTAACTGATTTGATACATGTTAATGTAATAAAGACACCTTTACCAGATCGTTCAGAAAGTGAATATCAACTCAGTTTAATCCAGACTTATTATTAACAAACATTAAATTTTACTATGAATTATGTAAATATTAATGTATTTATACATTCGACAAATGTAAATTATCCTCCTCCTGCTTCCAATATTTTTGTCACTTTTTTCGTGCAAATTGTGCCGAACAAAAGGAGAGCACTTCAACGTCACATTCCTACAAACACTATGCTAAAAAACGCCCAAATCGTGTACTTTTAAGATGGAACACGTACAAACTCTTACTTTATTTTGCCATCAGAAAACATTGCGGCCAATAGTACAATTTGCTTCATACAGGAGCGCTGTATTAGCACACAGTTCCTCTTTGTATAACACAATCCAGTGTCCTCTGAAGGGCGAGGGCTCTGTTCAAGCTCTTTGCAGAAAACGGTCGGTTTGACTTTAGCGCCTTCAGCGGCAGAATCGTTCACCAACGAATTTGTGTTTCGGCGAATATCGTCCATTTCAATTTTGTGGTTAGGTTAGGTACGATATGTGAGATTGTGTGTGTTTGCATGGAGGATTCGAGTTCTCCGCTTTCCAGGTGAGTTACTGCCTCTTGCAAATGTGAGATTACTGAGGAATCTTGCTTCCGCAGCCAATATTTCCTCCATTCGGAGCGTGTTTTCTGCGCACTTGCTACAGTCTTCGTAGCCACGCTTGTAACAACAATGGTGACGGCCTTCCAATTTATTCTCCCCATGTTTCATTAATACAGAAACTCGTATAGAATACATGCAGGCCCTGTAAGCATTACTTTTGGCTTCTTGTACTTCTAGTTTGGGATCTTAAAGTTTCTGTAGAGTTTGTGTATGAGAATCTGTATCTTTATAAATGTTTTATCTGAAAAGATAAAAATTCACAAAAAATGTATCTGATGTGTTTGGGTATTCTTTATTGATATAATAAACATACTTCTACAGTATAACTGTTTTCTCAGCCACGTTAATCATTTGGAAATAAGTATAAATTCATTCGAGACGCATCAAATGGGCGTTACCGTATGCGGGCTCAACTAGCACCTTGTCATTAGGAGGTTAAAAGAACGTTAATTCAAATGTTTGACCAGCAGCACTGCAACTACCATGCGTCTGCATCTGAATCTGCATTCAATCTGCAGCAAATTACAGGAACTACAGCACTCTGTGTTCGTCTATTTATAAAGTAGATTTGGAGAATTCGTTCGATTCGTGGGGTGAGGGGAACTTGTTGGCTGTTTTATCGTAGTTCGTGTTGAAACGTTTACCAATATTTTTTTCTGTGTCCTCCAATCGGTACTTGAAACACCAGTGGTTGCGAGTTTTCCTGCAAGTTGGTATTCACATTGTGATTCAGCAGAAGTTTCAATATGCAGCTAGTTCATGAGGGACAGAACGCCTGGCGATTGACTTCATTTTGGACAGCCCCATGAACGCTGGAAATAATCTCTTTGTCGTGATTTCTGACCGTATCTCCCTAAAGACAACTTGAGAAACATCGATTTACAATGAAACGTACTTCAAGTACGAATGTCAAGAAACCCAACAGTTATGAATATTGTATAAAAGAGTGTATTCTCAAAATTCGTGTAGATTATTTCCTGCGTTTATGGGGCTGTACAGCCCTTTGGTATTCGCCCTATCTATTTTGGCGGAAATATTTGCAGTTTACCTTATTTTTTAAAATCAATCCCAAAGACCAAATTCACATTACGAGAAAGACGGATGCAGCTTCAAATTTGCAAGCTTCTTGGGAGGTCTCAGCCATGATATGCACTTCTAATTTTGAGTGTTGCCTGTGTGTCATGTAGTTAATCTGTGACATTTTGTTTTCATTTCATTAGCTTTTAATATCATACCATTTATATCTAACAAAAGCAAAAAGGAAGGATAAGGTGAGTTATGCTGTGTCATGAATTAAAGATTATGTAAAAAGAAACTTTGGTTATTGAGTTAGGTGACAAAGCAGTGTTCAGTTTGTCATTGCAGTTTATTTGTACTGAAAATGCATACTGATAAGTAGCATTTTCGTACTGATGCATAATGCAATGCGCACTGATACTGGAGTAGATAAACGTTTTCAAAAAAGTACGTCCTCATTGAAAATCTGGGTTAGGAAAGTGAGAATTCTGAAAATATTTTATTACATATGAATTTCTTTAAGAAAGTGAAAGCGAATTAGATTACATTAAAAGGAAGAAATTAGTTGGCCTAGAAAGTGCCGATTTCCGTTTAACGAAACTAACCACCCGCTTTACTGGGGTCAAAAAATGATAAAATTCTTACGGTTGAAAAGGGGTAGGTGGTGGAGTACTTTCCGAAGTTGAATCGTCGTTCGTTTGTCTTTGTCACGTAGCGCTGTTTTGGGGAATGTAGCCACACGAATTTTGAGAATACACTCTTTTACGCGCATTGTTCATATCTGTTGAGTTTCTTGACATTCGTATTTGAAGTACGTTTCATTGTAAATCGATGTTTCTAAAAATGTCTTTAGGGAGATACGGTCCGAAAACACGACGAATATATTATATCGAATTGAATTGAATTGAATTTGCCTAATTTTACGTGGCGAGACTCGGGCCATCAGGCCCGCTCTTCGGTCTGACCACACAAATTTCGCTACGCTCCTTTCACCAACTAGCAGAGAAAGGAGGTATTTCTTGGGCGAGAAACAGGCAATTTGAATTTAGCTCAGAGGCGTCATTTAGGCTTGAGGATCTTTTACATGCAAGTAAATCTACGAACATGGGACAGCCGGCTTTACTTCCCTTCCGAAGGAAGGCGTACGAAGGATTTTTTCGCCCTTAAAAATCCACGGCTTTGATTTTTAAGGGCGAAAAAATCCTACGCCTTCCTTATCCTTATATAACTTATATCCTGCGTTTAATGTACGTAACTATAGATTTTTGAAAACTTAAATTTCAAATGTGCCTGATTTAAACTTTTAAAATATTGCTGTTAATCATATCAAAATGACAGTATTCAACACGAAAGTACACTCTTGTATGGCACTAGAACCTTCCAAAATGAGTACATGGAATATATGCATTAGACGGATTATCGCTGTAGACAATCGTAGACCTCCTTCAAAATGGGTCTTAAGATGGTCTATGATCTAAAAATGATTAAAATTGGATGAGCCGTCTAGAGTTCGGGAGTTCGGCGCAAAACATCGTTACTTTCCAATTTTTATTATAAATAATGTTTAAATGAGATCTGAATATGGTATGCTCTCTATGATTTTTCATGAATAATTGAAGATGTGAGAACATTAAGATTACTCGTCAGGTAATTCAAGAATGGTTGGCAGGCAATGTCATATTTACTTACAACAATAGAAGAAATGCATTACAGTTCTATGTTGTCGCTATGTTTATGTTTCTGTGTTTAATATCAAATAATTTCATAGTTATTTAATTTCATTACAATAGTAAAACGATTTCTGTATGGGTTGAGTTTCTGTACTTATTATATTCCAGCATATGATATATTAGCGTGCGTGAGTACGCTTTGTCATTATTTTAATTGAATTACAACTCAAATGTGCATCTTAGCGTTGCAAGTCTCGATGACATTTTCATCGTGCCATATAAGCAACTTTTGAAATTTCTGAACGCTGAATGTTGATTGGGCCAAGATCGCTGGAGCCATATGCTTCTGACTGTGCTATGTAACCAATTTTGTTAAGTTGTGTGCATGTTAGCACTTTGGTTCGTTTTGCACCTTGAATTAATTTAAAATCCAGTAAAGCGACATTCTTAAATCCATTATGTCGTACTACAGATTTCAAATTCAAGAAAGACTACTGTATTCGTGGCCGGTTAAACAGGTTTCCAACCCACAAACCGGTTCCATGCATTGTGCTCACATCAGTAAGAACATAAAATTAAGAAGGAACCCATCACATAAATTCCGTTGTATTAACACTCCGAACTCGCAATGTTTTTGATAAACATTTCATTGACTAACTTTATTATGCGTAGCTAATTAATTTGCTTTATTTTATTCAAATAGTACCTTAAGGTTTCTTGTTTCGTATATGGGATACCCATTAAATAACATTTCATAATATTTACTATCATTTACTTTAAAAGTAAGATTTTGTAATCCTACGATCTGTCAACTCTAAGATAGTAATTCCCTATATTAAATTTGAAATTACATATATTCACTGACATGTTAACACAGAGACAAAACAAAATGTCTTCCAAAAAAATGTTTCAAGTAAATTAACACAAGATTTTACTCCAAATGAACAGAATTGATTCGTTAGTGTTAAGGAGGATCTTAGGGGCTTCAACATTTCCCGAACAGTCTTGTCAGAAAACGACTCAATCTACATGTTTGCAGATGAAGGCTTTTGTATTTGAGGAAACTGCCTTACTTTTAACAGGAAAATATAATTATTTCATCATTTTGCGTAATTTCGCAAACCTCCTAAGGTACGTTTTCTGTGTATCCTTTGTCTTTAAAACCTCTTTCTGGGTTGAAGAGATCATTTACCTGAATAAGCCCTGCGTCAAAATCCTAATTGCGGTGTAAATGTTATGCAATGTTCGCAATGAAACTTGGGTTGTGCGCAAGGGAGCAATATCTGTCATCACGCTGTGATTCCCCGGCAGTGTGTCTGTCCCGTTTCCTTCCCTCTCTTCGCACAACCGACGGTCACGCAAAAACTGGGAGCCGCTCAGCACAGGTTTTCTGGACGCACGTCTAAATACTGGGGAAACGCTTCGCTTCCCTGCCTGCAAGATTCTCGCAGAAAGTGGATCCGAGAAATATTAAAATATCAAGGTGTTCTTACTGAAGCTTCGTTATATCTGGTCGTTAACGATACCCAGGGTAAGCAATATTAAATATTAAGGAATTAATATTAACGAACACTTGGAATGGGCCGAGCAAGTGAACTACGCACGGCCCATTGAACTATGCTTGCCAAAAATACATGGAAAGCTCTGCATTTCGTGATGAGAATTCTTAGTCGAGGGAGTGCTGAATCGCGGAAACTTGCGTACACGTCGCTAACTCGATCTATTCTTGAATAAGGTCCAGTTTGTTGGGATCCTTAACGTGTATGACAAGTATCTACTATAAATAAAATTCAAAAAGTGGCGGAAAAATTTGTTTTACGAGGGAAAATAAATTCAAAAAGTCCGATGCAGAAATCCTTGCAGAAACGTCAAGAAACAGCTGACCTCTTCAGAGCC
Source organism: Gryllus bimaculatus (assembly GCA_017312745.1). Taxonomy (NCBI): domain Eukaryota; kingdom Metazoa; phylum Arthropoda; class Insecta; order Orthoptera; family Gryllidae; genus Gryllus; species Gryllus bimaculatus. The sequence continues at coordinate 4,214,522 of BOPP01000033.1, read as the reverse complement.
ACCACACACAGAGGTGAACCAGCTTTGAAGGATATTCAGAAGCGACTCCTAAAATCATCATACATCAGTCGCCAGGACCACAATTGCAAACTTTTTGGGGAGAAGGCAAAAAACAGATATTGGAAAATTTTCTTTCGTTAACCGGACAATAAAAAAACTGGAACGAAATACCTGCAGTACTGCTAGAGACTTTACCTCAGAGTGTGGGAAAATTCAAAAATAAATTAAAAAAACAAGTTACTATATTAAGTTATTATACCAATTATTTGTATATTACTGTACTAATAATTGTACATATGTTAGATAGCATTCAAACATCAGCTTCATCATTCACGTCTGGTATCGAAGTTTCAAATCTTGGGGAGAACATGGCACAAGATGTAAAATGAATATCATTGTTTGTGTTTACTAATGTGTGTAGTTAAGCCGTGTATTATTTATAATGTTCTAAATCTAGCTGTACAATATTAATTGCAAAATACAAGTTTATTTCCTTTACATTAGTTGTATATCAAAGAAATGGCAAAAATATTTGAACATCATTCGTCTTGCACTCTGTTATTGGAACTGAATAGCCTTGAATCAATACTTCAATCAATCAATCTTTTACTAAATAAGAGTCGCATATACATTCACACGTATCAGAACTTCTCATTGCACTTGAATTCATATTCCTGTGTGGTGGTGTTGAGTTTGCTCCCCACACCAGAGATCACCAAACCTGCGGACGCGAGCTACTACAAGCGTTGGGGAAGGTTTCGGGAGATCGCTCAGATGATCTAACCTGGAGTTCCTGCACTGAGCTCAGGCAGATGACTCACGATACAGCCCCTTGCATACTCCCGCACAACTATCACTGTCAGTCTCATACTTCATTATATGATCTTGAGGTTATGAGTTTTTTTATTTGTGTATATCAGAAATTTGCTGGTGTGGATAATTTGATGAAAGTTGATATTTGTGATCCGGTTTCCATCGACAGTTCAGAGCTAGATTTAAAATACTAAGTTTGCGCAGAAGCTTGAGATCACGTAGCAGTGTCGCGGGTCAGTAAAATACATTTTAATCAAACTTTCGATTATTTTGAAGGAAAAAAATAATGTAAACTATACACATATTATGACCACATAACTTACATTAGACAAATACGTGTTCCAGGCTTATGGTCCAGAGATTGGCCATCACATAGCCTGGAAATGTAATACGTTAGTGTGACAGGTAACAGCTAAAGCTGCTAATTTATTACGCGACATTATAAATACCAATAAAATATTGTTCTTTCTAAAACAAAACCCCTTTTGTCGAGCTCTGGTAACAAAAAATTAGATGAATCTTGTTCTTACATGCAGAAAGTGACAACCGAATACGTTGAAAAGTTAAATTTCACGTTTCGAGCACAGAAAAACAGATAAACAGAAAAACTAATAAATGGCAGAACGTCCGTCCGTCGGTTCGATGTATCAGATGGCGTTTCCAGACCGAACATAACCGACTCGTTCATCGTTTATCGTCGCATTGGTGAGACTCGACCCGTTTCATCTGCTCATGCTCCGCACATGCTCATCCGCTTGACCACGAAGAACAAATTCCACAGTGTGTCGAAGGCGATGCAGTTATCACTATCAGACAAGTGGCCGTGAAATATGGTACCTTTCAAAGAACAGCATGAGGGATACTTCACGTGCAGAACTTGTATCCGTATCTTCATCGTGTGCAGGGCCTTTCGCCGCCGATCACCGATCGCTGGAGAACTTTTGCCGATGGTTTGTAGCACAGTTAACATATTGTCTGTCTCGTCATTTGTACAAACGATGAAGAGATAGAATTGAACATTTTCACGTATGGGAAGGTCGTAATCCTCAAGCTACAGTTCAGGCTAGGCATCAGAAAGAGTTCAGGATTAATTTGTGGAATGGAATTGTGTTTGACTGGTAGGGCCACACGTTCTCCCAGCACGTCTTACGGGTGCTGTTAACAGGGACATTATTCAGAACAGTCTCTCAGACTTTCCACACGAAGATGTGCCCCTGCAAATAAGATAAAACACGTGGTTTATGCATGTTGGAACTCCAATACATTTTAGTCTCATTGTTCGAGATGAACTGGCTGGTATGGACTGTGACAGATGCATAGGTAGAGGACGACCATTTCCTTGGCATGCACATTCTACCAACCGCAATCCTTTGGAGTTTTATCTCTGGAGCCACCTGAAACAGTTGGATTATGGAGCAGACGCTCCGTGTGAAGCAATTCATCTACGTGCCACGGAAACCTACGAAACCATTCGACACCAATCGGGAATATCTAAAAGTGTGAAACAGTCCTTGATTCGATGAGTGCATGCGTATCTGGAAACAAGAGGAGCACTTGTTTTAATTTTAATAGGTTTACGAGTTCCGTACGAGTATTCGGTTGATCCGGAGTTTAAGGTGGCACGGTTCCTTTGGTTCACTGATTCGGTTCACTGAAGTGGAATCGGCTCACTGAACTGAATCCTTGTTTACTATTCTCGTGTTGTAATGTTGATTATGTTATAGCAATAAATATAATTTCTATTTCACAATCACGTGCTACTTAAACTTTCATTACTACTCAAAGCCAATATTTTATTACTAAAAAAAGCAACTTATCTACGTAATAGATTTGTATGCGCTCTAGAATCCGCAGTATATTTCACTAACACTTTCTACTTAAACTATTGGGGGCTATCGCCCCCCAAGCCCCCATTTTAATATAAAATATATATATGTTAATAAAATGAGAAAACAAAAACTTGTGGGACACATGTTGGTATGTAACTTGTCAAAGAATTTTCGAATCACCTTGTGTATTGTGCCATTTCTCTAGAGCTGGCATTGAAATATTATTAATTAGTTGAAAATTTTCGATTAGAAAGTGATTGGTCTCGTCCTTGATTCCCTATACAAAATTGCGACATCAAAAAAAAAAAAAAAAAAGCCTCACGGAGTTGGCGATTGCGCTTTCTGGACGTGAAAGGGACGGAACCTGCTTCCAGATAATATTCATTCGACCCAGATCTGGTGCTGTATTGTAGCTGCACGCAAGGACCGCATTATTTTTCTATTGTTTGTCACAGATTGAAGATCTTCATCCACAAGAAATGATAAGGTTTTCACTCACCTGCTAACGCGTACTAGTGTAGTAAGAGAACTGTGCTCCCTAATATGTCTATTCTCTTTACATAATGTTTCGGTTGACGGTAATTCCCTACTTGAAAATCTGATATAGTCGGTTTTTAACAAGATCTTTTATTTTAGAATCAATACAATAAATGGATGCTGGCATATTCTTCGTTACTGAAAAAGTGCTATTGGCCTTTTGTGCTTGTGTGTCGTAGAATTCAATCGACTATAACCACCCACTAAACGAACATTGTTGGAATGCTTCATGGAGGTAAAATCAGTCCCATCACATTAATGCTAAGTTAATGGATCTAGGAAGGAAGCAATGAAGGAACCGTGGGTTCCCTTTCACTCGTTTCGTTAATGACATGCCCCTGCAGTGATAGTGACGGACGCATTTGGCTGTTTCACCCACGCCCCGGTGCATGTTTCCCCATAAGCTGTGAACTTCGCTTGCCTGAAGGTTTCGCACCGTTTCGGGAGTTATTTTGATAAAGCAATATCCAGTCTAACTGGAAAATGTGGGTGCCATTTTTGAACCTAACGAGTTGTGATCTTTTTTCAACGACGGTTACTAATTTTGAATCTCAAGACAACCTGCGCAGATTGCAATTATTTCCCACTCACTTTGCAAACAATTTTTTTTTTTCACGAAATCAAACTTCATCAAGATTATTTTTTAATTTTTATTATTTCTTTTCTTTTTAATTCTTACTTTATACACATCATTTAATGCACTTTGTAATAATTCCAGGCGCCAAGTCGTTAATGGTGGGAATAAAGTTTGACAATATTCCTGAAAGTGCGTCAACATGAAGCTTGTTAGCGCCTGCAGGAAAAAGATAGATGAAACTTTTTTTTTAATTTAGCTTTTATAGGGCAGATGTGGTTTGGGTAGGACAGATTGGATTGGGTAGTATGGTAGGACAGTAGTTGTTTGATATCTCTTTCCCTAGATGGAGATAGTAGAGTGATCGTAAGTGATTAATGATGACGAGGGAGAAATGATTATGGATGGAATGTTACAGATGTGATACGTGTTGTGAGAAGCTAACTAGGGCACAATCACTTGAAGAAAACTGCCATTGCGTACCCGAGAATTCAATTAAAGCATTACATTGTGTTCATCATTTTCCCTCATTTCTGAAGAATGTGTTCTTCTACCTGTAATTACACATTATTACACGAAGGACGTAAGCATTTGCGTTGAATTGGACCTTGCTTTTGTAAAAGGTGTTCTGTTGTGCCAAGGCTACCAGCACTACACACCAACGTCAGAACAGTGAATGATTACGAGTATAATCTCCAAGTCCAATTACTTTGTCTCTTTCTGTCTTTGTCTTGAATGAGGAAAATAGACACATAGAAACGTTTTTATTTATAAACACACAACGTTCATGACTCACGTAATATTAATACCCTCACAAGTTCATGACCCTTTAGAAGATTTAAAAAAATTAGAATTTTATTTATTATATATATATATATATATATATATATATATATATTATTTGAATTTTTTTACCTTTTCTTCCATTCCTAAAGCATTTTTGGCGAATTTCATTGGTTTTAATATCACTTTAATAGTGCTTGCATCAAATAATTTTTACGAGAAGCCAGAAATGTTCTCCACAGAAGCCACAAATGTTTTTCAGTAGTCGTTTCGGTTTCTTCGCTCGAAAATAGTAATGCCAGCTGTTCTGAGAATATAATCTAAAGTTCCCCGTTCCTGTGACGTTTATCGGCGCCATTCCGTTGGGACGATTTTGGGATAACTGAAGACATATTTCCTGGTGAAGAACAGTCCCAATGTTAAATGAAAGGAAGAAGTCTTGATTACATCTCTAATATATCCAACAGCTTGAGAGGTTCATCTAGACTGTACTTTGATCAATTTTTTGCAGTTTTTCTTTGCTTTTAGGGCATTTTAAAAATAGTTTTAAACCATTTTATTAATCATTTTTTCCAATGTTTTAAGTAATCAAAATCCGCCCTGTACTTACTAAGTAACATATTTTAAAATTATATATTACATATTTTTTCATACACTTGTAACATATCCTTATTTTATTACATATTGGCCGTTTCATACCACCACAGGGGCTCTTAAGTCATGACGTACGCGGCCACGACCACGCGTCTGTTCGTTCTGCGTATAGCTAAACCCTCTAATTTTGCGTAATGTGTTGTATCCCCGCAGCAGCTCTGCGAGCGTCACGGAGTAAACGCGACCCGCCTCCCGCCTCCTGACCTCGCTTTCCCATCTGATTGCGTGCTCCAGGTGAGTTCTGACGCGCGTGGTGCAGTCCCGCGGAGGCTTCGTGACGTCATTCAACGTCATATGCTTGTTTCCGCCGCGATCCACTTTCGTTTCGCCGGTGGCGGTGGCGGTGGTGATGGCTACGACCTCCATGTGGGCACGGGCACCACGCTACGGGTAGACGGGGCGTTGAGATACGCATTGTTCGAGTCGCATTGTATCGAATCATGTTGTGGTGCACCATGGCGTGCAACGGCGCGCGGCGAAGTCTCGCCATGTGTTACGCGACAGTCTTATTCGTTGTGGACCTCGCCATTTGATGCTGAATGCCATGGATGTTAATATGTACCATGTGTAGAAGAAAATATGTGAGCTGGTGCTTAGAAACAAGGAGCTAAAAGTTAAGAGCGTTTGTGAACAGTTTTTAGAAAAAAAGATGGAAACGAGTGACTCGACTAGTACGTGCGAGGGGAAAATAGCAGGAACAATTCAGGAGAAAAATTTTTGCGGATGGCGGGATTTGCAGAAGATCAGAAAAAGAAGTGTGAAGTACTTGCCATAGGCGACTCAATCGTGCGACATGCAGATAATTGTGAAAATGAACAAGCAGAATGTTTGCCAGGGATAAGGATAGACCAAAAGAAACGGTATTTAGAGAGAAGCAGTTTAAGGGCAGCTGGAACAGTGATTAGGCATGTCAGTACAAACGATCTAAAGGGCAGATATGTGGGCGTTTTGAGCAGAGGAATATACGAATTCGTCACGGCGACACAGAAGAAATTCCTAGTAGTTAAGATCGTGCTACGGACGTGGGGTGTGCCACGGACGAGGGATATTGCGGGGAAATACATCATCAAGGTGAATGAGGCCTTTGAGTGGGTAGCAGAACAAAAAAAAATGTAATATTTGTGGACGCGAACTCTTGAATCCGGGATGACAAGAAGGGTGATTTTGAACCCAGAAATGGCTTTGGACGATACGGACTGCTTTTAAATAGGAAAGGAGCAGCTAGTCTTTGGCAACTGTCCTCAAGAATCGACTCGAAGGATGGGCGGGAACATCTCCAGATCAGTATTGCCCTGATTTTGAATTGGTACGGAGTCATGGCTTAAATCTGAAATTTCTAATGCAGAAATAATTTGCGCTGATTATGCCGTACTTAGGAGAGACAGAAATGAACGCGGGGGTGGGTTGTTTATTTCTGTTAAATCTAGTTTGAATGCAGAAGAGGTCTGTAAAGATGCGGAATTCAAGATGTTATGCGTCGAATTGAAATCAAACGCCCTAATAAAGCATTGGAAATAATAGGTACATACACGCGTCCGAGTGAAAATTTGGAAAAGCTCAATAAACGTAGTGAGCTAACGCCTGTAGAGAGCGGCAAGAATAAGCGTAGCATAATCGGGGAGACTTGAATATTCCTCATGAAACTGGGCGGGTAAGGGAACTCGTGGGGAAGGGGCGCAAGCTAGTGTAAACAAATTTCTTTGGGAAAACGGGTTCACCCAGGTGGGGCGGGAGCCTACGAGGGAAAGGGCGCGGCTGGACGTCTTCCTAATCCGACCAGAAAAGTTGCTCGTTCACTGTGAAGGGGTGCAGGGGAACTGTTCATGACCATTCTGCGGTACTTTTAGAAATAGCAGGAAATATTTCTTGTGTCAAAGATTCGAAACCTACAATGGTCTATCACTATCATAAAGTAAATACGAAGGGTTTACAGTAATACCTTAGAGCAAATTACTCGGACTGGTGTAGTGCGGGAAGCAGAGTAGGGGAAATCTGGAGGAACTTAAAAAAAAAGTGATGGGGGAAAGAGAGCGTTTCGTACCACAGAAATATCTTAAAAAGAACCCAGATAATGAATAGACAAAGAAACTGAAATCAAAAGTCAGAAGAGCTTACGGAAAGTGGGGGGGAAAGACAGAAAATAGAAAAAAATTCAAAATACTCTCTAGGATGCTTCTCCAAGAGAAACTGGCCGCACAGGAAATTGTTTTACAATATGTATTATCCGAGTCTAAACAGGGGCCAAACCAGTTTATCAAATACGTAAAATAAAAAGGTAAATAAGGAGGACATTCCTGTGTTGAGAAATTCAAATAAAAACAAAATTACAGAGAGCAAAGACAAAATGGAACTCTTTAATTCCTTTTTTGGTTTGGTATTTGTAGCAAAAAATTACGTATCTGCTTTAAACGGGTAGGGAGAAGTAATGACTACTAGACCACGATGATCTACGAAGAAGTGATCTACGAAAAAGAATAGCAAGAATGGGAAAGAATAAATCAGTGAGCCCGGACGGGTTTTCGGGAGACTTATTAAAAGCAGAAGGTGAAGCCATGATTTCTTATGTTAAGACCTTTCGATATTACTTTAAATAACTCAAGTATTCCTCAGGATTGGAAAGAACCATTTGTAGTTCTTATTTATAAGGGTGGGTCTCGATTAGAAGTTAAAACATTATTGGCCAGTTAGCTTAACATCAGTTGTCTGTAAGCAGATGAGGCACCTAATCCCTGAACACATTAGAAACGTGTGGAGTAGGGAAAATTGGCTATTATAGCTCCAATATTTTTTAATTAAACTTTGTCCTCGGGTATCGGGGTGCTTAAATGCGCAGGTATCACATTCGTTAAAATATCTATATTAGTGAAAAATCAAAAGTTTATAATGTTTTCGTAGTTTTCTTACAGCTACTGTATTGAAGATGCACATTTTTCCTCTGAATAAAATCTGTTCTTCAAAATTAAATCTTAAAATTAGGACGTGAACATTTACAAAAATGTAAGTAATGTGTTGGAGTAATTGTGCGTGAATTAGAGGCGATTAAGCAAGTAAAAAAATTAAAAACAAGATTTTCTAAAAACATGATCCAAGTTGTTTCTTTACAGGTTTTGTAAGGATAATTCTTCATCTACTGAATAACATGATCTAATCGCCATTTGATGTATTCTTAATATTTTTATAAAATGTCGGAAATGTATTTTTATATCACTCACGTCGTTAATAATTACATTACGCACATTATTGAATTTACTCGGTGGTTACCGCCGACATATTGTGGAAATCTGTAATAGATAGATAAAAATATATAATCTTTCACAATAAAAACAATTTTATTTTGGAAGATTACTTCTTTTTACCTATCGATTATTGAATTTCTAAGTGCAAGTGCTTCCAATGATTTCTGGTAAAGTCTCTAAAATTCAAGCTATCATTTAAAATGAGCTTAAAACTGCGGCATTTTAGATTTTCATTCTCAGACAATTTTTCTGGAAAATGGCTTAAATTTTTTCTTTAAACTTTTCGTACTAATAATACTAACAAACACAATTACATAATTACATGGAATACGCAATTTTGATGTATTCTTTAGATTTTTCAAAACTACATAAAGGTATTTACATTAAGGGAATTTTCCGTGTGTTATTGCATTTGAGAACACAACTGCACCGAAGAATTTTCTATAAGGTTTCTTAACATCTCAAAACTTTTCTGTGAAAAAGAGCTGAAAAACCGCGTCAGGCGGTAACGATATTTTCTCAAGAACGGCTTCGAAGTTTTCAATGAAAATTTCTCAACAGGACCGTGTTTTACTCTTCTGTAATACTCGTGAAGACGATTAGGGGACCGAAAAATTGAGAAAATGTGGAAAAAATACTGTTTAGGTGGTGATAGGTAGCAGCAGCTAAGAGAGTGCGGCAATACCTAAAATCGACCAAGAGATTAGAAAACTATTAGAGTGAGAAAGTGTGTGTAATTCTGTAACACTTCTAATTTCAAGTTACCATATAAAAATATCTTATAAACACACAAACACAAAATGTCACAAAAAATGCAACAACAAAAATCTCTGCCACTTCTCACGTTTCGAAATCATGTGAGCCAACAAAACAAAGTTGGGCGAGCCAATTGCATGATGAACGCGACGTGATGACTGCATCTGGAGTACTCATTTTTGTTTCCCCGAAGTAATGAGACACGACTCAAAAGACTGAATATTTAATCTTTGTCATCATTAGTTAATCATGTATTTCATCTCTAATTAGAGAGAAAAGTCTTCGTATACCGTTCTAGAAGTTATGAGACGCAAAGGAACCGCAAACTTAGTTCACTTCGTTATGACTATCACATAGTGCTTATCGTTTACTCATTTGTGGCCAGGAAATAATTTCTTTGCGGTCTTGCAACTTCCTCTCGTTGCAGAGCACATTAGGAGCTTTCCAGCTTGCACAATTTACTTTGGTTACGACGTGTATGTACCTCCGTCTTTGGGGCATCGTATGAATCAATCCTTGTGTTAGGGGAAATGACGATCAGGAACACGAGGACATCAGTGGCGTAGAATAGTGGGAGCGGCCGGGGCGGCACGTTTAGGGCGCGGCAAAATGTCACTATAAATACAATAATATCTTTAAACATTTGAAGTATTTTATTGCATATAGTTGTCGCATCTACGATTCTGACCGATGATCCGTGATCGAAATTATCGCGAAATATTTATTAATAATTCTTTGACGACGGATTAAATGAATGTGTAATAATGGCATCTTGCTCCTTGTAGCGACTAGCAACGCCCACACCGTCTGGACTGACTTGAAGGGGTTCCCAGTGATTTATTTTCAGCTTGGAATGTTCAGGACTAATATTCAGAGAGAATGACTTATATTGCATAAAGAATAATGTTCAATATTGTGTAATATCACCTGCAAATTATATTACAGTACAGTCATAATTTCATTGATGTCATCCAATTTACATGAACTTAATCGTATATATGTAGGAGCTTTCAAAACTGTGATTTTAGTGCACATAAGTCGGTGTGGTGATTGTTTAATTATTTAACTTTGTTCAAAAATTTATTTGTTCGTGTGCGTATACATTCTACTATATTAATTATTTTATTTATGTAATTGTATAATTGACATCTGCTACGTTCTTAAGCTTTAATTTATTAAAATAAAAAAATCAGAACAAGTAAACTTCAGTAAAGTAGGTGATATATTTTTAATTTATTATAATTATTTTGAAATGTTCACGATACTTTCGTTTACGAATCCAACTCGTGCATTTCTTCTTCTTTTTTAGATTAACTTAATATTTCAGCATTTTAAATTGAAAAACGTAAATAAGGAGGCGGCGAAATTTTCCTGGGCGCCGGGCGGCTGACACCCACGCTACTTATGCTCGCTCGAAATAAAGAAAAACGCACATATTCAGCATGTGTGTGAAATAGCCGCAATGGAGTAATTTATTAGATGGGAAGTAGTAATGTTACAACCGCACGTACTTTCTCGCATTTGTAACGGTTACGCAACATTTTAATTCCGAAATCTCTGACCATATTAACACATCCCAGCAATCACTTATAAATGTCATTTCATTTCCAGTCGCAGAGTGCTAAGCGCGAAAATTTAATTCGTTTAAGGTTCTCCAAGGTAAACTCGACAATCCGACACTGGGTTCCAATTATCAATAATCACCGCCTAACTATTGAAAGTGGTTCTGCCAATTTCAGACTGTCAGATTCGAAATTAATCGTTTAATTTTGAGGGAAATCCAAACATTTTTTTTTTAAATTTTGACAAAAATGGCTCAAAGATTACAAGACATTTTTCTGTATTTTTTAAAGAATAGAGAAAAAACGGTTTAGGTCCAGTTAACAACTCTAAATTTTTGAAAATTACGAACCTTCATAACATATTAATCGCTTTTTTACAACATTATTAAAAATAGAAACTTTTTTTCCAAAGAAATATATTCTTGGAATTTAAATATTTAAATTATATAATGCACTGTTTTTCAAAATAAGTGTAATTTGCTTGTAAGTTTCAATTAAATCGGGGCAATTAAAAATTAAATAAATAAGATTTTATGAAGAACGCTATCATAGTTTACTTTCATATACGTACGTAGGATAGTCACTTGGCCTGACAATAAACCCTGTAATTGAGGAAAATGATTCATACAATTTCGAGAACAAAGGTTCCCTGATAGCGCGAAGGGATACTGTGAGCAAGTAGGCAAAGGTACATTGCCAAAAATCCTACGCGATATTCGAAGAGCAGAAAGGTACTTTTCACTGCAAATCTGGTAGGTGTTGTAGGCGCCAAAAGATATCACCTAGGAACCATAAAACTATTTGGATTCAAGAGAACAGAAAAGTAACTTGTATGCGAAAGTCTGTGTCATTTTGTGTGTCTGAAAGTCTGTGTCATATTTTTCTACCGTATGTTGTTTAGTTTCAGGAATAATTTACCAAGGGCAGGGAGAAAACATATTAGTCTATAAATGATTCGGTTACTTATCTTACAATATAATACCAATATTCTTGTGAATTCTTCAGCTATAAATTAGCATTTGAAGAATAGAATCAGAATCTAAAAAGCATGCGTGCAGGAGAGCTGGGAACAAAGACCCGCAGTCCCGATCGTTCTCGCCTACAAGACCTACGCGCCGAGAGCGCTATGTTCGAGAATGCTAGTTCCGGCTCAAAAGCTAACGATACTGTTCTGATTTAAACATTGTTGCACTTCAAGGTCACGAACTGGAAGGAGAGGGGTATACTGTCATCAAATCGGAGCTTTGTTAAGACTTAAAGTTTTAGTATTGGACCTGCCGATTGGATAACAATGTCTTCTCCTTACATCTCGTGACCTAAAAGTGCAGCTATGTAGAATCGGAGTGTATGCTTATTATCGGATCGCATTCTCGGTTTCGGCACAGGAAAAGGCAATGTGATAGACTGCGGATGCTAAAATCGTCACCGAATTTCTGCGCAAGTATAGGAGTGATATCACTTTTAAAAATTCTTTTTCGAATAATTTTTCACGATGTTTTCTTTGTGAGTTGAGAGTGCTTCTTCTGATACAGATTGTTCCGATTTGACAGATATCTACTTATTCAGGTTTGTTACAAATAGTTCATCGGATTTTAAAAATGTATATTTCAGAAACTATAACACAAAGTAAGTCAGTATCTCCACGTTTATATCGTATTATATTTTAAGATAGAGATAAATATAACTTATGTTCTATTGCTTCGTTTTTCTCTTATCAACTGAGAAGACAGGGTGTGTAAAATTCTACTGTTTTCTATGACGCACTACTGAGCTCGAAAGAGGAAAACAATTGCAATACTGCGACAAACATATATAATTATATCGTTTTATGTAGTATTTGGTGGTACTGCACGTGCTGCTCTAGATACTCAAACTGTTGTAGCCTGGAGGAAAATTGTTCATTTAGGTTTCTGCGTAACGAGGGCAATTGAAGTTGTAGTAGAAGTTGGCCCCCTGTCGTCACTCTGGTCAATTGTTTTAATTGACAGCCATCTCTAAAGAGAATACAAACACACTTATCCTTAAATAATACACCTTCATCCTTAAGGAAAATGGAACGATTCTGCAGTCGAAATCTAGTTTTTAGGTATTTTATGTTTTATAAATATCCATTATTTTCTCTTTAAATTGTTTTTTGAATGTCCATATCACTCTCCAACTATTTTTTTAAATTTATATGTAAAGTTCTTCTTTCATGGTTGGCCTTTCAAGTGCTGGGTCCAACACTTTTATATACGCTACATAATGCAGCGCATAAATACTGAAACATTTACACACAGCAAGTAAATAGAAAACGTTACGTTTTGAAGCTAATCAACATAAATGTGCCAAAAGGAAGTAGTTAATGGAAAATAATTATTCGGTGAAACAAATTAACAAACTAGTGTGTTGAGAGTTGCATTTTGAAGCCCATTTTCCAAATGTTTATTTTGTAATACTGAATTATTTTTTTCAACTTACATTTTTATCAGGTAACTTAAATTTTTAGGAGTTGTTATTAAATGTCTCTTACATTTATCAAAACTTTTTTTTTCTGATTGCCTTAGCCCACTTTGCAGAACTTTATTCACTAAAGAACGGGGTAAAAACTGCTTTGGGAGCAAATATGTTAAATTAAATTTTAAAATATAACAGCGCCCACAATCCTGTCGCACTTCAGTCCGGAAGAAAGTAACGAAGGTCGAAACGTCAGCATCACTGCCCTCGACGTAGCGCCACGGGCGTGTACCGACCGCATCTCGTGGCTGACTTTTCCTAAACCGTTTACCTACCTTCTAAAAAAGCCATGGCCCGACTCCATCCCATTCTGGTTTCCACAGTATGAGGGTTGCTTGCTACGTGATCTGCTAAGAATCACATTCAAGGAAATCACTTATCACGATCGTCTTCGTATCTCGCCGACTTGAACATTTACAATTCCGCTAAGATTCTGTTATGTTCATCTCTCCCCGAGGTTTTCTCTGGACTGGTACGAGAATATATGTATGTTCTGCATATGAATGCCAACTTAACAAAAATGTTTTTCCTGCCGAAACACCGGAACGAAACGGGATTTAGCAAACACAACCGGAACGAAACGGGAAGGGGTTTAGCTGGAATGTGAGGGTGAAGGAAAACTGACCGCGGGATGCAGTCGGGCGACTCCCGGAGTCACCCGGAACGCTGAGAGCAATCACATGCACGCATGTGTTGGCCTATTGTAACTTAAATCGCTATTTTAATTTTTAAAAAATACAGGAACCATTTTTTCGAACATCGAAATACGTCTATCAATGGAAGGTTCGCATTCAGTAAACCGTGCAAATAGACTAAATCGTTTGCATTAAATTGATTCTGCTGAAGCAAACCTGAAACTGCAAACCGAAAATATTGATTGACACCTCGCATTATTTTCATTTCCAATACTATCCCCGCTTATTCTTTGACACTAGCGCTCCTTCTCGTCCTACACTTCCTTCGTACCTGCTTTCCTGCCCTTGTTCCTCCATCTGCACACTCCCATCCCGTTTGCATAACGTCTTGCTCCTACTGATAACTTCCGCCCCGCCCCGCTCCGCTCTGCCCCGCTCCGCTCTCCTTTGCGTGGCCATTAACTAAGAAGACTCTATGGTTTCGCTTCGTCCTCTTTCGTCTTACTCTGCCCTGCCCCGGAAGAAGACGACGAACATGGTGACGGGAAGAATAAAAAGAATAGGGCCGAGAACAAGTTGGACAAATAGACGGGCGAGAACGGCAAGAACAAGAAGGAAAAGGAGATAAACAAAAACGGAGGAGGCAGAGGAGAACAAGTCCGCTCGCTTCCCCCTCCTGCGCTCCCAGTGACCTCCGCCGAGAGCAAGGCCGCAGCTTTCTCAGTGTCAGCGGCCAGCAACCGCCATTGGCATTGCCCGTGTCAGTGCCACGTCCGCGAAGGCAGTGACCGGGCCGCGCGCGCTTTCGTAATCGCAGTCCAGGGGCTCGCTCCCAAGCACTTGCAAAGTTTCCCGTAAGATTAAATCTAACATATAGAATCAAACCTATTTTGTACAAAATATTTAAATGCACTTTATTGAAATTAAATTTACTGTTATAAATGAATGTGTTTTATTTGAAGGATTTCTCATTCTAATTATTAATACACCTGCTATTGCTTCTTTTGAAATATTGTAGAATACTTTATTAATCAATACTAACTTGCATTTTACGCCGTCTTTGATTAGTTTTTGACTTTTATGTTCTAACAATATTTGGTCTCAGCTGTCATGTTTACGCCATTACTAATAGAAAATGGAGTGAATTTTATGATGCTTTCAATTGACATACCATTTTACATGCAGACTGTTATTTCATCACAATTTTCATGAATCTATGTCAAAGACAGTTTCTTTGTATTGTATTACTGTTCTTAACTCTTACATGTTATTTTTTGTATGTTCGATACTACATTTTTAACTTCATTTTTTTTATATATCTGCACATGCGTGAAATTAATTTTCTCGTCTTAAATTCATGAAATACTTTAATTTTTACAAGTACCTTTTTTCGGGGAAATTGTTAAATCATTGAGAGACGTGAAGGCATACATTCTTGATACATTCTTGATATATCTCATTTTCTTCTTTTGAATTGTTGAGAAATATGCCTAATGTGAAAATTAGTGCGTAGGAAGTTTCAGCAAAAGATTTTCTTAGAACACTTTTTAAAGATATTCTTAGAATGCAATCTTGTAGCTAATCTCTGATGTTTCTTTTAAGCTGGGAAGTGTTGATAAGGAAGCCTTCGTCATTTTCTTGAACATTTCTTTTGAGTTACTTTCTTTTTCTGGAGTTTTCCTGTCTTTCGCCTCTTCTAAAAAAGTTCTATGTTTAAAAAACTCAAATGACCGCGAAGTGGGTGCGATTTTATTGTGATTCCTTGTCTCCAAACTCTCGCTTACTTCGTGAACTGTGCATTTCGTTGCGATTTTTATGATCCGTAGTATGATTCCAGTATCTGAAATCACGGGAATTCATGGGTTTGTTATGATAATGTTAACAGATGGACGTAAGGGGGTCGGGAGAACACTGAGACAAACTGTCGCGGACTAGTTTTGCACATCGCTGCATGAACATGAGAGTATCTGGATTTGTAGCTCTCTCGCCGAGAGGTGTAAGCTATACACACACACACACACACACACACACACACACACACACACACACACAGAGTTATACTACTTGTCGCCTGCTTGATTCTCGAGTGAATGTGTTAAAACTATTGTCGAAGAAGCTGTTATAGATCGAGGGCTAGAGGAATCTGAAGAACCCTGATATGCAATGAGGGAAGGGGAGCTGACCCACGGTTTGGTGCTCAGGGTGGATGTGCCAGTAGTGTTATTTGAGTACATCCCCAGATATTGACGGGAATTCATCCAGTGTTGCGCAGTCTTTCATTGCTGTATTGTGTACTCGGAATCGTTTGTCATATGATGTTTCGGCGGCAACGCGCGCACGAACACTGTCCTATGTGCGTGCCCGCTAGCCGACGTATAGATCGGCCCCGGATCTCACCATCCAGCGGGCGAGAACCGCCGCCTCCTAACGCGGGAAAAAACATGCAGCCCACCTACGGGGCTAATGACCTTAACAATTGACACGCCCGGAATCACTAATCAGTCGAGAAAGCCCGACCCAGTTTATGAGTATAAATTTCTGTAAGAAGAGACCAAATTTAATAGGTCGGGAAACATGTGGGTGATCTGGGCTGTCCGGGTGACGCCGCGTCGAAGGCTGTGTCGCCGACGTTTAGACCATCCTGTCGTGGTCTTCCTCAGGGCTGGTATGCATCCCTTCGACGCGGCGTCACCCGAACAGTCCAGATCACCCACATGACTCTGGCCGCGGATGCCTACGACTTCAACCAAAGATCATGGCGTGCAATGGAATTGCAAGCGGTTGTGTCAAGCCACTTGCAAGTGAGGCAACCGCGAGCGAACCAACTGACGAAATGAGCGTACGGAGACGTGCAATTGTGTTGGCAGCGGACGCCAAGCAGTAGCTGTCAAAGCAGTCGCTTCTAAGAATAAACTGTGTAGCTGCGCGCGTCGTTTTCCGTCGTATCCGGCCATCAGCCCGACGGTGTCCTTGGGCAGCGCGGGAGATGAGGATAAACGCCGCGGCCCAGGTGCCCGTCTCGGGCGCGCGTAATCCTTCCTGGTAAAGCGCGAGCCGCGTGGGCCAGTAGACCATCCTTGGGGGCGTCCCCGCCCCACGGCCCATTGACTGCGGCGCTGCGTGCGTGTGCGCAGCCTCTCCGCGCGGCGCGTCGCGTCGCGAGGGCGGGCCGCCTGTGTCATGGGCCACGCCTCCGCACGCAGGCCAATGAGCTGCCCTGACTGCCGCCGGGATTTCCTCAATGGGTCAGACCGTCGCACGTCATTTAGCTTTCTCACAGTTTTGTGTTACTCCTCTCTTCGCAACGGGCTAGGAGGAAGGTTCCATTTTTCCTGCTCGAAATGATTTGTGGAAGAATGAATTGGAGAATTTAGGAATGGTGTGTAACCAGACGTTCTTTCAAGTCAGCCATTTGATTTGTCTGTCACAGCTTATTTAGCGGGAAACGTTGCTTTCTATAGTCTGAACGGGAAAGCCAATGCAAATCAACATTTTTATTATGCAATCTATTAATAAATCACACCAAGATATTTCTGTACATTTGTTAATATTTATTTTAATGATAAAATATTATCCATATTTGATGTGACAATATTATCTGATAAGAATTAATTTTCAACAATAATAAGATTTCATCTATTATTATTATTATTATTATTATTATTATTTTTGTTATTATTATCTTACATTCACAGTATCTACTGGTCGGTATGACAACCACAAACAGGAATGATGACCAGGTGTGCGGTTGCTTTACTGAAGATTCAGATGGCTTTTGACATTACGGCATGTATTCAAGATTACAGACTTTTGCATATTGTAGACTTTCCTGGCATCCAAGTGAAGACACTCCAGTGCTCGAAGTGTCATTTTCGGGATTCCTTCTGTAGCTGATTTTATTATAGGCACAGTTGTCACTTTACTCAAGTTCCACTAAAATGCGTCTTCATGGGCGAGATCGGTATACTTCTGGATCTTCTCTTGATATTTTCCGGATAAATTGTGGGTATTGGGTATTGATAAGGAAATATATCGATAAGGAAAACTTGCTGATGCTTTCTATCAATGTAAGTTTTATCGGATCTATTGCCGCCGACGTGTCTGTCAGTTATAATGGAGCGTTCCCAGCAGAGTGTGTGCCCAATACTTTCAAGCACATTCTGAGGCACATATTTATAATACGGCACGGAAGTGGCGAGTAAGCCCGTTCTCAATGCCAATAATTGGTGGACCTGCTTCGCCACTTCATCATGCCTCTTTTTGTATTCCAACTGTGCGTGGCTGCTACATCCACTTGTCACGTGTTGGATAGTTTTGCTTGTAGCCTCTTCTACACGAGTCGGAGTGAATGGTAGAATCTCTCAGAATGTGTTTTCTGTAGTTCAATGTTGGCATCACTTGGTCCTGGATATCTATCATGAAGGCTTCTGTCTCCGGAAAGATCCCCGTGCTGGAGCCATGCATGCGACGCAGAGATGTCGACTTCTCATGGGGATACCTTCCATGCGGTGCCTTTGCTTTCCATAAGGTTATCTTCTCTTCCGTTTCAGTGAATGGCTGAACAGGTGGATCAAGCTTTTTCAAGTTCAGAGGACTATAGTTATTATCAACTGCACTCACTGCTTGCTGAACTCTCCCACAAAGTTCCAGGAAGTATCTTCTGAGTGATGCAATTTGAAAGCTGTGTAGAATTATGAGATCTACAATACCTTGCCCTCCTTGCGTTCTTGGAAGGGTAAAACGCTCAGTACTTGAATGGGGATGATGTTTTCGGTGTTGAGTCATAGCGGTTCGAATTGTCCTTTAGAGGTGTTGAGGTCGGTATTGCTCCATTTAATAACGCCAAAGGAGTATGTCAGCACTGGAATAACAAATGAATTGATGGCCTGCACAAGGTTTCGTTTTTAAAAGTCCGTGCAATCTTTTACACACTTCAGTTATTATGTTCTCAGTAACTGTGAGTTTGATTGGGAGTCACTGTTGGAAACCCAAATATTTGTAAGTTTCATGGGTCTCCATGAAGGTAATCTTTGGTTCATTATCCAAATTTGCATATGACTCCAAGTGATACTCACTCGCCTGAATTTATCAAAACCGAATTTCATCTTGATGTCGTCAGTGAACTTCTCCGTCACGTTTATTAGTTGCCGCATACGACTCTCTCTGCATAGAGCTTCAGGTCATCCATGTAAATAAGATGTGAGACACGAAGAAGAGCTGAGTTCCCTTTTTTAAGAGTTATGCCATAATTAGATGAATTTAGTCGAGTAGACAGATGATTCTAAGCAGAGCAATAAAGGGCTTAGAGAGTCACCCTTGAAAATCTCTCAGCGGATGTGTATAGTATCTGTGTGGACGTATTGTTTTGTATTAAGGAGATACAGTTTTGTATTCCATCGACTCATCGCTGTTTTCAGGAAGTTTTAGATAAACGGGTGCACCCTATATACATCCAAACATTGAAGGGGTCAAGAATGGGGCATGGTGCGAACGCTTTAGCATAATCTATGTAGCGTGCGTACAAGTTTCTTTGTTTTTCAAGCACTTGCCCCATAATTACAGAATCTATAATGAGTTGTTACTTGCATCCCTGAGATCCAGGCCTACATCCTTTCTGTTCATTCGCTAAGATGTTCTGTTCCTCAATGTGTGTCATCATCATTTGCGTAACCCATGATGTTATGAGTTTGTCGAAAGTTTGAAGGCCGGTTATAGGCCTGTACTTCGAGGGGTCTTTAGTGTCACCCTTCCTTGGTAACAAGAACGTTCTAACTTCAGTGAGGAAATAAGGCTGATATTATTGGTTGTGAAGAAAATAATTTATTAGCTATATGATGGTGAGTGCTGGGAAAATTTTTGAGCCAATAATTGTGCAAGCCATCACTGACTGGTGCTTTCCAGTTACGTGCTTTATTCCATGCTGCTTGGACAATTTCCATGACGATGATTGGTTCACCCATTAGACGGGTATCTCGGTGTCTGTCATATTCCATTTCAATCCACGTCCTATCTGGGTTGTGGGACACAGCAGATGACCAGATAGGCTTCCAAAAGGCCTCTATCTGTGCTTTAGGGAAGCTTTGACTCGTATCACTTACAAGCCCTTAGCTCTTTGACATATTCCTGTAGAATGCTTTCTGGTTTCTGTTAAAAAGAGTATTATGTTGTTTCCTCGTAGTGCAATTCCTGTAGCGTCGAAGGCGTTCTGTTAACGCCAAAAGCTTTTGTCGTAGGGCGTCAAGATGTTCTGTTATTGTTGAATTCAAGGGCTCGCGCTTCGTATGTACATATTTTTGTATTGATAAGGATGTTATTCACCTTTCTGCTCAGTTTTTCTGAGGTATTTCCTTTTTTAAATTGTGTGAGTCTCCCAATATATCTCCTAGTGCGTTCTATACGATTCACCAGCCGTCTTTCCGAAGGTGGCATTCTTTTTTCACTTCGATCATTGTGGGCAGTTGCTACGCGGCTGAAAAGCTTGGAACCGTTACATCTTCAAGCCACAACCGCAGCACAATAAATTGCTGTGTGTACTTCTTCGAATGATGGTGTTTGTTGTAGATGTTGTGGCAGTATTTTGTCCCTGCAGTTTGTTGCTGAATTGCTCTTGCTAATTTCTTCGAGCAATTTTGTCTGGGAATGAGATAGCGGTTCAGTGGATCAGTTCCTTCAAATTCCGCAAGTTCGGCTTTCATTGCGAATTTGCACCTCTTCACCACTCTTACCATCAATACTTTCTGACATGCTTGTCCCATTGTCATCCTGAGTTTGCACAGCTGATATCTCTACTGCCCTCAGATTACTAGGTTCTGAGGAGTTAAGCATTTTTCTTACTCCTTCCTTGATTGCTTCCGATACTGGTGTAGAGAGGAGATTGTTCTGAACAATTGCTCGACGCTGGTCCGCTATTCTTTGCTCACTAACTTCAGAATCAGGGAAACGGTGAAGAAATCTTTGAAGTAACTTTTGTCGGTAGGCCGTTGTGTCAGTCTCCATTTTGGTAATGGTGTAGTATTCACGAATGATGAAGTTATTTATTTGTGTAGTTCACTTATTCTTGTGCGTTGCGTGGTCTCTGGAAGCAATAGATTGCTTCTTTGGGAAGCACTTGCGTCAGGTACAGTTTTAAACCTGGAGATGGATGGGTGCTGCTATGTTCGGCTGTAGTATATTCGGGGTTATCCTCGATCAGGGCCCGCCCGTTCAGCTCCTGGCTCGCTTGCTGTCGCCTCCAGCGGTGGTTCCGAAGGTGCCCCGGCGCTTCCCAGGCAGCGGCTGCTTTTCCTAGGCCTTACAACGCATATTCCGTGTCTCCATAGCTATAAAGGTGTGCCATCGCCTTGTTTGCCGCCAAATGTTCTGACGTTTCCCGTCTCCCACGTGGCTGAGTTCTCAATTGCTCGGACGTAGAGCTGGACTTTGGGAGACATTATTATTATTATTATTATTATTATTATTATTATTATTATTATTATTATTATGAAAGCCACCATTATCATTTACAGCACCTTCATAAACATTCTCATCTGATGTTGAAGTGACCATAAGACTTGGTCATTATTTGCTGCACCCTCCCGGACCTTCTCACAGTTTTACAGAATTTCGTCAACTTATCACTGAATCTGCATTTACCACTACACTCAGAGCGTCGTCTCGCACCGCCTGAAACTGTATTTTCACACAACGGCTTGCAATTTATTTCTTACAAGTTACAACCTGTTTGCCACTCTGTATGTAAAAGTGAGTGACCGACCAATAAAATAGGTTCTTGCTTTACAAAGCAACATAAGTTAAATTTTCGAATTATTCGTACTATACAAGCAAAAAAAATTATCCTACAGCTACCTGAAAATAAATGCGTGCATTAGTTATTTAATATTCCGTTTGTCCCCGATTCTAAACCTCAGCTTTATTAGTCCTGCCAGCACTAGCCACCGCTGTGAGCATCGCGACCTCCCCTTCCCCCTGGCTCGTTCGCTCACAACGGTACAATATGTTTTACAACACTGCTTAATACTCTGCGAGAATCAGTGCAATAACAAGTTAATTTTAACACTTCTAAATAGTAAGCTGTTTTAGAACACAACTTTAAGAAGGCTAATCCTGCTCGAACGGATTGGCTACTATCCGGAGCCAAGTGCAGTCGACAATTTGCGGTATCAACTTGATACTATCAAGAACCCACAAAAACATGGGTTCTCACGCCATCCCAGGTTTTATGAAGTGATTTACAAGTAATGTGAACAAGAATTATCCGTTAATTCACGTTACCAAGGTCCATCAATGAGAGTTTTCTATCGAAAAATCACGAATTTTCAGCACACGTCTTTCCCTTATTGCGAAGTAAGGCGAGAAAGTAAAATTACTTATATTTGCCTGGCATGCTGAACTAGGCACAATCATTATAATTTGGGGGATGATTTTGATGGCCTTAAACAGCATCAAATATGATCAATAAAATTCTCTTAAAGAGCTTTTAAAATGTCATAAAAGCAAAGAAAAATGACATAAAAAGATGATCTAAGTAGTCCAGATGAACAATCCACGGTGTTGGATATGTTACTGATGTAATCAAGGCTTCTTCCTTGCACCATCCTTCCAATACACAATTCTACTAGTAGTAAAATAGTTATTATGCACTACGGGCGATATAAGGCTAACATCTGTAGCATCGTTCATCTGTCATATTTTTCTCATAACCATGATTCTCTTTATTCAGGCACGTTATGCAGTGTATATCGAGCTCCATATCGACGGCAATATAAATAAATAACGAGCAGTAAACAATAAAATACTCTTTATATATAAAAAATAAAGTTACTTATTTCTACTGAGATATTCAATAGCAGCATAATCCAATGCAGACAAAATATTTTGTAAGGCAAAATTGTCAATTAAAAACTATTTGTAAGGAACGAGGCACCTTAGAAAGAACTGTTGTATAGGTTTTCGGTAATAATACAGAGTTTATGCTAATAGGTAAGAAGTACCAAGAAAGGAAACATACAAAGGTCAGTGTCTTTTAACTCCCAAGTGCAAAGAATACCGCGTAAACTAAAACTATCGGTACAATATAACATACGGCTACAATATAACATACGTCCTCGCACTATTGGAAATAATATAGAAATTTTCAATTTCTGCATTTCTAGAACCTCAGATATAACTTGAAAAAAGTCCAATTCAACAAATTCAAAAAAAGCGCTTGCATCTGGTACAGGTCTGTATTTATTTCGTTTGTCAGGAACAGTATTTATTTCATACTTTTTTGCGGCATTTATTACAGAAAAGCAAGAATAATTTCACACAAGCCTTGATTTTTGTTCATTCAAAATTAAATTTATTACCTTACCACAATCTATTTCCTTTTATAAGAATATTATATACATCATACAATCATGCCGACTGACAACAACTGTGATGAATTCAAAGAATTTTTAACGACTTTGTTGCCTTTTTGAGAAATGACAATGCGTCAAATGATGCGTGCGAAATTCGAATTTACAATTCCGAATTTTTTGCAGTTTTCGAAAATAGAGAGTGTGCACCGAAAATGGGACCGTTACCACTATCTTTACAGTACTTTTATACATAACAGGAAAAAATTAAGAAAAAAATGAGAGCCGTTCCTGAGAATATAAATGTTTTATTTTTAAAAATTGCCTAATCTTGACGTCATTTGACCCAAAAAATACTAAAATTTTCGAAAATGTCCACAAAACATTGATTCTAGCTACACCATGTATTAGAGGATTTCCCCTTTAATTAGCGACTGTATTTATCAACGTTTTCGTTTCCAGAGCCCCGCAATAAGAGTTTTTCTTTCGAAATTCGCCGTTTCTTTATTTTGCGTAAGCAGTAGCAAGAACTAAAACTAGGGAAACCTCGAAGTGGGAAAAGGGAATTTATTAGAGAAACCTCTGATAAAATATGAAACTGTATGAAGACTCAGCACGCCACCGATCGTCATTTAGATATAAATTTGTCACCTGGTATCTCTTGAACCTAAGCTTAGTAACAAAGAGTTAACGTGATATTTCTTTTCTAGTACATTACGTACATAAGAGCACAATCACACCATTTGATCATTATTTTCCAAAACAGATGAGAACTATCAAAAATGAAGTAAGAGATTACCCGGTATCGTAGGAAGCTGGAAGAACGACCTTGGTTCTACGTTACTCAGACGCGAGGGTACTCGAGGTGAAGGAAACATCAAAATGAGTTGACAAAAGTAAACAAAGGATTGAAGGAGATGATGGTTAGAAGCCGTGAAAGGAAAAGTTCGGTCCAAGAACTCTAAAGGAAAAATACACAGGAAGTCAATATTCGAGATGGTCGTTAGAGCCCTAAGGAAAAATCAATGATTTCGAAGAGGAAAAAACGATCGAAACGAGACGTTACGCCCTGAGGAAGGTCGCAGAATGACGACCGAAACGTCGGCACCTTCGCAATGGACGCGGCGTCACCCGGACAGCCAAGTAAATACAAGTAGAATTTGTCGTTACAGACAATTTATCCACTTCAGGTTGTTGGAACGTACGTTCTATGCGGAGCCAAGCATTCACATTCAGATGTTTAATGGAAATTATACAAACATGTCATTTGTTAAAACCAGATAGTTTTATTTAAGCCATGTTTTGTTTACAAAAATGTTAATTTGTGAAAACGCGGTTGATGGTTTTGCTATATTTTTCAATGTCTGTCTTCGTACTGGAATGATAAAAGTCCTATATTTCTTAAAATTCTATTATTATTTTGATGATGACGCTTTTGGCGGGTTTCATCGTGGAAACTCTGAAGCAATTCGGAGTGGTACAATTTTTGTCCTTTCCTTATTCCTTCGAAGAGCTCACTTCACCAGTTCTTACATTCGCTTATTCCTGATTTTGTCACGTGCTTGTGTATTGTATAATAAATAGTCATCTTCAGCGCCATATCGAGCATCAACTTAATGATCTAATATGTTCGGCTTAATAGCAGTAAGGACTTTAGGGAACTTAACTAGGTATTGTTAGTCAATATCACTATGATCTCTACAATAAGAAACGATTGTGTATTTGTTTTCCTGGGAGAACATGAGTCATTTTTTGAGGAATCCGGAAATATTTTCAGCTTTCCCTTTGATTAAGAAAAGCTTAATATTACGTAGTGTTTGACATGAACATTTAAAGAGTTCTTTAACCTAGGCTGTTACGGGAATAAACAATTACCTTTGTCGCTTGCTTGCGATTACTTGAATTTCTCGAAAGTGAGTAATTTTCTTGCAATTTTCGAAGCTACCGATTTTCATAATAAATGGAGAGCAAAATAGTAGAAGTGATGGCGGTGGTGGTGATGGAGAAACAAGTTATTTTACAGTTGTTGCCATCTTCTAATCTTCTAGTCCTCATCATTTCTCTAATTTCCTGTCACTTCCATCAAGGTCTTCCTGTATACCTTCTTTCTTCGAGTATGTTCTTTCACACTTTTTTGGCGGTCGCTAAAGCATCAGTTCCATCATGACCCTACCAGAGTAATTTCTCTTCCTTTCATTTCCTAGGTTAATTCTTCACGTTTCATTCTGTCTCTAATTGTTTGGTTTCGATATCTCTCTTCTCTTCAGATCTTACAGCATTCGGGATGTCACTGGAAGGTTCGAACCATCGAATCGAAGGTTACGGCGTGTTATTTCCCACTTACAAGTACATTTAGGAAGCTCCATACATTCTGTATTCCCCGAGTACTGAACAGCCACACGCCGAATCCCGAGTAGTGTAGATGAGTTGCTTGCTATTTGCCGAGTGACGAAGATTCGGTGCTCGCCCTAACGACCGCGTGTCTGTTTTTAGGTCACATCAATGGGAACATTCGTCAAGCACATCTGGTGTTCGGGATTGGGCGAGCAGTAGCTCGGTGTTCGTGAGTGTCGAATGTGCGGAGCTTCTTTCGTGTAGATACCTTTACCACATTAGATGTTAGGAAGTTTCTAGCATCTTCAAAATTACTAGGTAACCAAGAATGTTCGTGCGGTTTGCCCGTGCAAAGAGTTTAGATGGCTCAGGCCATCAATTAATGGCACTGCAGTGCTTTTGACGGGGAGGAGTCCCCACGGTGGCAGGATTTTCGACACTTCCTACTTAGCTAGGTCGAGATTAACTGCTGTCTGGAGAAAATTCTACCGGACGGCTACTCTGAACTGTACTTTTCCGTAGTTTCTTTGAACAATAGCAGGCGAGTGCCAGATCAGTATCCAAACAGACTTGCCACAGACCGCACACGATATTTCCTCCTTCCTTGACCTATCTTCATTGTACTTACCCATACTCTTACATGTACTACACTACCTCACATGCCAGGGGAGACCGGTCGGGAGCTTAGAGCTTGCTCCGGCTGGAGCGGTGCCCCGCTGGTGGGAGATACCTGGTTGGGAAACCCCGGTAGTCGGACAGTAGGTTGGTGCCAGAACTCACCCCCTAGCGGGGGAAGATCTCCGCCACCTCCAGCAATACAACATGCACTACACTACTAGGCTAGTGACTTTAGCAGTAGACGCGCCCGGAAACACGCCGTCCTAAAAATTCGGGTTTTTTAATCACCTCTGTTATTACTACAAGTCTCATTAGAGGCATTGCAACTCCTTGCACATGCTTAACCCTAGCATGGAGAAGAATAAGTGTGCTGGTGCTGGCTCCAGCGTACTTCATGTGGTCGGCCAGAGACCTGATAAAGCAAGTGGACCTATATGGAAGTGAATATTTCCCAATAATTGTCCACATTAAAAACTGGCTTGTGGGTTTGTTCGACTCCCTTACAGGATCGTGCGACGTGCTGACATCCGAAGCTAATGTTGACTTCTGAATGATGGTCTCTTCGACGATGTGGGCTGTATGGCAGCATATTTCAACAGTCCTATACTCCTTGCTGATTTCACTGCATTTACCAAATCAACCTGTGAATTTTGTAACCCCTTGTGCTGATGCTCAAACCTTGCGCCAGGGCGGTGCAGCGGTGGGCAGGGCTCGCGAGTCAAGTCATGTGTTGATGCGCC
This sequence comes from Gryllus bimaculatus, assembly GCA_017312745.1. Classification (NCBI taxonomy): domain Eukaryota; kingdom Metazoa; phylum Arthropoda; class Insecta; order Orthoptera; family Gryllidae; genus Gryllus; species Gryllus bimaculatus. The sequence continues at coordinate 4,187,617 of BOPP01000033.1, read as the reverse complement.
TTTGGGGACTTTGTGTTCTGCGGTCACGTGGAAGTGATGCTGAGTGCGTGCTCCGTGGTGGGAAGTGGTTAAATCCACGTCTCGCATCGATCATCAATCGGTTAAGATCGCTCCTGCAATCAAGGCAAGTCATTGGTCGATGCATCTGTAAGGACTTTGTGACCGAGTATGACATCCGCTCATGGAAGCTTGGTTTTGTGGCCGCTTCAAATTTAGGAGTTGCGAGTTACACGAATTAAATCGATCATGAATCGGATTTGGATAGCTCCTGCGATCAGGGGATAGTAAGTCTATTAGAGCGAGTAACGTATTGATAATTCAACTGAAATAAAATAAGTGTATGTATGAAATCTCGTGTCAGTGTTCGCTGTGAGTACCTATGTCGTCACAATTGCAATCCTGTGGCAGAAATCGGCGATTTATTGACAGAAAGCTTGTATTGTGGGACCCTAGTGTCAAAACGTGTATGTATATTGTCCTTAAGTAGTAGATTACTTCCTATTAACATGTGCATGCTCTAACATACCTGGGAGTGGACGATTCTGTTTGGAACGACTTCCCCCCGAATTTGTTGCAAACAGGGACGAGGCTTCAGAAGGTGCATTTAAAGCCCAGTCAGAAGTTGCCGTTACTTTATACCTACATGTCACATTATCTCTACCAACTGGTTCAATCGATGCCATCTATATCGTTGCTCAGGGATGCGGACGGTGAAATGAGTGGCAGTCAAACAGTTCCTTCATCTGGATATCAGTATTGCGGAAGGCATATTATGTTGGGTTAAGAGAGATGTGATTGTTGTGAGTCGCCCAACACGTTCCTAGGGCAGCGCTGAACCTAGGTTTACGATTAGATAAATGAGCTGACACTATTTGAAAATGGCTGAGCTTTGTCGGCATTTTTACCAACGAGCATCAAAAGCCGCCAAAACACCAAGGCTCAACTGGCCCTCAACGAGATAAAAGGGCTTCTAAGAAGAAATGCGCCGAGGGCGTGGTAGCTGCCTGGGAGGTGCTAGGAGTAATGAAGAGAAGTTAAGGCGCTTACAAACGATCCGATTTGAAATGCCTTTTTGAAAAACGAATCTTCTGAAATCTGGCCTTTTCATCAACTACACTCCAATTGAGATCCAATACCGCTGCGAATAAATCTCCTCTTAGTCGGGAAAGGACCAGAGAGGAGGTATGTTGCAGGAAGTACAGCGATAGAAATCATGAATCACATACTTGGTCAACGAACATCTACTAAGCCAGTAAAAATAAAGCGTCATGACGAGATCAAGAACTTCATAGAGGGGAAGATGCTCCAAAAATCAGACCCCGTGGTGTTCACGAAAGTCACTTTCTCCGTTGCCGAATAGGGTTAGACAAACCTCTCCTGGTGATAAAAACCCGGGAAGGGGTCCAAGTGACTGTCCCCGAAAGGATGAGTCTATCCTTCTGAAAGCAAGGGAGGAGAAGGCGGTAAAATGCCAACCAGTCATTCCCCTGACAGTCCAGCTTCATGGAGTGCCAAAATCAAGCCAGAGGTGGTTGGAACCTCTCGGGTTATGCCACAGTGACCGCCCTCAAGACGTTGGGGATCAGGTCTCGTGGAGATCTACTATATCGTTAATTGCTCTCAGGATCTCCATTAAGATTTTCACCCAATTTGTAAATTAGGAGCAATTTATTATAAATTATTATTTGTAAATTAGTAATCTCAGCTTACTAGTGAATTTAGGATCGATAGAATAAAACAAGTTCTTCTAAAGAAAATCTTACAGTTACCATAGAATTAGAACTCATATTTTGAGATATGATAGAATGTTATTTCCATATATAGTTGGAAACTATAAACAGTATAATTATTGCAAATCTCGCTGACTTAGACGAATTATTTAAAACAGCACAATGTTACCGGTGGAAAGTACGAGCTATTGTTTATCAAACGCACTACCTGATTATTATAAATTATTGCAAATCTCGCTGATTTAGGCCAAATTTATGTAATAGAGAATTCCGTCCTTTTATCTCTTAGAACATCACGCATATAATACCGTATTTTTAGATTATTCTTGTTGGCACTTACCGGAAAGCCCGAACTACGTTATTTGCTTCTACGAACTTTTGCTTATCAAATGCGCCACCTGATTGTCAGTGGTTGTCCTACACCGGTCATTTACTACGACCGGAGATACAGGGGAACTGTTCCGCTGTGACACATCTAGAGTCAGTCAAATTAATCCTTAAATATGTCCTCAGACCACATCCCGTCGACCACAACAGCCTCAGGGGACACCCGCTACGTGTGCGCTTGCGGTCGGTGCGTGGGGTTATCTGTCGCGTACGTCACCTCATCCTCCCCAACATCACCTCGCCCATCCCCGTTTCTCTCTTGCCTCCTGCTTCTATTACGCGTGTTGATCTGTGCGTTAGTGCACGCTCATATCAAGGACGACTAGTGGAGCTACAACGGCATATCCTTTCTGGGAATATTGGTAATGGTTACACAACATTAGAATGTTGCAACTTCTATCTAATTCAATTTTAGCCTTCACCTAAAAACTTCTAAACGATGTAAGCGGGAGAGTTTCGAAAAAAAAACGAAAAAAACAACATATAGTCTATTTTTACTTTCCCGGGTGCTAATTACGCAATATACAGAGAATATTGTAATGCCGCAGAAAAAAGTTGCGACAGAAAAACTCTTTCGGCCAGGCCCCTTGTTAGGAAAAAGTGAAAAAAAAATTGTTCCTTTATATAGTACATTTCTTTCTCCAATATATTGTGTAGGCTGGATCAATTTTTGGTCCTTGATATAGAAATATCGTTTGATAAATAAACGTCTGTCTGCGGTAAATAACTATAAGATTAAAATTATGTTTTTAAACGGTTTCTTAGCCTCCGACCCACACCCCTCTTCAGCCAAAACGTGTTTTATCATTTTAATTTTTTCGCCAACATAACACTTTTTGATCTGATTGAAAAAATATGAAAAATGAGAAAATTATTCATACTATCAGAAAAAAATTGATATTCTCATAAACAAGTTCAAATGCAAAACAATATTTTTGCAAAATTACAAAAAAAAAATGTTTAGCGTGTCTTAGAACCTTGGAATAGGCTCGAAAAGAAATTTGAAAGTTCCTCTTAAACCATAAATTGTAGTGGACTCATTCAAGATTTTTTCGGTTGATGGGTTGCAGTTAAAAAAATATTTAAAAAATATTATTACCAATTTTGCGCCTTTAAACAACATTGACTTTAAATATTGTTTAAAAATGTCTGCAACAGTTCTGTTAATTCATTTTAGAATTTGTTATACATTTGTTGCACCCAGTAATATTTTGACTTTGTTGTATGTAAAAAAATATGTTTTTTAAGCTTTCTAATTCTTTTGTGTTTCACACGCTAACCAAAGACGGAAGCTTTTGGAGGTTTATAAGAAACCATCGACACTAAACCTTGTGTGATACTGGTGGATAGAGAATTACACTCCAGTCCTACATCGAACGTATTTCAGAAAAAAAATAGAAGTTTGCAGATTATGCCCTACAAAAACACAACAGTTGCAACACATCGCGAGTAACTTGGTAGCGATGAGTCCTAGACCTTTTATAAACCCAGTTTTCGGGTTTTCCATGGGGACAGGACGTTTATTTAGTGTGTAGGTAAATTCTAACAGAAGACGTGTTTTAAGGGACAGGTAGATGACAAATCGGGAAGTATGAGGGACAGTTTGGGTGATGGTGAAGGATAGTGGGAAAATGAAAGGAGACAGATTGGACCCAGATTATATTCTTAGGCAGAATTCTACGAAATAAGATTTTTTAGATCGGTATTTTGCAGATTTAGTTTTCTTGGGTGCCCCCACTCTACAGCATGGGCGGACAGAAATGACCAGAAGCCGAAATGAGTGTAAAATTAATTTGAAGGAAAATATTAAAATTATCTTTCACGATAAAGTTAAACGGGCAGTTTTATTTTTGTGCATGTCAATCTCAATGCTCAGCAATATTGGAATGGTTTCTGTCGCACATTACCGGGCTATAATACTGTAAAATACATTTTGGGGAACGGGCTTACGCAGTTGGGTGCTACTTTAAATCAATTTTAAGTTTTCATACTTTTTTTTTAAAGCAGAGTTTTCTCGCTTGTTCGGATTGTATACACTTACGATATTATTTTTTTCTGTTGTATTTATACGCATACAAGAATCAATTCTTAGATAAGGGAAACCACAACTTCTTTTCCCTAGTCTGAAACAACTGCAGATGTGATAGAGCGTAGGCTTCCGCTGCCGTAGTCAGTAATTACTTGGCCGCCTCTTAGGCACAGGTGCCAACTCTTCAGCACCATTCTGTGACCTTCCTCCTGGAGGAAGGTCGCTGGTTCCTAGGACGCAGCAACTACTGGCCAGCGAAGTACGTGACTACAAATGCCTAAGTTTTTGAACTATGCCCCACCAAATGAAAAAACTGAAAAAAATTCACTTGAGTTCTAAGAGAAAGTTTAAGATTTTTTTCATGTCTGATCCGGTGTTCTAAGATACTGTAAAACTCTCTTCAATCCGAATCCAATCTGTTCCCTTTCATGTCCCGACATCCCCCACCTATCTTTCACCACTTCTTTTTTCATAAACTGCCAAAAACTATCGTCTTTTGTTAGCATATGATATACAGTGGATTTGAAAGCTTTAAAACCACGATAATTTGTTCCATACTGGGTATTATGAATATATAATAAACTCGAAAGTAAATTCACAAAACTCTTACAGCCATTTTCAAAATATATTTGTAGTCAAAGTGCTTTAAAGGTGAGAAAATGGTAAAAAAGGTTTTTTTTATTTTTAATTACAGTCTACCAATAAAAAAATCTGAACTAAATCCACAACAATTTATGGTTTAAGAGAAACTTTTGAGATTTTTTTGAGCCTGTTCCAGGGTTATAAGACACAGTAAATATATTTTTTGGTTATTTATTTAAAAAATATATTTTTGCGTTTGAGTTAACCTCTGAGAAAATATTAAAAACTATTTTTTCTGATAGAATGAATTATTTTCTTATATTTCATATTTTTTCTATCAGATGAAATAGTGTGAAGTTGGCGAAAAAAATGAAATAAAAAAAACTGTCTGGTTGTAGATGGTAGGTCGGAGACTAAAAAACCTTTAAAAAATATTATTTTTATCATAAAGCTATTGTGCGACTACCCTTACGTAATTTGGTTCAGGGAAACTTTATGCCATCTTATGCTGGGGTACCCTTTATTGAAAGAAACAATATTTTGCGAGTTTATATCCCAAGGAGAATATTAATAAACTATGTTTTAATCCATCGATAACTAGTTATCTATATTTTACTTAACATCAATGCTCATCGTGTTTGAATCCTCACGGGAAGGGAGAGTGGTATTAAAAGGTGGCACTGGTATCAATTCCTCCTTATGGAACTTCAAATCCTAATCGTAACGTGTTATTCTTTAAGTAAGTCAATTTTCATTTTATGTACTCGTACCGCTCGAATTACAAAATGTGTTGATTGTAAACGCGTTAAAAATAATCAAAATTAATTTAATATTACTATATCAACTGTCGTTGCCAATATTTTCCCTCTTGCCCACAAAATTAAAATAATTATCACATTAAATCATTGCTTAAGACCTTAGTGGTTCTTCCCTGCGTTCGCACGCTCATTGCCCTGCTTTGTGCTGAGCGTGTTCCGCACGGTATCTCATGCAATGCGCAAGTGCGGGGCGTCATCATACCGTCGCTCTGAGAATGTCCTAGCAGTTTCCTTCCACTTGTGAGTGCGGTGGTGCGTGGATCGCCGTCCTCCCTGCTCCGCTCTGAAATCCTCAGGGTGCCCTTCCGCCGGGCTCTTTGCCCGCGCCGCGTGCGTCACGCGTGCACCCACTGCGCCCCGCCTCGCCTCGCCTCGCCTCGCCGCTCCGCGCACGCCGCTCCGTCCCGCCAGAGGTACGACAGGACGAGGCGGAAGAGGTGCGGCAAGGAGGTGTGGGTGGAGATTGGAGGAAGAGAAGGCGGCGGGGAAGTGCCTGGAAGGGTCAATGGTGGAGACGAAAGGAAGTGAAGAAAGGGTGTAGGTGGTTGTAAAAGTTTGATGAAGGTAACATGAAAAGCACTGTGAGGATATTGGAGGGGCAGAACATGGAAGGGTAGATGGCTGATCAGTGGTGGGGACGAAGGAAGGGTGAAGAAATGGTGGGGGCGGTAGGAAAAGATGAAGGGGAAACGAGGACTGGGCGTATATTAAAGTAAGGGTAGGCGTGATAGTATATGGCTGGGCGAATTACGGCAATGCTGATTAGAGGGAAGGGAGAAGGTTTGTGAAGTATAAGTGACTGGAATAGGTAGACGAAGGGGAAGCGAGTAGAACTGGGCGAAAAGTGTAAGACGTGAAGAGTGGGTGGGGAAGGGTGTCTGGATCGTAGGCAGATCAGTGTCGGGAGAAAGGTAGATGGAAGGTAAGGTGGGGATGATTAGAAAAGTTAAAAGGCGGACGAAAAGAACGCGAGGAGGCCTGGATGGAGGCTGGAAGGAGAGAAGTGTGAACAGGGCAGGACGCTGGACGCTGGGTGAAAGTCGATCAGTGCTGAAGGCGGAGGTAGAAGAAGGTGAGGTGGAAGCCATTGGAACAGATGAATACAACCCGTTAAAGGCGATTAGAGATGAGAAGAAAAGGAAGAAAGGGCAAAAGAACATGCAAAAGAGGACGCGCGGAAGCAGGAAGCATAGGAGTCGCGCAGAGGCGCGGCGCGGTTTGATGGCGTGGCGGAGGGGTGCGGGAATGAGGTGGAGGCGAGGGAACTCCCTCCGGCCTCAAGGCCCAGGACAGCAGCGCTCGAAGACGTCACGAGAGCGCGACCGGAAACCCAACTCCTCCGCTGGCGGTCGAGGCCGCGTCACCCTGCGCCCAGCGCCGGGGGCAGTAATTCACCCACGAGGCTGTGTGTGTTCTCATGGAATCTTTGCCTGAGGAACTGTATTTGAAATGGGAAGAACTTTCTATGACTCAGATGAGTTATCTATTACTAACACTAACAAATGAGACAAGTTTGTAATAACTATGAACTCTGCCAGTGAAACTTCTTAAGTTTATCATACGTTTTACTTTTTCAGCTAAAATAATCCGATGAAAAGTGCTTCACCTGTAGTTAAAAAGTAGGTGGATAATTTGTAACAACAAGCCTCTCATAGTCTTCTCGTCCCAAATCTCAGACCAATTCCTTGGTAACACGAACTCAGAAACATATTAAATACACATCTCGCTTATCTATTGAAGTGAGAAGTTGACAGAATCAACAGAAACTTAATTTCTACAAAAACTGAGTCAAAACTGCGTATATTCCTGTGTATGCAGTAATATACACTTTGCCATACGAGAAAGTAACTAGTATTGTGGCACAGCCTTTCTCGTACTGGTTAGTTTATGTATATCTTCAGTCTGGGGTATTAGTTCGGTTTTGCCCTACCCATCTTCTCAGCTGCGACCTATTGGCACCTAAAACACTTTTTTCATATTTCGTAAATTTTTCGGATTCCTAATAATAGAATAGAAATCTGACTTTAAGAATATTACAAAAGAATGAAATGTGGATTAACTCGACCCTTTTTAATGAAAATTTGGTACTGTTTTAAAGAAAATATAATTTCGCGTATCTGAAAAAGCGCATTTTGAAGCTAATTTTCTCCCAAAACTTTTCAGTGGTCAAGAAACTTTATTAGAAACCATTTCAAGTACTTTTACTCAAATGCAATACTGATCAAGAAATGTCCTTAATGTACTTATAAACGATACGAGAAGCAATAACAAATTTATTTTTGTAATTTTGAGAAAAATATGATAGATGAAAGTAGCATTTATGCCACTTTATTCAGGGCATTTAGTACTGTTCAAAAAAAGTGTGAAGAAACACGTTCGAGCCGTTTTTGAGCAAATAGAATTAAGTCTTTTTCAAAATGTGCCATTTGGAGCTCATTTTCACTAACAAGTAATGAGTTTTCATAAAGCTGTGACATTTTAAGCACTTTTACTCATAAATGCTATAATGTATTCAAATACGAGAGAGAAATGTCAAAAATATTAAATTTTTGTATTATTTAATTAAAACAAGAGTGACAGAGAAATGACATTTATGTCATCTTATATTGTGCATTTAGAACTATTCGAACAAAAGTGTAAAGGAAAGATATTAGGCCGTTTTGGAGGAAAATTTGCTTTTAGTTTTTTTTTTAATATTGGCAGTATTTCACTCAAAATGTTTTCACGACAATGTACCTGACATTAGTTAAAGAACTGATTATGAAGAATAAATTCAATTTCTTCATATTTTGAAAAATTTTCGAAAAATTGTACATTACTTTATTATATATATATATATACTATAATATATATATATATATTTTTATATTATTATATATATATATATATATATACATATAAACATTTCATAACTTAAAAACGTGTTTTTCGCTTGAAATTTCGAACTCGATAACAGGCATTGCATAACATTTATGTACTACGCACACTACTCCATTTGCATTACGTATTCGAGAAAATATGAATCCTAGGAAAGGGAAAATCAGAAATGACTTTTTGTGTTATTAAGAAATTCATTTTTGAAATTTTAAAATAAATTTGAAACAAGAATTACTTTTATCTTCATTTTTGTAATTTTGCATATTGTAGTGAAGTTTGTATTCAGACTTTGAAGTTGAAACCGAATAGAATCTGAGCAGAAAGTGCTACTCAATTTCAGTTCAGACGTTCCAAAGTAGGTAAATAACCTGCTAGAATATATAGATAAATATCCTCGTAGAATATATCCTTGTGCAATTGTTAATATGCAAGCATTCTCAAAAAGTTTTCCTCATAATGTATATTTCATTTTTATCATGAGCAGATTTGCTATCCGAAGGACGTACTGAATCCAGTTTTGGATTAGATGATAGCAATAATCGGAATTTTTTATTCAATAAAACAAGTTTTTCTCAATATAGCGGACGTTCAGTAAAGTGTGTCGTCTGATACAAAAGGTTGGTCACTATTTGAAACTATAACCAATAGTTGTGAGCAACGTGACAATGTGGTGGACATATCTGAAGTAGATAGACGCATCTTGGTATATTGTAGAAAACTGATATGATTCTCAAAGTCCTTTTGTTATCTTTGATAGGAAATTCCACATTGGTATATTGACGTATGCATGTTTAACTGGTATGAAAATTTATTCTAACGTATCTGGTACAATGGGGTCTGCAAACTTCCGCGATGTTTTTGTATACATATCTTCTATTTTTGTACTCAAGATAAACTTTTCACATTCTTTCCGTCAAAATAATTCCGAAAACCTAATCTGCAATGAAAATCAAAACAAATGTATAATAGTAGAAACATTCCGTGGTGGTAGCAGATATCTTATGGTAATACATAATATGGTAAAGGAAATAATATCCACAAAAGTTTTAATAATTTTTATTAATAATTTTCCAGAGTTAACTTACGGGAAACACTTTAGTTCAATTTATCTACTTTCAATTTATTCACTCTTGCAAAAGATGGCTGCCACCTAGCTGTAACCAGCATGCTTTGCAATTTCATATTTTTTGACCATGTTGTGAACATTCATGGGAGATCCACGTTGCTTGGGCAAGATCCAATGAGGATGGGAAAAGTGTTTTCCCGAAAGTTAACTCTGGAAAGTTATTAATAAAAATTATTAAAACTTTTGTGGATATTATTTCCTTTACCATATTAAATAGAAATATTGTTAATAAACTATAATGCTACCCCAAACTCTTCGTCATAGATAAGTTTTTCAAGATGACCAAAATACTCAACTCTTGTGACGAAACAAGCTATCATTTTATACCTACTGGATGAAGTAAATTCAATTAAAAACTTATTTCTTATTAAAAAATCGCTACACTACAGGGCATCTGGGTTGGAGAGACAAATTTCTCCAACCATGTCTTTGCACAAGCACAAAAATGCACAAACGGACAGCCAACTATTTGTTTGTTAACTGGATCTCCACCATTAGTCACTACAATACAATACATCACTCATGGGACCATTCACCTTGTCGAAATTCTACTTATGTTCACTAAAAACGGATTTTGACGGATCGGCTTCATCACGAAGACTGCGCTATATATCAATCATCGAACTCTGTGAAAATTATATTTCACATCAAGTCTCGTATTCGCCCATATTCTGAAGAAGAATTGTTATCTGTGGGATCAGAGAAACATATATAGTTCACGAATCACCCGCAAGCAAGAACATTATGGCGAATGAAACGATACTTTGGGAGACCCCTCCAGAAATATAATCGGCTGTCATTCAAAGAGGATGGAAGCCTCTGATATGTCGCTTCTCGCGAACACTGATTGCCTATGAATTTAAGATAGACGAAACGGCTCCTTGGTTAATTTACGATACTGGGTGCGTCAACGGCGAATGTCATTCGTCCCGTAAGTGTAGTGCATGTTGTTTCCTCGCGAGAGGCTATGATCTTCCCTCGCTGGATCGTGAGTTCCTACGTGGGATCTACTCGTAAGCTAGCGGGGTTTTCCGAACCAGATATCTCCCACCAGCGAGACGAGCACTAAGCTACCGACTAGTCTCCCTGCATGTGGTAGAGTAGTACATGTAAATGTAGGTGTGTAAGTAAGGGGTGTAAGTTACGGAAGAAATTAAAAAGTTAATCGAATTGTGTAAATTAGGTAGTTTTTTTATTTCTGTGTTGTTTTTTCTTTCTGAACAAATCAATTTATTTCTTTTAAAAATAATGAACAATTTACGTGTTTCTAGAGTGTTTTTAGGCTTTTGCAATGCAATTTTTTTGGCTAGAAAGCATTTTTTTTTTCAAACCAACGTGTGAGTACTTATTGCGGCTCAATCATTCGGAACATCCAAGCAATTTATTAGACAAAATATGCTTTAAATTGCTTATGATCTTATCTGCGTAGTTTCAATGTTTCTTCCCCGACATTCTGTATTTAAAACTTCCTTTGTTTCAATTAAAAACCGTGATCCGTGATTCCTCACCGGTTGGTGGTGACCGGGTATTGATGGCATTGGTAAGAGTAAGATGGCACTGGGAAGAAACTTAGCTGAAGTATGTAAGTTCGCCATAAATTATATTATCAAAAATAACTTTATGCTGAAAGGATCGAGGGATTAATAAAAAATTAGTTAAAATATATTTATAAATTAGACAATCATTGTAACATGCTAAGCTATACAATTATTAGATGCAAGCTTAGAAATAAGACGTTTAACTTTATTGTGAAAGCGTAAAATGTAGTTAAAAATTTAGTTATAAATACTAGTGTATCGTTAAATTAGACAACCTTTGTACCACTCTAGCTATAAACTTATTAGGTTCAAGCTTAGAAACAAGATTAATGTTTTCAACCATTCAATTATTTAGTAGATTCATAGGCTGATGTCTAACAATGTAGTTTTTTATTATCGTATGATTTATAATGAATAACATTTTCTTCGTTATACTGAACTGATTGCATATTAACTGATTTGACTTTCTGCTGATGCTATTTTGACACGCATGTTGCGTATTAGAGTACCTTTGAGCCGCTAGAGGTGACCAACTTAGTCCGCGAAGTTTATATTATCTGTGAGCTAGTAAATTGCATTAGACATCCGCTTGACTTCGATCCACTGTAAAAAAAAAGGCTTAATTTCGTTTTTCTTATTGTGCGAACGTCACATTTTCCTCAGTTTTTGGGGACTCCACTAACGAGGCGTTGGCATTAGTCCTAATTTCCGTTATTTGAAGAGGAAGTGAAGAAAAACTCGTATCTATTTCTAGATTCTATTTAAAAACTAATTTCCTGTTTTATTGTGATTCAGTAGTGATCACCACATTTGTGTGGCTGCTTGACGGAGGTACCACATAAGGAAAACAGTCCCTGCGTGGCAGCTAGACAGATACCTGCTTCCGGTAGCGGTATGCCTGCCCTAGGAATAAACGAGCGAACCCACAAAGCCAGCTATTGTGACGGTCGTCGCTTTTAAAATATGGAGATAGTTTTATGACTGTTTCGAAAACGCAATTTTTTTTTTTTTTTTTTTTGTCTTGTGTGTTGAGTAATTCACTCAGTTGAATGAAAGGATGTCCTGAACGAGAATGTTTTGCATCTGATGTGAAAGTGTACTTGTGGTTAGAATGTGGTCAGCAGTATCCTTTTCAATGTGACGTTTTCTTCCTCAGTAGTTTGTGCATAAGAATTTTGAGGTTTTTAATTGGTTGAGGAAATGGGTGATAATATTTCGCTAATTATTTCTTTAGTTTTAATGTTGCATTCTCCGACTTGAACCTATGTCACCCGGAAGTCAGGCTTCTTTATTTAGAAAAATTATTTTTGCTTAATATAGCAGTTCAGACAACATAAACAGGAATAATGAATTTTCAATTATTATACAGGAATTTTTAAATGTAATTTCGGTTTATTGTTCCAATACAATTTTCCTCTAGAAATTCTTTTGGAGAGAGTTGCAAGTGAGGACAGAAACTGCCACCTCAACGCTAACATCAGAGATTCTTGCTGAAGTGGTCTCCCTCTTGCATTGAGACACGTCGGCGCCGCCAACTTTCCCTTTCAACAGAGGATGCCTACCGCGTCGATTCATAGCGTCGCCTTTCCCCTTCCCTCTTCTCCTCCTTGCCTCTCCTACCTCCGCCCCTGCTTCCCCCTTCTTCCCACCCCCACTTCACCGAGCCCCCGCCCACACCATGGCCGCGACCCGTCATTTCCCCTCTGCCTCCTCCTCCTCCCCCTCCTCCTCCTCCTCCGCCGCTGCTGTCTCGTGATAGTCTACCGACGCACGGACAGGACAGCCTTCCTCTTTGGGCTTTCCCGATTTGCGGTTCCTCAACCTTAGTGCAGCTGATTACGTCCCTAAGCCTTTGTCGGCGACTTCTCGTATGTTCCAGTTACGAAATGGTGGATTCCCGTACGTCGTTCATGTGCTACCGTTGCCTGTTCCGGTTCAGTCAATAATAGAAACAAATGAATGTTTATTTGCGTTTGTTCTCATTTGGAATGGCACAGATAATTTCCTAAGTGTCTTATATAAAAGTGAACTTAGACATATTATCTTTCCTTTATAAAAATATGATAAAGAAAGACTTCGGTTTCTTACGGTATATGACTTCAACATAAAGCTCTATTTATGTGCTGTTACTAAATAGGGAATTACCCCTTAAAAGTTCATCAAACATATTTTAAGAGGAAACATTTACAATTGTGTAGATTTTGCTGTGAAGAACCCATTTGGCACATAAGAGTGCAATCCGCAATTCACGATGCACTACATGCGTAACTACAAAAAAAGGAGGATACAGTAACCTTAAAGCCATAAGTTACAATTTGAGACTTTTCTGAAACTTCTACAACAATGCTTTTAAGAATAGAGCTTCTAGCTGCTCCCACCTTTTCAAGGGTTACTAGGCATTTACGAAATCTCGAAATCTACATGTGGCTTAATTGGCTATTTGACATTTTGTACAATCTTTATTACATCGAAATATTTCTATTTCTAAATAAATTATTACTAATTTTAGTTATGTTTACCCTTGCACAATACCGGGTCAATGCATTTATTTATTAGCTGAAGTTACCAGCGTTGCTCATCTATCATCTTTTACGCGGACAAGAGAATGACGTACATATTTTGTGTAAAATGTAGTTTTAATCAGAGCGTTGTGTAAAATGTAGTTTTAACCAAGCTGATCCGCTCTACCCCGCCCTACACCGCCCCCCCGCTCTACCCCGCCCGCTCTTACCCCGCCTACCACGCCCTACACCCCCGCTCTACCCCCCTACACCGCCCCCCGCTCTACCCCGCCCCTACACGCCCCCCCCGCTCTAACACCGCCCTACACCGCCCCGCTCACCCGTCCCCCGCCCTACACCGCCCCGCTCTACCCCGCCCTACACCGCCCCCCGCTCTACCCGCCCGCCTACCTCGCCCTACCACCGCCACAGCTCTACCCCGCCCTACACCGCCCGTTCGCCACGTCGTTTTCCGCCCCACCCCCGTCGTTTCCCGCTCCTCCTCTCCCCGCCCCAACCCTCCTGCATCTCCTCGCTCCGCCCCACGTTCCCACCCTGTCCCCGTCCTACCCCACTCTCCCTCCGTGTCGCCTCCCCTTGCTACATCCTGCATTCTGGGGTTTGTCCCATTGACAACAGGGGAATGCCGGAGCAATACTGTGACAAACGGGCACACTCGATCTTTCCTTCAAATTTTTTGTCCTATCTTACCCTTACACACACTTTCACTTACGTACACTACACTGCCAAACATTCCGGGAGACCGTTGGGGAACCTGTTCTGGCTGGGGCGGTGGCCCATTGGTGGGGAAATACCCGTTAGCCGTCGGTAGGTCGACGCCGGATCTCGCCGTACAGCGGGGGAAGATCGCCACCTCCCGAGCAAAAACCATGCTCTACACTTACGGGACTAATGACCTTAGCTATTGATGCGTCCTGAATCACTAGTAATCAATCAATTCGTATCCGTCTATCATGCCAGTCCTTCTCTTCTAGATCTCCTCTTCGCATATCTTTAAAAACCAGATTCTGTCATTCGTCTCTGGGGCTACATCTTTTTTTCGAAGGGAAACTACACAAACCTTTCTGGGCGATCTTCGACAATCAAGCTTCTTCACTTGACCAAACCATTTCAACCTTTCTTGTTTCTAATTCATCTTTACTTCATTTTTGAACATTCATTCGCTTATTAATTTCTTATTTATTTACTTCTAATATGTTCCATTTGAAATACTCTACAACTTCTCAAAATGACCATACGTAGATTCGTTTATTTTTCTCTTTCTCTTTGCCTTAAATCCTATGTTTCTGAGCAGTTGATTGGACCATTGCATTTTATTGCGTACATGCTTGCATTATATTGCGTTGCAATACGAATTACGTCCTAGAAACAAATTAATTAAATATTGATACAATAATCGCTGAGGCAAAAATCCATGATGTGAATAAAAAATTAGAAACGAAACATAAATTCGAATTATAAAATTACGCAATTCATTAACATAATTTTCTAGAAGTGTTTAACAACTTAATAATTTTCAAATGATTCCTTTTGTATTCATTGGACAATAAAGTACATAATTTTTCATTTCTACTACTGATTTGAAGCAACAAAAGCTCGTCTACTGAGATACTTTAAAAATAACAACAAATCAATTGTTTTCATTCTATCCAATGACGCTACTCACAGTTCTGCTGGCATCTCGCATTCCACAGTTTCATTCTTTCTTCTGATAGGCTGATATTTCATCAGACTGGCAACGTTGTGTTACATTGTGCAATAGTATCACAGGTGATACAGAGCAATAGTTATATATGCAATCAAGTTTTTAAAGGTTGTTATTAGTATTGTCTCGTCCGCGACGTTCTGTAGGTTTTGTGTTGCCATAGTGCTTCATATGCCGAAGAGACATCGGTGAATATAGTCACGATTCGTAAGAAACAAATAGATCCATTGTGGTTGGCAAATGATAGCTCATTGTTAACACAGTGTGCATATTTAGATATCTATTTGCCACATTAACAGCGCATAAATATAGATCTCGCAAGAGCGGCGTTACTGATTTACATAATACAAATTTCTGTAATTTGTGAAACATCTTGAATATATCTAGTCGGTGAGGAAGTCAATAAAATAAATGTAAGGAAGTATTCAAAGGGAATATTGTAGAAAGAATCACAATTCTTTGTTTGTTAACAAGATTCCTCGATGTTACATACGTGCCCAAAAAGTTGCTTGGCTAGGCAGAATCTGTTGATTTGATTCATATTCGCTTGCATGTTTTCTGCCGTCGCAATAAAACTCAGTTTCATTACCTTTAAAAACTTTCATCCTTGCACTTGCAGAGATCACTCAACCTTTATTAACTTTGCAAAAAACGGGAAATATAAATCTTGGAGATCTCAATTGCCATGATGTAGTTTCCGTTACTATAGTATTTATATTGTAGATATTGTGTTTTACAAAAACCACGTAAATTTTCTCGATTTTCCAATTTTTTACTCCTCTAAAAGTTTATTTGAAATGGAGTTTTCAGAAAAGCCTAGATCAAAACCTTTTAACCTATAAAACGATAATTTTCGAACAAAAGTTTTGAGCTTTTTTTTAGTAATAGTAGTTTTGAGCGTTTTAGACTCTGCATCAGTTATTACACTTCAATATCTTCTTTGAAATTTTGAGAAACTTTCTTGATGGACATTTCAATCGTTTCTGTGCACAAGTGAGTTAAATTATTACAATTCTAAATTTGTAATTTGGCTGTTAACGACGTTAAAGATGTTAAAATATTGCAATAGATGTAGATTTATTATATTTCATTTTATAATCAAAATTCTAGTTACGAGCACCGTGTTTTATTCGAACAAGAAACATGTAACAGTTTTTGAGGAAATCTTTTTAGGAATTTTTTGAAAATTGTCAATGTTTGTCTCAACATGTAGCAAGAATTAATATTTTAGAAAACTGTATTTGTGATTGTATTTAACTTTGAAACATGGGGTTTTTCGATTGTAAAGAAATTTGAGCTTTCTTCTCCAAGTTTTGTGATTTTCGCTTTAAATAAATATAGTGTGCTATCATTCATTATTAACTCGTTTTGTAGCATAAACACTACATTATTGAAATGTTTAAAAATAATTAGACTTATTGGAATGAACACTTACCTGCCGTTAATTGTCTATTTCGTCGTTTAGCTTTTCCAGATGCAATTGTCTTAAGCAGTCTATGTTTCGTCGTCTAGTGTGAGCAATAGTGTGAGGGTTCAGTTAGCGAAGTCAATTTAGCGTGATTTAGTTCTAAGATTGGGCATTTTTAAATGCAAAGATTAATGAGTTATTATGCGCGTAATATCCAGTATTCTGTAGAATCAAGTGTTGTATTACAAATAAAATTCAGTTAAATTTGCACGAGACTCGTTTTGTTTTTAAATTGAAGTGGCGAGTGCGGGCTTTTTTGCTATAGTCCACAACAATACACGTCTCCAAATTTTTGTAAAGATTTCAATTCCATTTTCAGAAACATTTTTAACGTTGTGTTCACGCGATTAAATTGTTCAAGACTGTTCATTTCATTAGTCTGATAGAATACATAATGAATGACATGAAATAATATTTTGATGAGGTTGCGATTTTTCGTGTAGTTTATTTTTCTGTTGTAACTTTTGTTGAATTGTTGGTTTGTGCAATGCAGTCCTAATTCTCCCGTTTTACACATTTCGACTGATTTTTTTATGGGTTATTTTTATCTTTCTGAAAAAGTAGACTTATTTATTTTCTAAATAATAAACAATGTACATGTTTCGAGAGTGTTTATGTTCTTGTGCATTGCAAATTTTTCCTAGAAAGCATTTTTCAAACCAACTTTTGAGTGCTTATTGCGGCTTAGGCATTCGGAATATCCAAGGAGTTTATTACACAAAATGTGTGAAACATTGTCTTAAGAGCGTATTTTCGTCGTTTCCTCCCCGGACACCCTGAATACATATTTGTAGGTATATATACAGGAAGAAATTGTGGGGTGTAATTTTATCGATGTCAATATTAGTTAAATAACCCGCCTGAATTATGACGATACATCTCTTCAGTCTCCAGTAGTTATTCTTTCCGTACCAATAGTCTTTCGTCGTGGAGAAAAGTAGCAAGTGTAAACAAGTGTAGTTAAAAAAAAATAGGCCCCAACTACCCTCTAGACGCCCACGAAACGAAAATTAATTTCACAGAAGACAGCACAATTATGACGCAAATGTTGGTTAATACTCTGCAAGTGCAAGTGGAGCAACATCCTTTGAGCTGTCACTCATCAACGAAAATGACTCACATACTGTACTTCAGTGCAGGATGCAGTGCAGTCATGCCTTTGCTTGCAGACATTTGTTATGACGGGATGTGCAGAACAACAAAAAGAGTGAGTGGGAATTAGTATACGAAATTTTGAAAATTTAGAACTACATTCCCTTCACGCCATAAGCTTATATCTTTTCCTGTTTATTTTTCGTACATCCAAATTTGATTTTCCTACACATTGTACACTTAATTATTTGTAGAGTATATTTGATAATAAATGAAGATAATTTAATTTATATTTTTAATACTAAATACAAGAAAATACTCTAACATCCATTAAGAGTAAAACACTTTCATTCATTTAATACATGACTGTAAGTGGTGTGGCCCTCGTATTCACATCGTGTTAGGGAGGATGTGTTTTCACCCTTTTCATTATTGCAATTGTTCACGTCCTTGAAAGACATTTGTATATCGAACAAGTATGATGAATAAAATTTTTAAAAGAACCTTTTCATTTTTTGGATATGAACGGCAGTAACTGTAGTTTCATAAGTTAACATTAATTCTTGTTTGGACACTCCTGGTGCAAAGTGTGATCTTTGTGTTGGAATTCGCAAACTGTGAGTAACGAGATGTTCATGAGAAGTTTAAAAAACACGTATAGTAAAAAAGCACCGAGCAGAGAGGCTATTCCTGCCTTATTTGACCAATTCCTGAGCTCAGTGATGTAGCTAGATGGTAGCACGGGTGGGGGGAGCAGTGTTCCCGGTGGCACCATTTTAGGAAAACTAACTGAAGCTAATTTAAATTTATATAATTGAAGTTTTTAATTTAAAAAATCATGTTTATTTGAAAAGTAATGTAATTTACGTTTTTCATTATTTGAATTTAATTCAGTAAAAATGTCACTTGCCCAATTGAAATGAAAGTAAATTGTAAATTTAATTATAATAAATTCCGTAAGTTATTGGCGTTTTCCGGAAGATATTTTCATGTTGTTGATTTTTTTACATTTACTTCCTACATTACAGGGAGAAAAAGTATTGGAATCACCTTATCAATGCCATCTCTAATTTTGGGTTGTAATATACGTGATTAAGGTTCTTTAGAGATCGCACACCTTTCGAAATAGAGGTCCAATGGAATGATTAGATTGAAGTCCAGTACAACCATATACCTACGATGGTTCCGATTGGTACAAATGGCGAGTAGGTGCATACAATTTTGTATCCATGCACATATTTTTATTTGTTAATTTGCTCAAATAGAATTTGCATTTATAATTATGGTTTAGTGCCGGTAAAGGCTTTACGTTTAGAAAGAAGATCGGTTTTCTCAAACAAAAGTTGTGATTTGTACTTTAAATGAAATGGAGAATGTACCATATTTTTGTCGTTTGCTATTATTAACAGTTTTTGTTGCATAAATAGTAATTTTAACAATAACTTACAATTAATAGAATGAAAGCATATCTGTCATCGTTTGTTCGTAGTATTTTCCTGACTTATTATAGTGTGGCACACCAGAATGTCACTCGAGTGTAATACATCGTAATGGATGCATCTAGAATGTTAATATCCAATGAACACGCGTAGCATATCAACGAACTATAAACATTTAGGCGCCATGCTGGATGCTAGACGAGAATTGTATAGTCGAGATACGACACGGCCTGGTGTCTTTAATATGGAATTTATTATGGGAGGGCGTTGAAAATTTATCTTAGCAAAAAAAAGCGAATTCTCACTCTCACGGATGCAGTCTAGCAGTTCTCATGGTATGAACGTTACGAAATTGTAATTTTGCGATAATGGATTTACGTTGTGGGTAAATATTTGTTTGGTTTATCCATAAGAGTGTAGGCTAAGCAGTATTGTTTATTTGAGTTTTAAGTGGGTAAATGTTTGCATTGTTTTAATAATAGTGTCATTTATTGTCGTGTATTAATTTTGCATTTAAAAATATTTAGCTTTCGTGGGTTTATATGAGGTTAATTCCGTAGTGGGAATCACTAATTTTAAGGAAATAGTAGTCGCGAATAGAGGTTAACCGAAGCCTAGTGAGGGGAAAGTCGCGACGCGATCATATTAGAGCAGATGTAGGGATTTTCCGAATAGAGGACTGTATAATTAGCAACAGTCGGGTAACATCCGAAGTTTACACGGACAGTAGGCACATAAATTACATCACAGGAGGACACAGGGCATCCCCTTTTGGAAAAGGCGGTGACATCATATCAACCGAGAAGACATGCCGTAAGCTTACGAACTTTGTCAAAGCCGTACGGTTGAATAATGTTTCAAGTCCATAGAATCGCGAATTAATTACGAGCTCGTGACATGTTATTAGAATGTTGCTATAAATGTTATTTGTTGTTTGAAAAGAAAATGGTGATATTGCATTGATTGCATTATTGCATCAATTCAGTTGGTAGTAAATATTTCCATAGAAATTTCAGAAATCGTGATTTCTTTACAGTCGCACATCCACGTGCAGCAGATATGGTGATGTATTTTTTACGTCGAACTTATTCAAGATCTTAATAGAAAAACAGAGCTAGCTGATTTATGAACTATTAGAGCAATTAAATTGCGAGCATTGCTTGACAAATTAAATTAGAAAAATCATAAAAACGTTACATATGGTTACTTAGCTTGGGTAATGATAAAATAAGTTGAGTTGAAGATAGCTGATGAATTGGAAAGGTATAGGCTCATTGCAAATTGACATGACTAACGCGGGGCAGGTTCATTTTGGTTACAATAGGTCTACTGAATGAATTTGATGGTCCGTCGAATAGAGCGAGCACGTTCACAATACTGTGTGATATTTTACGTTTTTAAAAATTTTTGGGTATCAGGATTTCCTGCTGAAGTTCACTACAACATACAAGTCCAATTATTGGTAAATATAATCACTTTAATTACATTTTGAGAAAAACGTACAGTTTAAGAAACAAAACTCTACGTTGATAACGAATTGTGATTGTATTGTTCCAGAATTGGTATAATTCCCTCATTTCTTTAGTCTCTGATAATAAGTACCGTATGATAGAATATTCCGGAGGGAGTTTGCCTTTCCCGTATAGTGCTTATGTTGTACTTTTCTGTTCTGGTTTTCTACAGTTTTTCCTTTTGTGCAACGTAATCACAAGGGTTCACGTAGTTCAATTTCGTTCATGTGTTATCACAAAATTAGATTTTACAATTTTTTTGCGTTTAAAGAATCAGACCGTGAGGATTCATATTTCGCTGGAATGGCAGTGTAGTACGAATAATTCCCCCACAGTAGATTCCCCCACAGTAGATTCCCCCACAGTAGATTTCTCTCTTTTTTTTAGATTTCTTTCAGAATCTTTTAGAATTCTTCTGAGATTCATTCATATTTCATCCATTCATTCACTCATCATTCAACCTACATTCATTCATGCATTCACTCATCATTCAACATACATTCATTCATGCATTCACTCATCATTCAACATTCACGCATTCACTTATTCAATTACATACTCATTTACTCATCCGTTCATTGATCATTCATTCTTTCAATCACTTACTCTTCATACATTGTTCACACCATTCAGTCCCCTGGCACATCACTAACGCCTTCGTAATATAATGCGATGAAGCGAAGCCCACGCCCTGCGGCCGCAGTCGGCATCGCGTCTGCTCTCTCTGGCGGCGACAGCGCGCTCGGCTCCGAAGGCGGCGCCGGCGGCCGCCAGCCCCGCCACCAGGATCACCAGCGCCCCGTGCAGGTGCTGCGCGCGCAGGCGGACTGCGCGCCCGCCGCTGGTGCCGCTCCGACCGCCACTGGCGCCCTCTTCGCTCTGCGCGCGCAGCTCCCGCCGCGCCGCGTCCTCGCGCATGCGCGTCCACCACCACTCCGTCAGGCCTGACGCCTGCGCACACGCACGCAGCCTTACTGGGACAGGACGCGTTGGTGCTTGATTGAAACAAAAACGCGGAGTAGAATAATCTTTAAGTTTTATCTTTTTACTCGCTTGCAAAGCGTAAGGAGTGTATTGCTTGTTGGGGTGTCATTACGAATCTACAAATCTATATGTAAATAAAAAGGAATGTGCGTATTTTTATCGCACCTAGACGCAAAAAAATACTCTACCGATTCGTTGAAATGTTCGCACTTTGTTATTGTTTGTAATGGGACGATTTAAAGAGTGCTTTGAATTAAATCGGACATATGGGGCATTGTGGAGGACTATTTATTCGTTTATGACGACTCAAGCGTCCCTGCACTCTAAGCAACCCACCACACCTTAAAGATTAAGCGCGTCTTCACAGCATACAAGTGTTTTGCTTCTGCGGTTGTGAAATGTCCACCGGAATTATAACTTGAATGTCGGACAAGTAAATCGATTTTTTCCAAGACGGTCTCATAGCGAGCAAATGCCCAAATTTGAGAGAGAATTTTTAACAATAGGATACTGGACAACTATGTCATACTGTACACATAGAGCGTACCCATACTTGCGAGAGAGCCATTCATCTATAAGAGCTTTTGCACCACATAGCCTAAAACCTGGCAGTCGCTTGACCTGTAGTGAGGCATGGGCGGGTCTGTTACGAGGCGTGGTCGTGCCTGTGGTCGGGTGTGGACCATCTATAAGAGCTTTTGCACAGCATAGCCTAAAACTTGATTACCAGTCACTTGACCTGTAGTGAGGGATGGGCGGGTCTGTTACGAGGCGTGGTCGTGCCTGTGGGCGCGGGCGGGGATTTGGGCGTGGGCGTGGTCGTGGGCGTGGGCGTGGCGGCGCACCATGAGGCGCAGGACGGCGCGGCCCAAGGGCGCCGCCCGCGGGTCGCCGGGGCGCAGGAAGGCGGCCACGTGGAAGGTGAGCACGGGCTCCTGCAGCAGCGGGAAGAAGAGCGGCCGGCCCGCGCCGTCCAGGTAGCGCTCGCTTGCCGCGTACATGCCGTTCAGCTGCCCGGTCAGCACCGCCAAGTCCCCTGCGGCAGACACCGGCCGCCATTGCAAATCCTCAAGCCGCACGCTGCCGTCAGTGCTCTAGCCTGGCCGGGTTATGCCGCGTCGAAGGCTGTGATGCCGTCGTTTCGACCATCTTGTCGTCGCTGATCTGTTGATTAGCGCTCAGGAAGACCACGACAAGCAGGAGCGAAATTAGACGATCATTTTCCGGGCCATCGTTGATTTTTGTATAATAATAAACATTTTTATTATATTCTATATTATGTTTGTAGCAGGTATAGTTTTTTCGCGTATAGGGCAACTCTGACCCCGCGTGCACCCTGCTTCAGCAGATGCAAGTACCAATACCTGGGGGAGGGAGATCAGCATTTTATCTGAATCCTGATTTTCATCCCCTAAGGTTGTCAGCCCTGGGGGTATGGACGGTGAGATGATGATGATGATGATGATGATGATGATGTAGATATTGAGGAATGAAAGGATGGCACACAAATACGCTCCTGCCCGAGGCGGCACTCGAACCTGCGGTATTCTGGTCTGGGACCGCTATGGCTAGACTGCCCTAACAATGTCGGCCATGGCCGAGACTGGCCGGACTGGCTTGTAGTGTATATATGACTCTACACAATTTTAGTTTTAAATAATTTAATAATTCTAACAAATATTTAACTCTATTTTAAATAAAAGAAGGTACTTTAAATAAAAGAAGGTAACAAACGAGGAGTTTTGGGAGAAATGGCCCCCATGCTCCCTGCATCCGCCTCTGACGACAAGGTGGTCGGAACGTCGTCGCTACAGCCTTCACGCGACGTCCCCCAGTCAGCCAAGAGCACTCGCGGTTAGAAATCTTATTGAATCCGCGTTCGAAACTGGTCTTCGATGTTTGATTAGCAACGCTCAGATTTTGATGACCTAAAAATACTTCTAAAATCACCTCTAAAAATACTAAAAATGAGAAAAAAATTGCCTGATTTAAAAAAATACTAAAAAATTGTAAGAAAATTATTCAATGAATTTTACAATTTTAAATAAAATGTATTTATATAAAATTATATTTAATACAGTCTTTACTTTAGGACAAAATATAATCCTTAGTTCCGATCTTCCAACCATCTGTTTTCAATTGTCGAGGAAGTTACCGAAAATCCGTGTAATTTTCAGAGTTCAGAAAAACAGGGTCCATTGTAGTGGTGAATTTCGTCACGAACTGAGGATACAATAAAACTTTGTTGTAGTAAAAATTTATGAAGTAAATTAGTGTAAATTCATGAAATATCCACTAACAAGGAAACACAAGGGGAAAAATGCGTAAAAATGTCAAAACTTTTAAAGTAAAAATAATAAAAATTGAAAAAAACAAACAAGTACCCCATAACTATACCTTTGTGTCACCTATAGGTCATGATAAACATTAATTTACCTGTTAGCTACTTTACAATGCACCATTGAAAAGTTGACATGCCATAGAAGAATGTTTTTGATTCCCACTGATACGCTATTCCCACGATCTCAAAATCGTAAAGCACAATAATTTCTGCATCAGCTTTATGCACTATTTATATAGGACGTACCGACACAGCAATAAAAACAGGTACGTAAGAATTTCTTACTGCTATTAAACACCATCTACAAGGAAATAAGTAATATTTTTTCAGAAGGTAATATTTGGGGTAACGCTATGGGTGTACCCTTCCTGAGGAATTGACCGCCAATTACCTAATGGATTGTTACAATTGTTACATCTTTGTGTCTTAATACTCCATTGTACTGGTTAAACAACCGATCAACTTCAGAAGTAGAAATGAATCCATCTTGAACCTTGCAAGATATTTCGCAGTTAAATCCAGATCTACTTGTAAACCAAATTGTCCACGTAAAGTCGCACTTAAAGTTTAAAAAAATATTTCAAGAATGACTTTGAAAGACTATACTGAGGCATTTATTGCAAGTAAAATGTTCAAATATGCAAATATATATCCTTAAAAATATATAAATCAAGCACTGTATATACATGTATATGTGGCCAAAGTCGACCAGTCTAGCGTTTCCGATTCTGGGGAAGACCGTTGCAAAAGCCCGGGTTAAGAGCGTCAGTCTGCGGTCAAGATGTTCGTCAGAGAGACGAGAAGATTATTTTCTTTGCCTACCGCAGAGACTGACATACGGCTGTGAGGAAGCCATCCAATTTTCATTATTCTCTCGTATCCTTTTAATCTTCCTTCCGGAAAACCACTCCTTTAATTTCCGCTTGACTTTTCGCTGTCTTCCGGCTCATTGTCCTTCCCTTTCGTCCGTCGCATTCCTACATGACGCCTTGGCTTTCTTTAGTATCTGCATATTTTTGTAACAAATGTTGGAATATAATCCTTTTATCACTATCCGTTTCCGTTGTTTACGGGAAAGTCCCAAAAAGGGAGAACGTTGATGTCCTGATACTACTGAAAACCGAAATTGATAATTTACGATGAGTCACTACCCTCTGCTACGAGTACTATTGAGACAATTTGGTAGAAAAGAGGGGATCACCTATTCATTTAACTCCATTGTAACTCATCAGTTAAGTAATTTATAAATAAATCCTTATTTTGAAGAGAGATTCGTACAGTTAACAATGAAGTCGTATACTTGTACAATATATTTTACGTAATACCTTAAAAATAAATTTCTATGCTGGTAACGAATTAATTTTTACCATTCAGAATTCATTTTAGTAAGAAATTATCTTTTTGTGTAACTTAATGTCTCATGCTTTTGATGGTGAATTATCTTGAAAGTTCAAGAAACGAATTTAAACCTGAAGTTCTGCTTCTCTGTCTGCATGTCTGTCCGGCTGCTTGCCTGTCTGGCAGCCTTTTTTTGTCTGGTTGCCTCTGTATGCAACTCTTTCTGGCTGTCACTGAGCCTTTGTGCTTCTGTGTCTCCCTGCCTGAGTGTGTATATGCCTCCCTGTCTGCATATGTTCAGAACCAAAACAAGGGGTCATCGCATCAATTGCTCGAGGGATAATGGAAACAGGGAGGAAAAGGGAAACCTGATCGAGATAGGAATCTTAGACACAGATCCTGAGGTGCAATACTTTGTTACTTGCGCATTTAGTCTCTTTAATTATAAAGTATGAATGGTAACTAACTTTATTAAATATCGATGTAAAAATGTTACTTGTACTATGTAATACTCCGAATAGTCTCTAATAAGAAACGCAGCAAAACGCAGAAAGGTTATCAGCAGAAAATATTGTACTTGACGTATGTTGTATGTTGGTTTTGAATCGTTTAATTTCATCTCGAAATGTGTTGTAAAATAATGTATGATGCATTACACCTGATGAAAATGATTACTATGTCACGTGTTGTAGTTATAGATATCTGTATTGGCTTCAAATGTACCCATCTTGAAGTAAGTCGTTTTTGACTAAAACACAGATTCGTATATCAAAGAAATGGTAGAATATCTAGCCCAATGGAGAGAGACTTGCAATTTGCTTGAGATTTGCTGTATATTCGTACGATTTTTTCTGTAATCTAAAGTCTGAGAGCTGTGGAACGCGTTTCCACAGAATAGACGGCTGGAATGAATATTCACGAAGCATACATACCGAGCATAATGAAGACTGTCTGAATTTGCGAGAATTACGCGTAGCATAATGCACTTAATTTTCTGTTCAATCTATTTAAATAGGCATTCCATTTTTTTTTAGATTTGGCGGATTTGAGACCCAAACAATTTGTTATCTTAACATCAATCTATTGCGAATCGCTTATTTTCTGTGGAGTATACAATATTGTTTACTTGAAATGGAAAACTGCATTGAAACCGTTTTCACTTCGTTTACTATTAATTTTGTTATAAGCGAATTAATTTCAAATATCTGAAATTGTATTATTTATTGCTTTTTATTGCAAATAATTTTCATACCAACAGCAAAGACAAATATAATTCTGTTTCTAATCAGTTTATATCGTTTACGTACAGTAGAGAGAGAACACATGGGGAGAGAGAGGAACATGGGGACTTCGAGACTCCATTTCCAATGAATCAGAAAGGTGAATAAACGATGTCCATTCATTCAACGGCGATATTTCTTCTTTCTGATATCGTTGTTTAAGGTACGAACATTAGCAATCTAGAACAATACCACGAATTCCATGCGAAGAATAGTTTGAAGGTAAAATGTTATGATCAATGACGACAAATGCTCTTGATATATATAAAAATATTCCATTAGGTACTTCATTTTGTTCCAACGATGAAACGACATTTTGAAGAAAAGAATTTACGGCTACTACCGTAGAATTCTATTTTCTACATCTTTGTTAACGCGGGGAAGGAAAAGGAGAGAAGAGGGTAACGAGGAGGAGAGAAGAGGCAAAACGAAGCGGATAGAAGAGGCTAAAGAGGAGAAGAGGGGAGGCTGAAGGAGGAGGAGGAGGAGGAGAGAAGAGGCTGAAGGAGGAGGAGGAGGAGGAGGAGAGAAGAGGCTGAAGGAGGAGGAGGAGGAGAGAAGAGGCTGAAGGAGGAGGAGGAGGAGGAGAGAAGAGGCTGAAGGAGAAGGAGAGAAGAGGCTGAAGGAGGAGGAGGAGAGGAGGCTGAAGGAAGTGGAGGAGGAGGAGGAGAGGAGGCTGAAGGAAGTGGAGGAGGAGGAGAAGAGAAGAGGCTGAAGGAGGAGGGCGTCCCCACGGCGTTTGCAGAGCGACGGGGGGCGCACCTCGCGTGGCCATGCGGCGCAGGCAGGCGTCGTAGTCGGAGCAGTCGCGGCTGCGCGCGAGCAGCGCGGCGTCGCGCGGGTCGGCGGCGTCCAGCAGCACGCGCAGGCGCGGCAAGAAACCCGCGAGCATGCCGCGCCGCCCCACGGCCTCGTGCACGCTGCGCACGCGCGCCTGTAGCCCGGGCGTCGTCAGCACGCTCGCCAGCCCGCACTGGTACGCCTGGTTGAGCAGCAGCGCGCTCACCACCCACGCGCAGAAGAAGGCGCGCACGCCCACGCGCCTGCGC
Organism: Gryllus bimaculatus; assembly: GCA_017312745.1. Taxonomy (NCBI): domain Eukaryota; kingdom Metazoa; phylum Arthropoda; class Insecta; order Orthoptera; family Gryllidae; genus Gryllus; species Gryllus bimaculatus. The sequence goes on along the minus strand of BOPP01000033.1, from coordinate 4,159,801 downwards.
AGCACGCGCGCGCGTGCGCGGAGGAACGGACGCTGCGAGCGCTCAGGATTATCTCTATTATACTTCGATTAAAATAGTGTGTCCATTCCAGGTCACACTCTGATAAAAGTGGTAGACACTGTCATTCAATCGGAAGTCTCAGTACCAAAACATTTAACTCGTTACAATGCTCACGTTTGGATGACAGTGTCCCGGTCTCCGGCTAACTCAACGGGAAAGGACACATGTCAGAATCTGCATGTACCTGCTGTTCTTTTCGAATAGTGTAGATATTAGACAAAAAACCGCGCTCTAGTAACTTCATTTTCTTCCCATGTTAACGTATGCCATACGTATCCGTAAATTGCGATTTTGCTCTCCTACAAAATTTCGTTTTTGTGGTTTCGTCTTTCTCATTCTCAAACTTCTACATCCCTTTCTCATGCTATTTTTTAGAACCTTTCCCAGCTCTCATCATTTCAATATTAATATTTCAGTTTCCTTCCTCGCTAATCTGCCCACGTGATTATAAGAACTGATTACGCCTTAATCACTTTCACCTAAACATTCTTAATGTACGATTTTGCTTATTTGTGAGAAAGTGAAAACAAGTCGTGCATCTCGCCACTCAGGGTCCCTCCTGGGGGTAACTTCAGAAATATTTTGTTGTATAACGAGTGAGAGAAAATGTTCCGTTCCATGACCTTTCAAGGCAAAAATGATGAACAAGGTTAAAATGAACAAAAACAGTTGTCCGCTTACGGGAACGGGAGTAGAATCCCCCGCTTGCAACCCGCAGTCAAGTTTCCCCTTGCACGCGCTCTCTAGTGAATCCATGTTCACGTTCTGTGCCTCACAAGACACAGCCCGCTTCCGTCTCGAGTGGTGTTTCGGAAGCGAAAGGAGTAAAAATGTAGAAAGTTTAAGTTTCCACCTACGAGTAACACAAATAGATGTTCTCGCTGATCGAGAGAACACCTCGAATGCAGGTGAATGCGATAGAATTTTCAGAAGTGCATATGTTGACTCTGACGACTCGTGCTCAGTTGCGCATTTCGAAGATAATTGAAAAGGATCTTGTATTATGTTAGGAATATTAGTTTTTCTTTTAATGACATTTCGTATTCAAGATAATGCAGAAATATCGAAGTGTATGAAATCATTTTGAAACCAAAGAGCGCCCAACTGGCGCTATCTCAGGTTTTGTGGTTTCACAAGCCCTGCCCCATATCACGCTCTTGACTCTATTGCTATTTTCAGCGTTTATTCTCTGGCCCTACGCTTAAAGGGCCTTCCATGCGGCAACCAGTGTGTGTGTGTGGGGGGGGGAGGTGCCATTTCGCCGAGCGCTGTGCGGCATCCAAAGGGAATTCTAATTTTTCTGACTTCGTCTGACACTAACTGCAATTTAATTATATGAATTTCGCGTGTTGTTGAAAGTTCAGTCAATTATTGGAGGAATCGCTTGCATTATTTATGATGATTGAATAATTTATATTCATTTGATGTTAGGTTTGTTGATATATAATTGTTCAAAATGTAAAAATGTACATTTGATGAGTCCTTTTCGTAAAGTTGGCCGTTCAGGAAAGAAGTCCTTTCCTGTCTCTCACAGAATATGCATTTCCAGCCGTTGGGGCAGTACCGAATCCCATCACTACAGCTGTGACAGCCTGCTAGCGTTGTTGTGAATACGAGTGTGTGTGTGTGTCTTTTTGTTTTGAATGAATCCTATTACCGTCAATTGTCTCAATGCATAACTAATACAAAACCTTGAGGGCCCAACGAGAAAGCCAGAACCAAGTACGTAGGAAGTGGTACCTGACTTAGCTGACCTTAAACTTAGTTTTAATATTTAAATGAATTGCTTAAGTTGTATTACTTGCAGAACGCGGCAGACGTCCTGCTCTCACTCTCACACTCTCTCACACTTTCACTCACTCTCTCTCACTCTCTCTCACTCACTCACTCTCTCTCACTCACTCTCTCTCTCACTCACTCTCACTCTCTCACTCACTCTCACTCTCTCACTCTCACTCTGTCACTCTCTCTCATTCTCTCTCTATTCTCTCATTTCTCCACTCATCGAAAGAATGTTGCAAACAATTACGGGTCGATGTCGTCTCCTACGTCGAGACACTATGTTAGAAAACAGACCGAGTATTACACGATTAGAAGTTGCCCATCTGCTGCAGCTGGTATTAGACTTTTGGAAGCTGTCCTATTAATGCTCTGTTGACATTCATATATGATGTTCATGACTTATTCGAAGATCAAATGTATTAAAATACATTTTACTTAACAAACAAATCTCTATCTATTCTTTGTCGGTGTCTTTGCTTTGTGCATGTTAGCAATGGCCATAGATGCAATAATCCACTGATCCTTGCGTGTTCACACTAATACAGACACCGAGAGAAACGCACCACAATGCAACTACACGCGACGACATGGTAGAAATATTCTCGCCAGAGATAGTTGGCCCCTGTCATCACGGATCCGCCACGGTTACGCTTGCTAGATGTGAATATCTTCATAAATGACGCATATGTCTATAGAAGTATATTATTATTGTCGGGTCTGTCACGTGCCATACCTGTGCAAGGAAACGATCTTGAGAAGGAATGAGAGGTAGCGCATAGGAGGGGAAAGCTTTCGAGTGCTGTAAGATCTCGATATCCAAATATGAGAGAGCGATGAATTCGAAATTACGAAGATTTGTTATTGTTTTGAAAAGAACAAGGTTTGAAAAAGAACAAGTTGCGAAAGCTGTACTCTATGTGTGGAAATGGAAGAAGAAATGAATTCTCGCGTGACATACGGTGTCACCAGATTGACATGCTCGCGGAAGCTGTGTAAAGATTTGCTGATGGCGAAAATAAGGATAATAGCGTAAAGGAAAGATATTACTGCACAGTATTTCCTGTTTGGTACTGAAGCAAGAGACTCGTGATGTGAAGTAACAAAAATGCTGTTATCGGGTGTACTGAAAATGGGTTCCTGGAGCAGAAAATTTAACTGTTCTGAAACAGCACATGTAAATACTGAAGCTTCTTTCTTTCTCGATGTCGGCTCTGTCGTACGAGTAAAAAGCGATGCACTGAACTTGATAATGTAGTTGCTATGAAAATTGCGGATTAACATTTTTGATTTGTAGTTTGATTGGCGGATTTGAATTTGCTATTCAAAATGCAAACACTTTCAATGTGTTTGTATTTTTCCAGTTTTTGTGGGTATTTAACGAAACCATTGAATCACATTGCCTGAGGCTGCGTAGCTTTCCTTCAATTTATGCGAATATTTCAAATTATTTATATAGATAATTGGTAACTTTTTAGCAAAGCTGAAAAATAGCTAGTATCCTGCACCTATTATGAAATAGGCTACGGTGATCCGCTATGCAACAAAGCGATACAGACGAGCCTTAGAACACCGTGAAGAATCTTCAAAATATTAATCATTTTAACTAATTTAAAAAAATATTGAAACTTCATGTATTGATTTTGGTTAAACAGTACTTAATAACAATTCCATGTCTCAGTAAAGAGAGAACTTTAGTCTGCTAGAGGTGGGAGAGGACTTGTTAGAAGTCGGATTGTGGTTTCCTTGAAAATATATCTGATCAAAATGCGAATTTGATGAGTGTTCAAAAGTTTTAGTGTAACACTACTATGATGACTCAGGAATGGGCAAATCACAGTGAAAATTGTTAATGGGCGCTTACCATAGTAGAGAAAAGTCCCACTCTGTGCTTGTAAATATAGGTACAAACTGACAGACTAGCTGAAAATTAATATTTAACGTTAAATTACGCCTTTTATAATCATTTATACCCTCCATTTATAACCTGTTACACGCCCCATTTCCAACCTTTTAAATAGCATAAATATTGAAGTCTATAAAAGCTCATACCAAATATTGGAGTTTATCAGCTTAAAAAAAGTTTTCAATTCGTGATCTAGTAATAGATTACCGGTTTGTCTTGGAGGCGGATATTCCCACTCGGGATCCCGCGCGCTCTGAGATGTGCTGCCTGCGAACATTTCTAGGATGTAACCCAAGATTTATTCGAGGTTTACTTTGTAGTACGGAGATTTGGAAGCTTTTTCGTTATTACCAAACTAAAACAATTTAATTTTTGTAATTGTCGACATAATTGACATGTTAATAGAAATATGTTAATTTTTATTAACATCATTATAAATGCTAATATTATTATTTTTCATAACAAGAGAAATAAAATTAATAAGAATTGTTTTTGTAAAAGTACGTAATAACCATTTACAACAAAAAAATGTTTGTCCAAATAATGAATTCGCTTTTAGAGGAAGAGACAGGACTGGTTTTGGAAATTTCAACGACCAATCCTGTGTATTCTGGTTGTTCATCTGTGCTCGTTTGCGTCCTGTTTCCTCTGATGTGTCGGGTTGTGGTTTTTTAAATGTTGTTTACTTTCTGCATCTTTTAATTTGAGGCAATTATAGGTGAAAATTAAAACAGAACCAATATATTAAAACTCATTTTTTGGAGTTTATTAAAATGTTCTAATCTATACCAATGATTACCTCAAATTAAAAGATAAAGAAATTAAATAACAACGAATATACAGTCAATAAAGATTAATTAGCGATTTTGTAAATGTTTTTGCCATTACCTTCGTCAGCTTTCAATACTATTTTGAAGAAGAGAGTAACTATCGCTCTAAGAGAATGTTTTACAAACTAAACCTCTCACGCGCCCTTAAGAATCCGAGTAATGATAAAATCGATTAACACAATTAAAATTTCGGAAAATTTTAAAAAATTCATACAGCTCGTTTGTAAATGTTTACTTAAAAAGTTATAGGAAGACGTAAGTCATCCTTTCGACCACTTTGGAAATTGTTTTAAGGAAGAAAGAAGAAAGTAAATGACGTTGCGAATTTGGAATTACTTCCATCCTCTTTACAGGATCTTGAAAGACAAGCTCGGTTTTTTAGCTATCCTAATTTTTACCCTGTTGTCATAATTTAATGTGTTGAACTTGTGCATTTAATTTCATGTTAAATAATAAACAGAAACATTGCAGCAAACAACTAATGTGTTGCTAATAATTCGAAAGCAATATTTCTCCCGAAAGTGACGTCTGATGTGAAGAAATTTAGCAAGGATGTAGGGGGGGCTAAAACTTTCGAAAACGTCATCTTAGTGTCTACTCATGATTTTGGTAACTACGTGAGAAATTTCCACCATGATTTCGGGGTTTAGTAAATACCAGTGTGGCTTATAGGATCCACAAGGAAAAGGAGTGTTAAAGAAATTTCGAAAAATTATCGACCCTACTGTTTTTGTGATGAATAATTAATTCCCTATCGTATTTCTATTCAGTGAATATAATTTAATATTAAAAAGCAAGCACATTCTCATTTGCGAAACACACTGACTATTAAATGCAAGGCATCTAAAAGACATATTAAAACTGTTAGTTGCTGTTTTAAAATTACTTTTACTGTAACCCATCAAAACGTACTTAAATTTCGACAAATTTCTTTCACACATACATGTGACTTTCACAATACCTGGACCCAATTTTGCCAAATCCACGAAATTATTATTTCACGAAAAAACTCTAAAAATGTCATTATTTGAATCCTGTGTGGGAAGAATTGAAACATGACTTGCAATTCGTGTATCCAACATAGCATATAATTTTCACCGCATTCTAGAATATGATCAGCTATCAGTTAACCTTTTAACGACACTATGCCGATGTGGAGCAGAAAACTGACACGAATTATTTTAAGCGAGATTACAACCAACCATTGATTTGTCCTTTTTGTGAAAATTCTTTCTTTGTGATATCTGTGTGATCAATAATTTTCCTAATGAACTCGCATATTTAAGAAAAAATATATAAATAATATTGGGATGAATGGTAATTGGTTTCGAAACTGGATTACCGCAGTCACAACGCAAAGTCCTAACCACAAGATGATCATGACAATAGAAGAACTAAGAGTATTAATTGAATAGCTACTGGGTACCCATTGTTCTCATATTCCGAAAAATTGTTTTGAGAGATCTGTAGTAAATATGCGTCTGCGGTACACTAATTCGTTCAATAAACACTTGTTACAATGCTTACTTTTCGAATGAATATATATATAATTTTATAATTATATATATATATATATATAATATAATGTATATATATATATATAATGTATATATATATATATATATATATATAATATATATATATATATATAATATATATATATATGATCTGAATTGAGAAATGGTCTTACTCGTCCAAACCTCCGCAAAACATTTTAAACTAGATCAATCAGCAGTTACGTATTTGACTTTAATTTTAATTATTTTCCACGCAGTTAAAAAATGTTCTTCGCCCGTGACAGTGTTTTCCACTGCGTACCAGGATTCGAACCTGGGGTTTATGCGGCCACACGCAAGCGTCCTAACCACAGAGATCACGGCTACCGGAAGAACTGGGAAAGAGGGGCTTCAGCGTTGTACTTTCTCCACAAAAGGAACCGTTCATCCATGACAATGGACGCCTCCGACTCGGCGTCTCCCGAACCGCAACCCTCTCCGCGGACGCGTGTGACACAGTCTTGTCATTTTTAGACCGGAATTTAGCGAATGAATATTAAACACAATTAATTATGCTACCTGTAACATTAAATTTATGACAGTACATGCGAATTATAGAGACTTCTCCAATAGCGTTTTTCATCGATATTTTATGGTGAATGTTTGAAATAATAGAAATGTTTCAACAATATGAATTAGTTTCGAGAGCAAGTTAATCATTAATATTAACCATAACATATTACGAATGATTAAAAAAACAACATTCAAACTAATTATCAATAATCTATCATTAAACGTTCAAGCAGTATTTACATTTCTCTTGGTTTATTAGGCCGCATCACAAAGTTCAAAGTTAGCCCATATATTGGCCCTGGCTCATTATGGAAGAAGAGATATTTCAATTCACTTCTGTACAGTACGGTAGCGTTTGACCCAGCAAAATGACAGAACCACTTTTGTAAATCTAATTGAGAGGATGGTGTGTGTGTGTGTGTGTTTGCTTTTTCCCGCCTGAAATGTAAAGGTGGTATGTAAGGGGGGGGTGCGGCGTTGCGTCGCGTCGAACGTACGGGGGCGGGGCTGGCGCCGCCATGCCGAGCAGGGGCAGCAGCGCGGTGAAGGCGGCGCGGGCGAAGGGCGAGGGCGCGGGCGAAGGCGCCCCGGCCAACAAGGGCGCCGCCACGCCCAGCACCGCCCCGGCCGAGGCGAGCGCGCCCGCCCACAGCGCCCTGCTGAACGCCCGCGCCAGGCTGCGCCACGCCGGGAACGGCCGCGCCTCGGGCGCGAACCACAGCATCTGCTCCTGCGCGCAGGTTACAGGGCGGTCGGAGCTATCATGACAGAAATTTCGTAACACCAATGTATTTTTCAATATAGTAACCGTGTACACTGAAACACTTGCGGGCACGATCATGCAAAAGAATCGCAAACCATGCAAAAGAATTTTGGTTTCGAGCCTAACCAGGAATTCACAGCATCAATCACTGCATCATCACTCAAATCGACGTTCTTTTAGGTCTTCCTTTTCGAGGATTGGGAACAGGAAAAAGTCTGATGGTTTCTAATCAGTAGCTTCCTAGCTTTCTCAATATTTCCAAGAACTGTTCCTGAGTCTCTGCTTATTAGGAATACGATGTATTGATCGCATAAGAGACTTTTTTTCGAGTTTACTTATAATTTGATCACCCGCAATTTTTTCTAGAACTTTTGAAATTGTAGATAGAATTCTTCTTGATCTGCATTCTGGAGGGTTTGTAGTAGTTTTAGGAAGAACAAGTGCGGTTTTCCAAGAGGTTGGATACGTTGCACTTAATCGTGAAATATTTATAATGTCGGTTACAATGTGATATATGATTCGGCAATGAGTTTTAGTAATTTAGCGTTGACATTATCTGCCCTTGGAGAATTTTATTTGAGTCTTTGAATGGTTTTGAAAGTGTCAAAATGATTTGTAGAGGCAAAAAATAATTTATCCGGAGTTTGAAACTGATCGTATGGTTGAGAGAGATATTTTTTGAGAAATTATTGAATCGTTTTAGCAAAACGCTGGTTAAGAGTGCCAAAAGACGCCTCAATTTGCGTTTGGGTTCGTGATTTTCCTAAACCTAGGATGCGTTGCGTTTGTCACACTTCATTCGAATCTCTGTTCGTGCCAAGATTACTATGGTTTAATTTTCGCGTTCCTACAATTTTGCGTCACACGATTTCTCAGTTTGTGTGCGTCTTTGTCATTCTCGCACTTTGTATTTGAGATGCAGGAGATTAAAGGAGGTTCTCTCGGTTTCATTAACACGCGTATGTCATACGATAAACCAGGGTGCAGGGTCGGGGGTGTTGCGCAAGCTTTTTTAATTGGAGTGGTCCTATCAAGAAGTTCCGTCAGTAAAATATTTTTCTTAATTTTTAATATTTTTATTCAATTCTTTGTCCGTATTTTGAACATTTTAGTCCATAATCCGTGTACTTGTTTAGATACGCATTATTCCCTATAAATCATAGCACGGATGATGTTTCTGCAAAAAAAGAAAACGTACTGATTCCGGGCGCGAGATCATGCACTTCACTAAAGGGACTAATGATGTGACCCGCGAGGTGCCCTTGTTCCCCACGCGGCGCTGCCTTACACGTCGCTTGGCGACGAGTCTCCTTTTCCCAGACTTTTCGCCCAGGGGGCATCGTGCCAGCCGGGACTAGCTCCGAACTGCCCGTCCCCGTCCCCCGCCGACATATGTAGTACTCTTGTCCATGGACGTTTGGGAGTGTGCGCATGTAAAGGGAGAGGAAGGGCCAATAATGAGGAAGGAAAGATCGTTCGCGATCTGGGCCACATTTGTTTGGATACTTTTCCGGTATTCGCTTCGTATTCAATGATCGAGAGAAGTATCATCACGGAAAGCTACGTAGCAAAGTGCCCGGTCACTCGAATTACACTCAAAACAGTGATTACATTCGACCCAGATATCTAGGTTGTGTCGAAATTCCTAAAACCTCTCGGTCAACCTGCTGAAGTGGCAACAATGTTGCCTTGATACTCTCGCAAGCAGTTCCTCTGGAAAAAAAATGAAAGTTGCAGTTCTTTTAAAATAAACTAGAAAATATTGCGCTGGCGAAAGGTATACTTGCGAGCTGTTAATGACTCTTGCGAATGAATTGTCTGCTTTAACATGTGGAAACTTGGTTGTCGCTCGGTAATGTATACGTAAGTTGCAACTTGTGGAAGTTACCCCGTGCTACGTAAGGTAATGTGGTCGAAATTATGAAGCAGTGGGTGTTTTGCAGCCAGAACAATACGTGCGTCACTTTGGCAGTTTCCCTAGAGTCATCGTGTTGAAGTTTTCCCATTGTAGCACTGAGGTGACTGCTTCTAACCGTGTTGTGTTAAACAAGGCGGTCAGTGTGGAATTTTCATCTCACGTTTCGACATGACGGCTCGCGTCATTGTTCATCCCTAAGGGGCACTCTTATGATATTCCAAAATCAGAATGTCTCATGCAACATATATCGTGCCGCAGTCTTCCTTTAGAGCTCCGAAGGCTGTTTTCAATCCATCAGAATAAACTCTTCTCTTTACTATTAACATAACTCGCTAAACTTACCAGTTGTAATATGTTGGGCGTTTTCCAACGCGAGTGGAAAACTTGTCAACTTTTCCTGCGAGTATTGTCGTCTGAACTTCGAGCAAGTTGGTATAGTTTCCACTGCAAGAGGTACTTCCAATTACGATGTTCAAAGTATATACAAGTGACATGTTCAAAAGAAAGACCAGATACTACTTGGATGCAATGATGTTTAGCATAAGGAATGAGGTCTTTAAAATGAACAGGTAACCGGAAAAAAGTGCGATGGAGACCAGAAGGTGAATGTTTTGCCCATCTGCTTTCATGCAATGACCGAATAGAAAATAGCACCAATTCGATCGCGATATAGGCGATAACAACAATAAGCGGGAAATTAAAAATATACAACTATCAAATAACATAACTAGTGATGTTACCCAATGACACAAACTTACTCGTACCGATTAGCTTTGCAATCTCTTTTGTCTGGGCCAGCTATTCCGTTTTATTCCAACCTCTCCCCAATCGCTTCCTATAGGCGCCTACAATACATTTTTTTCATATTTGCTCAATTTTTCGGATCCCTAAAAGTATAATTAAAATATCAATTTAAGAATATTATAGAAGAATAAAACCCTGTCCTGTATGAAAATTTTCATTGAAAAAGTTGGAACCGTGTTTAAGAAAATGCACAATTTTAAGCTGATTTTCACCGAAAGCATTTTCGAGAAACTTCATTAGAAATCATTTGAAGTATGTGTACTCACAAATCCAATAAGGTATAAAAATGCTCGTAATGTTAACAACGTAAGACATGTACAAAATATTACGTTTGTGTAGATTTTGAAAAATCAAAAGAATATATGAAAATGGCATTTATGTCAAGGATATCAGAGCATTTACCATTATGGGTACAAACGCTCAAAGAAAATTTTAAAATCATTTTTGAGAAAATATTATTTTTAATATTGTCCATACTTAACCAATATTGCTTTTAATATATCCTAAATATTTAAAAAAATTTAATATATTTTTAATGTACGTGCAGTTAACTCATTGTGGAGAACATATATCACTTTTCTAGATTTCTAGCTTTCAACGCATACACGTTTTGAATCCCCCTTTTACCACAAAAGTGTTTTTTAACGTCCGTCCGTCTGTGAAGAAAAGAAACGTCTAACCTATTCGTACGGTTGTTTTTTCTACCTGAATATCCCTCAATCGATCTGGCACGACTCGAAGACCTCTAATTTGGAAGAGTTTTTGAAACTTTGTGTGAACTTCACATGAATTCCTGAGGAATTTTGAAAATTTTCTCAAAAGTGGCCCAAATTTTTACATTCTTATCTTTAATTTGTAAGAATAATCGAAGAATTTTGAGGCGGATATCGCCTCATTTTCGCAAAAAAAAAAAAAAAATTATTATCGGGCCCTCGTAAAGAAAAAGTGAATAAATATTATTTCTATATACAGTAAATTTCTTTCTTTAACACGTTGCGAAGTGAGAATCCATATTTTGTGTGTCATTGCTACTGAACAATCGATTGACTGCAAAACGACCGCCTTTCCGTCCGTCCGTCCGTCCGTGATCAAAGATAGCGTCTAAACCATTCAGATGATTTTATCCAAAATTAATATTTCGCGATTAATTCACCAGAACTCGAGACCCTCTGAGTTTGAAATGTATATTTCATTTTAGCGCGTTCTTCACACGAAGTCTCAACATTATTTTCTAAGAGTTCTCAAAGATGACTACAATTGCTTAATCAAACTTTTTTACTAAATTTTTGATATTGTTTGATTAAGCTTTGTCCTCGAATGATGTAGTAAACACTTAAGACAACGGATCAGGTCTAATTTTCGTTAAAACCCATAATATTTCGAAAATTACATAAGTTTGAATTTTTTCGTCATCTTTCTGTAACTATAATATTGAAGAAAGGGATCTTTTTCCTCAGTGAAGTCTCTTCTTTAAAGTCAGATCTTGAAGTAAAATCATGTACAAATTTTCGAAAATATAATTAGTTTTCGCGTACTTTTGGGTGATTGATCAGTGATTTCGGGCATGTTTACAGCTAAGGTCTTTAGTCACGTCAGTGTAGTGCATGTTTTCTTCGCAGAACGTGGCGGTAATCTTCCCCCGCTGAATGGCGAAATCCGGCTCCGACTTCAGTACACTTGGAGGGAATTTCCCCAATCAGGTATCTTCCATAAGCGAGGCTCCATCCCAGCCGCTCTAAACCAGCGATTGGTCTCCCGATAAGTGCGGTAGTTTAGTGAAACTTTGTGTAAGTAAGGGTTGAGGATTGGACAAGAAAGAGGAAGGAAAGAGGGAGCGCGGTTCGTGACGCATTTGTTTGGAAACTGCTTCGGCATTCGTCTGGAATTGATCGGTGAAACTAAGAAAAACCGCCAATCAGAGCAGCCGGCCGCTACGATTCTCCTCTGGACTGTTGCACAAAATGACCTGGCTACCAAAAATCCTGCCACCGTCAGGACTTGAATATTGGAACTCTGGGCACGAGACACTGCAGCAATATCAGTTGATGCCCGAAGCTGGTAATTTTGTGTGAAAAGTATTAAATATTTAAAATGTTACAATTACTTTGTCAAAAACAGCTCCATTTTTTCTTAAAATTTCTCCTCGTATGTGTCAGAGGATGGTAAACAAAATAGTAGTAGTTTCATTTCCTACGAACTCTCCGTATTTTAGAAAATTGCAAAAAATTAATATTTCAAAACCTCAAAGTTGAAGATGGTTATTTGCCTACGCAAAATTTTATTTAAGAAATCAGCTCTTTAAAAAAGAGCATTTTAAAACAGTTTTTAAAGTTAAAATAATAACAGACAAAGGCGTTTTAAACAGGTTTTTTTTCACATAATTTAGGCTTAAAATTAAGATAATTTATTAAAATAACACATTTGCTCGAAAACAGTTCTATTTTTTCTATAAGTGTTTCTCACGAATGAAAATATGGACGCTTAAAAGAATGGCGCAGGTTGAATTCTGTTCCTATACATATTACTCGTAAATTACTTCCTCTAACACATGGTGTAGCCAAAAATCCTTGTTTTATGGGTCCTCGATACCGAAAACTCGATAGACGGCTCTGTCAGTCCGTCTGTGACCAACACTAGCGACTTTTCTCCAAAATTGATTGTCCCCGATCGATCTGATTAAACTCGAAGCTTTGAAAGTTTCAAACGGATATTTTGATGTTTGAGGGTACTTTACATGCCACCTCGAAAACATTTTCAAACTTTTCTCAAAAATACCACCACTTTTTTTTAAATAAACTTTTTCGTCGTACAGCAAAAAGGCTGTTGAAGAGAATGGCGCATGTCTAATGTTCCTTGAAATTCCTGGTTTTTCGAAAATTTCGAAAGTACAATTCGTCTTCCCACAACTACAATATACAAGATTTTTTTTCTTGAATGAAATCTGTTCTTCAAAGACAGTGCTGAAGTGTAGAACGCGGTACAAATCGTTTACTACAACCCATATTTTCAAAAATTGCATAGAGTTAACATTTCAGGACTACAAGCCAGTGTTCGAAACTCACTGTTTTCGCTGGCCTAGAGGTAAGGATCTCGGCGACTTAACTGGAAAAGGTTCCAGTCTCGGCGTAGAATTTTTGTTTCTTTTAAAACACTTTCGCAGGTTTGTATAGTAATATAATAGAGCAGAGCAGTTTAAAATATTGCGAGAAAGTATGTACTGTTGTAACACCATATGTTCAATAATAAGATATTCCGCTATCAATTTGGCACAACTCTGCTTGACAAAAAAATATTTATTTCTAGAAGATCCTCTTATTTCTATTTTATTTCACTTCTAATTCAATTTATGCAGATCGAAATGTGGCAGTAGATTTACATAATCGACAACTCTTATTAACACAATAGATGTTCTATTAATATTCAAGTACTTCACTTTCTCTTTTTTTGTTTATTCAGTGGTAATAATGAAAAGAATGAGTGGTACGTGATATTTAAGCAATTTTATCGAGCAGACTTGCTGCAACTGGCATCTCAGACTGTAAATATTTCCACTTGTGAATTAAATTATATTTTACTCTTTTGAGTCTTACATTACTCTTATTCTATCTATTCGTATTACTATTATTTATTTTATTTATTCATTGAATTCTATTATCGATATAAAATGTTTACTTATTCCTAAGTGTCTAAAGAGTAATCTTTTACCAGCATTCCAAAATTCTAACATATTGTTTTCTGGTATTCAGCCCAGAGGATTTGCACGAAACAGAGGCAATCCCATTTAATGGCAAGACGCCAGAAAATTGATGAGGGTCTGCCTCTTTGAGACGAATGCCATCCTTTACCTAATAGGAAATACCTAACACTCATTACTTGTTCATAGATCAATAAGTCGTTAATTTATCTCTATATTGAAAAACAATGTCTCAAATTGGTCGATATTTAACAGACATTTGTTTTATACGACATGTGGGGACCGAAGCCCGTAACCTCGCCGTTCCTTGCCGATACCAAGAGCGAAGCGAGTACACAACTTAAACTTATTTTTGTTTTGACCGCTTTTTTAAGAGGGAAAGATGTATGTGTCGTGATTTTATAATAATTAACAATATTTTTGTCCCTTCCCTATTCGTGCGGTTCAAAAATTAAGGCTTTTTAACTATTAAATGTTCGTTTACATAATTTGAAGAGGCTGGAAATGCACCGTACAACTGCCAAATGATGAAATCATAGGAACGTGTAACAAAAATGTTGACTGCTCGAAAAACACAAAGCCAATGGGTTCTGAGAGACCTCGTCTGGCAAACTTAAATTATCCAATCACCATGAATTTGTGTACAAACTGAACAATAATGTTATACCTCGAGTCAGGTCTTGCAAATACTTAGGAATACAGCTAGACAGTAAATTGAGCTGGGAAAATAAGTCAATTTCGTTGTAGAGAAACCCTGGAAATCTTTACATTTTGTTATGCGGATACTGAAAAAGAGTACAGTGAGAGCCAAAGGACTAGCATAGTGCGACCTATATTAGAATATGGCGCGGTATGTTGGGACCCATACAGAATTTTGCAACAAAGAAATCTAGAAAAAGTCCAGCGTAGAGCATCAAAATTTACTTTCAGGGGTAGAAAGAATAAAGGGGGTATGGGAGTCACTCGAAAGGAGAAGATTAAAGTCACGTCTCTATGCAATGTATAAAGCGTATACAGGCCTTCGAGCGTGGAAAAAATCAAAGTCGGTTAGGGAAACCTACATATTTCGGCAGAGCGGATCACAAGCACAAAATTGAGACAAGAATTCAGAAAACGGACGTTGGGAAATATTCATTCGCGAATCGCACTATTAGGGACTGGAACAGTTTGCCTGTGACAATCTTCGATCCCTTTCCTCAAAGCCTGAGCAAATTTAAAAATAAATTAGTTTCTTGAATGTGGATATGTTATAAATATATTTAATAAAATTCAGTGCAATTACCTATGTCGTCTTTGTAATTAAGTATTATTATTGTTGTTATTATTATTATTAATGTTATCATTATTATTATTATTATTATTATTATTATTATTGTTATTATCATTATTATTGTTATTATCATTATTATTATTTTTATCATTATTATTGTTATTATCATTATTATTGTTATTATTATTATTATTATTATTATTATTATTATTATTATTATTA
>BOPP01000033.1:4088461-4144461 GCA_017312745.1 Gryllus bimaculatus | reverse complement strand
CGACGTCAACGTAGGCGGGGCTGCGCCTCCATGCCGAGCGGGGCGGCAGCGGTGAAGGGCCGGGCGAAGGCGAGGGGCGGGCGAAGGCCCCCGGCAACAAGGCGCCGAACACCCCAGCAACGCCCCGCCGAGGCGAGCGCGCCGCCAACAGCGCTGCTGACGCCCGCGCCAGGCTGCGCCACCCGGAACGGCGCGCCTCGGGGCGCAACCACAGCATTCTGCTCTGCGCGCAGGTTACAGGCGGTCGGAGCTATCATGACAGACAATTTCGTAACACCAATTATTTTTCATATAGTAACGGTACATGAAACACTGCGCACGATCATGCAAAAGCATCGCAAACCTGCAAAGAATTTTGGTTTCGAGCTACCAGGAATTCAAGCATCAATACGCATCATCACTCAAATCGACGTTCTTTTAGTCTTCTTTTCGAGGATTGGGACGAAAGTTGATGGTTATCAATCAGTGCTCCTAGCTTTTCTATTTCAACTTTCCTGAGTCTTGCTTTTAGGATACATGTATGATGTAAGGACTTTTTTGAGTTTACTATATTGATCCGCAATTTTTCTGAAACTTTTGAAATTGTAAGATAGATTTTCTTGATTGCATTCTGTGTTGTAAGTGTTTTAGGACGAACAGTGGTTTTTCCAAGAGTGGGATACGTTGCACTTATCGTGATATTTTAATGTCGGTTACAATGGATCTTATGATTCGGCATGATTTTAGTTAATTTAGCGTTGCATTATCTCCTTGGAGATTTATTTGGTCTTTGAATGGTTGAAGTGTCAATATGGTTGTAGAGCAAAAAATAATTATCCGGATTAAACTGAACCGCTATGGTTGAGAAGATATTTTTTGGAAATTATTGAACGTTTTGCAAACGCCTGGTAAGAGAGTCCCTATAAATAGAGACTACACACCAAATTTGCTTTATGGTTCTGCATCTGAAAAATGATAGACCGGACAAATCAAGGGCTGCACCAATTATGTTTATCAGAGCTACAGAAATATAGGTATAAATCTGATAGAGATTTGCTATTTGTTTTTTGATCATAGTCAATTTCTCAAATTCTTTGTCTCGATCGACTCTCCAGCTCAGCATAATAGTCTCGTCTCTTGTAGTTTATCGTTCTTGCTTAACAAAGAATATTTATGCATACAACACGTTTTCTCAGTGACTCGAGTTGTGTTCCTTCTTGATCAAATTCTACTTGCCCACCATTAGCGAATATCTTTGAAGACTTAACGCAGGAGCTCAAGTAGATTCTCTTCCATAGTTTTATTTAACTCCAATGTTGAGATTTGTTATATGTGTATATCCATTTAAAATCAACTATAGTTCATAGGTACAAGGTGAATTGAGTCGTGTCTTTTATAGAACCCTAAATATCTTTCGTATTCTTCGACCGAATTCTAGTATACTAGATGCCAATTCTCTCGCCTCTTATTATTGAGTATAAAAAAATGACTATATTCATCATATATTTTCACTATCTTTTTAGGTCTCCGATTACTATTTATCACAATGTGTACAATTTTAATCGTCGCTCTTGTAACTTGCTTTTAGTTTAAGTCAGTTAATTTTCCTTTTGTCCATTATCGTCAATAAGCTTAGGTAATTTACGATTCTCCAAAAAAAAGAAATGCTTCAGTTACACATTGATCTTGTAGACTCTGATGAAATTTCATATACCTCTATATAAAGTGCGTCTCCTTAAGAATTTCTACCTTTTGAATGTACACGACTCGTTTTCCTCTACGCTAGGCTGTTCATAATAACAACACTTAGTTAGTTAAACGAGTGCCTTTTTACCGACTTTTCGCTAGGGTACATTGTGTACATCATTGGCATAGCTACGATAAAATGTCCGTCCTCCCGTAGCCCTCCCAGCTATTGATAATAGTGTAATTATTGTTATCAATAGTCGATTAGATTAGTTGTGCGCTATGTTATGATGTGAGTAGATAGGGTGATCATAGAGAAGGATAATGATATTATCTGTTATCGCTCCATGAGTGCGGCAAAACTATTCTATGGTATCACATTATTGCGACTTATCCTCACTCTGCGTGTTTAATTCCGCTCCCTAATGGAGTTGAATCGATAATGAGTAGAAGAATCTGATCATATGAAGGCTGTGGTAATGACCTCGGAGTGTACACAGCGTACGACCACATCCATAGACAGTTAATCAACAACTATCCCACCCCGAGCCAGGCATTCATTCCTTCCCACAATATCTAAGCCGTCTCGTAGCCTCCACAGATTCCCTTCGAAACCTCGATCCCGTACGCACTCCTCTTAGAAGTGGCCTGAACATGTCGTTCCCCCGTATTGCCTTCGTCCACGCAGTCTTGGTACAATACACAGAGAGATCGGAACACAATAGATTGTCCCTACTTATTCTTTTGAAATTACTATGATAAATATTGCAGATTGGCCGAAAAGAGTCGCTTAATTGTCAGAGTGCTATGACTTTGCTCAGAGTGAAATCTGCTCGCATTTTATCACTTCGGAAACGTGTGTTGTACGCTACGTACATGTATAGACACTACAGTGTCAACTGTGTGAACTAGACCCCCGACGTCTAGCGTCAGTTTATAGGTGAGTGACGTACTGGGAAATGACACCGTGTTACGGCCTCTCCTCCTTCTCCCCCACGACACCCATTACGGTAACAGCGTGGATGCGATCGCCATACAGCTTCATCGTTGCAGTTCTCCTCATTCTGTATTTTAGGCCCCCACTTGAGTGACTCGATTCTCACCGTCGTTTGGACCTAAAGCGTCAGATGTGCATATCTGATTCTGATCTCGCACGTTTCGACATGACTACTCGCTCCATTGTCATCCCTAAGGAGCTCTTATGAAATTCAAATACAGACACCATAGTACTAATGAACAATTAATCTTGCCTAACGTTCCTTCTGAGCTCGAAGGCAGTGTATTCATAAACGCAATCCGGCAAATAAACTGATTCTCCTTTACTAATAACATAAACCTCGTAATTACCCAGTTAGTTAACTATGTCTGGGCCGCGTTTATCCCCTGCGCTGGCAGCTTGCTTACGTCTCCGTGGCGCTTGTCGTCTGCTGTAACTTGCGGACCCGTTGGTTAGCTTTTCCACTGCGCAAAGAATCGGTCTTCAATTCGATTCAAATAGTTCGAACGTGCGAACATGCTGTGAAGGAAAGACCGAGAGTCGACTCTTGGATGCAGAGCTTGTTTAGCATAAGGCATGAGGTCTTAAAATGAAGTAACGCAAAAAGTCGATGGGAGCCAGCAGGTGATAGGTTTTCGCATCTGCTGTCCAGTGACAATGACCGATGTAAGCTAGCACACATGTTCGATCGCGATCTCGGAGGGCCGGATAACAACACAATAAGCTGGACGAAAAAGGGCGCGGCGGCTGTGGACACGACTATCAAATAACATTAACTAGTGATGTTACCAATGACACAAGATACCTTGCTCCGTACGATTAGTTTGCAATCCTTTGTTTTTTGGGCGCTATTCCGTCTTTAATTCCAACTTTCCCCTATAGGCGGCTACCAGACGAACTTTCTTTCTATTGCTCAATTTTCGGATCCCCTAACCTATAATTAAATATCCATCTAAGGCATATTAAAGAATTAAAACCCTTCCTGTATGAAAACTTTTCATTGAATGAAAAGTTGAACGTGTGTTAAGAAATGCACGACATTTCTACGCACTTTTTCACACGCCGAAAGGCTTTCCGCAGCATCTTGTCAGTTAGAAGTCTTGCACAGTTATGTTACTCACCAACAATAGGTATACAACATGCATGTATGTCAAACCAGAGTACGGACACTGTCGAGTGGTTACGTTTGTGTAGCTTTGAATAATCAAGAATATATGAAAATGCACTTACTGTCACGCAGTATCCAGGGCATTTACATTAGCGAGTGACAACGCTCAAAGAAATTTTAAGATCATTTTTGAGAAAATATTGTTCCTCCAATATTTTCCCTCCCTTAACCCCATCTACCTGCCTTACTCTATCCTAATATTTAAAAATTAATATATTTTTAATGTCAGTCGTCTACCCCACCTTGTCGACATACATATGCTTTTTCTCTAGATTTGCCGTGAGCTCTCAAGGCAATACACGCTTTGTAGATCCCCCTTCTTTTGTAGCCACAAACGCTGTTTTTAGCACGTGTCCGATCTGTGAAAGAAAAGAAACGTCTAGTATTTACGGTTGTTTGTTTTCTCTACCTTGGAATATCCTCATCGATCTCGGCCGACTCTATAGCTCGTAAATTGGAAGAGTTTTTGATTTTGTGTGCACTTCACATGAATTCCTGAGGATTTTGAAAATTTCTCAAAATGGCCCAAATTTTTACATTCTATCTAATTTGTAAGAATATCGAAGATTTTGAGGCGGTCATCGCCTCTCCATCTTTCGCAAAAAAACATAACAAATTATTATCGCGCCTCGTCAGAAAAGTGAATACAATTTATTTCTATATACAGTAATTTCTTTCCTTTAACACGGCCCACTCGCAGAATCCATTCTTTGTGTGTCTTGCTAGTTATCGTTCCGATTGACTTCCAAATACCGACCGCCTTTCGTTCCGTCCGTCCGTCCGTCGATCGCATAGCGTCTAAACCATTTAGATGTTTTATCAAATTATTTTCGCGATTAATTACAGAACTCGAACCCTCTGATTTAAATTATATTTCATTATTAGCGCGTTCTTCACGCGACTCTCAACATTATTTTCTAGAGGTTCTCAAGATGACTACAATGTTTGCTTTAATCTCAAACCTTTTACCTAATTTGATATTGTTTGGATTAGCCTTGTGTCCTCCCTGCATATCGATGTAGTAATCACCTTAACACAATAGTCTCAGTCCTAATTTTTCGTTTTAAAACCCATATATTTCGAATTACATAAGTTTGACATTTTTCCCATCTTTCTTACTATTGATTATTTGATTAAGACAAGGTCTCTTTTTCTCTAGTGTAAGTCTCTTCCCTTTAAAGTCCAGATCTGATGCGCAATTCTTTCCTTATTCTGTATCACTTCATATTTTTCCCTAACTGTCTTTACATTAGTTTCGACGTACTTCTTTCTCTGTTGGCTTTCATTTTCTCCTTTTTATTCTTTCCTGTGCCAGTTTTTACCCAGTAAGTTCGCCCTTTTAGTCTCCTGTTCTGCGTTAGTTGCCTCTGCTTTTTCCCAGTTCGCTGCCCTCCTGCTTTTTTAACCCTGTCTTTCCTGAATGCTCGAACTTCCCCCTCTTTGCTCCCCGTTTCTCCCCATACTATTCTCGGATTGCGTGTGCGCGCGTGTGTGGATTCTCCTTCTCTTCCCCAATCTATGGTTCTCTCTCTCCTATCATGCGTGCTCATTCATCTCTCATCCTTGTCATCTCTTATCAGTCCCTGATCTTGGTCTCCCTTGACAGTTCCTCTTTCCTCTTTCTCGAGTTTTCTTAGTGATCTATTCTTCTGTTATAATTTTGGTGTATGCCTGGTTAATTCATTTCAAGCTGCCTCCTGCATGTCTATCCATTCCTTTTCATTCATATTCAGTTTATACATATCTCTTTCAGAGGTTGCCGTTTAATCGTGATTGACTTAGTGGATGATTATTTGCGTCATTTCTGCTCTCGGTCATTCAGTTTCGTGATATTTTATACGAGTAGATAATTTAGAATATATACCGCCTCTCAGTTGCGGCGTCTCTCGGCTACGATTCTCCTCCTGATGTTATAGTCTCTACTTTACTTTGCTTGCCTCTATAAATTACTTCACGTATCTATTTGTTATGTGATAAGGCCTTGAGCTCTATTCGTAGCATTATCTCGGCGTTGTCTCCTGAAATTATGTTTTTCTTCTTGTGTGTCTGATGTATTTACTTTATTATTCACAATCATTCAATTCCTTATCATCCCCGTGCATTTCTTCTCTTAACATCTTTCTACCTCGTATTGTTTCTGCTTGGATGTGTGTACCATTAATTGTACCCTAGTTTCATTTTTTCTAGCGAACTCTCCCCTATTTTAGAAAATCCAACTATTCTATGTACTATCTCACTCTCATCTACCTCTCATATTATGCATTTCGATATATTATAGTTAGTATATAGGCCTCCCTCCACATTTCATTAACTATTGATCTTTATACATATATGAGCACTTCTTACTTATAGTGCTTTCTAGACCGTGTTTGATAGTTTCTGCCCTGAGACAGATACAAGAGTTTTTTTAAGCATGCGATCTCTTTTTTCATAATTTTATGTGTTTATGCTATATACATCTAACACTGTAGGCACTTCCCACATTCTAATCGTCCGCCCCTAGCCACCCATAATGTATTGCTTATTCTGATAGAAGGTTCTCACCAATGAAATATACGCGCGCTTGAAAAGAGCATGAGCCGGCCCAAGTTGAGTGACGTGTTCGCAAATCCTCCACCTTTTCGCCCCTACTCACCCCATCCCACACCCCTACCCCATCCCCACCCCTAGCACTGCGTCGCAACAGGATGTCGTGAGCCAAAAATCCCCTTGTTTTATGGCGTCCCTCCGTGCACGAGTTAATTCCCGATGAAACCCGGCTTCGAGCCCGAACGGTCCTGTGGATATCCCGCCTGCTCCATTCTCCACGAAACTTCACACTTTCATAACTCTTGTCCACCTATCGAAATTTCGAATAGTTAACCATTTCGTAACCAGTCCTTGTGCCCATGTCTTCAAAACCGTTAATATTTCAACTGCGCTCTGCTTGCCCACCGCATATCATTTACGTCCCTCGAAATAACTTTCAAGAGAGTTATATCTTTGTCTCACTATATCATAAGTTCAAAGGTTATTGCCATCCTCTATACTACTTTTAAATATTTGTTTGTATAAAATATTATGAATTTTTCGTCGTACAGATAATAAATATGAACTATAATTGTGTAGGTGTATTTGATCTGATTTATTTTTATGTGTATCAGTCTGTGAATTTCCTCGTAGATTTGTGGTATATTCTCCAGAACACTGAACTTATATTTTCTCTTTTCATTCTGTCAAATTAGCCTCACCTATTTTTTTTGTTGTGATGAGTCACTATATTTCAGGGACCCCTCGCATGTCGAAAATGTCTTGTAGGAACTGTGATACTCAGTTTAAGAATTTTATCACATAACTCGCCCTAATCTCCAAAAAAATACAGTAGTCAATTAATATGTGAATAGGCCAGCATTACTCAAAGTACGCTCTATATACTGTGATTTTCGCCGTGTCCGTGTTTAGAGACTAGGAGAGCGAGTTACCAGCTGTATACACTGTGTGGGTTTCCGTACATGAACTTTATGTTAATCTTAGCCTTCAGTTTTACGTCTATGCGTTTGTTTTTGTAGTCCTACTTTGATTAAGCGGACATGGACAGTGTTTATTTGAGAAAAGCATTGACAAAGTCTATTTACCTAGTCTGGAAGGATTTCTTTCTGTACCACATTGTACTGATACAAGTAACCTTATTTACCATATCACATTGTTCGACCCTAGCCTTTGTACTCTTTAGCATAGACATATCTATTTTCCATAGAGAATGTCCTTTCCTCTCAAGTAAATATTCCATATTTATTTATGTGCCATTCTATTTCAATTTTTATCGTCAAGATCTTAAATTTTGACACAGTAGATTTTTACGCATTATCAGATACTCTTGAAATCATCTGAATGTAATTCCAATAATCGGATGGAAAATAAGCTGTCTCCACCATATATCCACGTGATTATTTTAGTTTTTCCTAGTTAGTGTCGTCAATAATATTGTCACTCAAGATTATAATGAGTGGACGTCGTTTTGAGCCCCGACAATCTAGATTTATATCACTACCCAAGTTATTAATACCCCGAGAACCATGTGTCGTCTATCCTGCATCAACCCAGAAATTTTAACGTCAAATTTCAGATTCAATTACTTTGCTGTAATTATATCTACTCTTTTGAGTTTCCGTTACAATTCTGTATTGTTGTTGAACTACCTATTACTGTCAAAATAGAATCTGAGTCATTGTCTTTACAGTTTATTATTCCATTAGCATTCATCTATAACTTAATCCCCTCCCGAACCAAAGAATGCATTTTCATTCTAGCGCTCCATTGAGTATGAATTATCGCAGCATTCCGCAGACTTCTTAACATATTTGTCTCTTCCTGGATGTCAATCGAGGCAGAGGCCGTATTCACCATGCAGAGAGTTTCCTGCCTCTGATAGCCAAGCGAACGCCCGCGACAGCAAATTGAGATGTAGTGTACTGCTTTTGTAATGCATCTTTAATCCTTTTACCTAACTAGCTTCCTGAACACCATCCTCTAGTGTTCAGTAGGCCAAATAAGTCGTTATTTTACTCTATATATTAGCAGAAACAAATGCCCTATCCCCACGATTGGTGCGAATATACTTATGACGCCATACGAAAAATATCCATGCATTGTACTACTATGACTGGCGCGATCGCCAAGTCGTTGGCAATTTCGGTTCGTTTGGCACATGCAGGATGATAATGCATACGTTATCTACCTGTTATTTTCTATTTGACCGTTTTTTAACGAGGAATTTATGTGTCTCATAGATTGTGTTTTTAACTGACCTACTATTCTTTAGTTCGTTACCCAACTACCGCTTATGTTGCAGAGATCTACATGAATAAGTAGAGTGAAATATTACTATGTGAACATTAAAATGAGTCGGTACAATAAGATTGAGGACAGCTTTAGGAAATGTGATGCACATCGCCTGACATCGATCATATACGAATCTGAATCGTATGTTACATAATGAGTCAGAGTGCAGTGATGATTAGTGTGATCTTTAGCTATCGCTAGCGAAATGGGAACAATTACTGTTGCACATTGTGTTATACATGCAAGTAAGACCACATAAGATCATCTGGAGCCTAGACCATCGATACAATTAATCAATATTCAAATGAATGAGAGTGTTGCTTATTCGAAGAATATGGTAATATTAATAGCTTAGGATGTGTTATAAACGCGTGGTTCTACTGTTGATGTTGATATATTTTCTTTGTAACGATTCTGATAACTGCTGCGTTGGGATGTACTAGGTCAAATTGTTACGTATAGAGTAGTAGCAATACGATCCCTGTTCGATTAAATGCTTTCTTTACAATGGGTTCTCTTAGTGTTAATGCGATATACTGAAAAGAGTACGGAGAGCAAAGGACTAGCAATGTCAGACCATTTCTTACATATAATAAAAAGTCATAGGGACACTCAGGACGAATTCTTGGCCTCCTCATTAAACATAGAATATCTAATAGTGAGGACAATATAAAACGAGGATTCTTTCAACAATCAGGAATAGTTAGTCCCCCCAATTTCTCTTCACAAGTTTTGCACATACTGTAGGATGAGCTTGTTGAGATTATTAGTTTATTCTCGAGTCTGATACATGTGTTAAATAAAGATACACGTATGCATTTTGCTATCATTTATCTATTGTATGATCGATTACAAAAGAGTGATAGATATGTACAGGCCCTATACGATCTGTGCCGCAAAACATATATAAAATGTTCAGTTCATAAGGAGGACTTACTCTTACAATTGAGAATCTCACAGAATGATCTGTGTAATGCACAAGCACCTATGTATGATACATAAATCACTTAAAGACTGAACGAGGTCGTGTTGGAGAAATATTCATTCGCCGATCGCCGAACTTATCTTAGTAGATAGAGAATCAATCATTAGCTAGTGGACCAGAAACATCATTAATCCGAATAGTCCTTGTAACCTACAAATCCTGCGAAGCCCACTTATGTGTAAATTAACGTACTAGTGCTGGTTCTTGGATGTCGTAATCTAAAGATTAATTTTAATGTGAATCTCCAGCATAAGCAAAAGTCTACCTACATGTTCGCTGCTGTATGTAATTATTCGCTCACTTCTAGAACTCACATAGTGATTGGTTAATGTTATACATCGTATTTTGTGTGTCAGTCTAGTTGTCGGTTTTGTCCGTTGTATATGTGTATCTGTACCTGTTGTTTTCTTTGTGTCATTAGTATTGATCTGTTTGTTATTTTCGTTCTTTAATTTTTTATCTTTATTTTGTTGTTGTAGCTTGATTTTTATTTTATTTTATTTTTTTATTTATTTATGCTGTGGTATTGCTGCTATAGTTGCGATGAGGAAGGGAACATAGGAGTGGTGAAAAATTATAGTCGCTGGTAGTCCCCTGCTTGTGCATTTGGTGACAGTATGGATGTTTGTTGAGTGGTGATCGTTGTTGCAGTGGGCGGTTGGTGGCGTAGGGGTTTGGTTAGTGTGGTGTGTATCGATGTGTGAGTCTTGCGTGTGGAATGTGATGCAGTGTTCTTGGTGAAGTGGGTGTCTCTGGTGCAGTTCTGAGATTTGGTGAGTGGCGTTTGGTGAGTGGAGTTTGAGTGAAAGTGAGTTTGGGGTGGAGTTGTGAGTGGAGTTTGGTGGAAGTGTTTGCGTGAAGTGAGTTGTGAAGGGGTGTTGGTGTAGTGGAGTTGGTGAAGTGGGTTTTGTGAAGTGAGTTTCGTGAGTGGCGTTTGGTGAGTGGGGTGAAGTGATTGGTGAGTTGGGTTTGGTGAAGTGGAAGTTGTGAGTGAGTTTGTGAAGTGGAGTTTGTTTGTGGATAACTTGTAGTGTGTTGGCAGTGTGACTGTTCGGTGAAGTTGTTATTTAGGTGACGTGGAATTGTATTGTGTTGCAGGTGAGTTTGTTAGCGGTGGTGTGGTCTCCCGGTCGGGTTCGTAGTGACGCAAGCGTTTGTCAGGGAGTGTTCGTGAGAGCGGCTTGGCGCAGCGTGGTGAGTTTGCTGGACGTCGCGTAGCGGTTGTCGGGGGTGGTACTGGTAGGTGTGCGAGTTGTGGGCTCAGTGGAGTGTCTCTCTGAGTGGGTTGTGAGGTGGAGTGGTGTGGCTGAGGAGCTCTCGGATCGGTGCTCGGTGTGATGCTCCATTGAGCTGCGAAGGTTGTCTCGAGCTGCGCGCCTCGTCTTCACAGGTCTGCTTCCGTGAGGTGGAGTCGTGAGGTTGAGTTCTTAGTGGAGTTCGGTGAGTGTATTGGTTCGTGAGGGAGTTCGGTGATGAGTTCGATGGATTCGGTGAGTGGGAGTTCGGTAGCGTGAGTTCGGTGAGGTGGAGTTCGTGAGGTGGAGTTCGTTGAGTGAGTCGTGGTGGAGTCCGGTGAGTGGGTTCGTGAGTGGATCGGAGTGGAGTTCGGTGAGTGGAGTCGGTGAGGTGAGTTCGTGAGTGGGAGTCGGTGAGGTGGGTTCCCCGTGTGGAGTTCGTGAGGTGAGTCGAGGGGAGGCGTGGGGTGGGTTCGGTGAGTGGAGTTCGTGAGTGGAGTCGGTGAGGTGGATTCGTGGGTGGAGTATCGGTGAGGTGGAGTCTGAGTGGGTTCGTGAGGTGGGTTCGTAGGTGAGTTCTGAGGGAGTTCGGTGAGGGAGTTCGGTGATGGAGTCGTGAGTGATCGTGAGTGGAGTTTGTGAGTGGATTTGTACGTGATTGGTGGTGGTTTGTGAGGTGGGTTTGGTGAGTGGTTTGGGAGTGGAGTCTCTCCTCTCTCTCTCTCCTCTCCTCTTCCTTCTCTCTCCTCTCTCTCTCCTCTCTCTCTCTCCTCTCTCTCTCTCCTCTCCTCTCTCTCTCTCTCTTCTCTCTCTCTTCTCTCTCTCTCTGTCTCTCTCTCTCTCTCTCTCTCTCTCCTGCGTTAGCGGTTGCGTGAAAGTAAAAATACAACAATATAAATTATTATTTTAATTATAATAATTAATGCAAAATGCAGGTATCTTTCATTTTCGCTATAAAAACAGCTGGCAACTATCAAAATTATAGTTTACTTGTATTCAAGACCTTGAAAACTACTACAAATGAGCAGGAAGTAAAAACTTTAAAATTTGGCCTGAAATACATGACTGAAGAACATATTGTTGTGCATGCTCTGATGTATTTGCATCTTGATATTATTTAAGAGCCTGAAAGCATTTTGGATCTATTTGCTGATTTGCCAAACCGTCGTTTAAAGATAATTATAGAGCCCGACGCAACTAACAGTCAGGATAGTTTTGTCAGAATTGTCGAGATTCCATACGTGGTATTAATTTATTACAAATTTAAATAACGTGAACTGATAACGCAAACTTATTTGATCATTTTCTGAATCTGCTCTTGAGGTGTTCGTTATCCCTTTATTACAGAATTGCAACCCTTTTTAGCTTGCATTACTTTAAAATTTAGAACCTTTCCATAATAGAAACGTTTGTTCACGCTAATGAACTCCTTACATTCAATCGAGTATATCCATCTTATTCCGATAACCTTAGGATTCGGGTATGTGCATAGTCTCCAAAGTTATATGTTGCGGATCAAGTTCAAATCTAATTGCCGAATAAGGGGGGTTAAGGTTTTCAAAATCTATAATGAATGGATGAAATGCACATTAACCATCAACAGGTGGGTAGGAAAGATGACGAACGTTGCTGTAACGACGAATAAGAGATACGTTATATATCGGAATCAGGCTGCTTGTGAAAAGTTTCTAAAAATAAAATAGAATTTAAATAAACTAAAACACATGCAAACATTTTTAGTTTTCGTGAATATATTTTAACTCTTCGTATTGCAGTACATAATTATCTTATTTCATGCGTTCCCACAAACACCCCATTTAAATATCTAACGCTTTGTTAGACTGTAAACCTACTTTGAAATCACATTTTAAATGCGTTTCGAATTAAACTTGTGTCAAAACGAACAAATTATATCCTGTTATCAACCATGCGTCTATCCTTCAAATCAATTGTGAGATTCTCATATATGGATCTGATAATCGTCGTTCATACAGCTTTATCCATCCTCTCTGACCAAGATGCGACTTAACCAGACTTCAACCAACATCAACTAAATTTCGTTTTTTGTCCTTAACATACAGTACAAAATAAAAACTATATTTTGCTTCACGCTTCGCAACCAATTCTAATGAACGACGTCTGACGTTCGCAGTATAAATAACTCCGCCTGGACTGTGGCGGGACACTCAAGACTCTCATCATAAGTCTTCGTAATTTATGAAGCAAATCATCGGTATAGAATGACAAAATCGTGTGTAAAAATTATTTTAATTGCATTATTAGATAGAACATATTGTGTCTGAACCGAATAATCAATCAGTCATCAGCTTATTCAGCCGGCAGAATTCTTTGTAAGGTTTGGTTCAATAATAGAAAAATTGTGATGCAATTAAAAAAACGTATTTTTGCACCTTAAAACAAACTGATAAGTTCATTGCGAATCTTTACGTTGTCCAATAGATGACTTCTGAAAGGGATCAAACATGTATTTATCTTCCACTGAACAATATTATACACACAAAATGTGAATATACTGGAAGAAAGATTTTCTATAAACAGCCGATGACATCTTTCTGAAGGCTTCAGAGAACCCGCCCGTAGAATGTAAATGTATCAGCTATTCCGATGTTTCGGTTTATATGTTGCCACATGTAGGATGATTCCCACACCGTAACAGCATGAGAAGATTCACGCACTAGCACGGTCATCGAAGCTAGCGACATAGGCAGTGTTCCTCTCCCCGCAATGAAACCCCGCGAAGGACAATTTCGCAAACAGTTTCAAGTGCTTCTGTGTGTTCCTTTTTCTTAAGAAAGTTCTCAGTATTCCACGGTAACTTCTGCTCCTCTCTTGACGCAGCGCTATCATACGTGTGTTGCGAAGCACACGTACATTTCTAGTACATTTCAATTCAGTTGGTGCCTTTGTTTCCGCGGCGAGGCACTGACCGTCAGGCCTGGTCTTCCTCCTGACTCAGCCAAGTGCGCCACGCTCCTTGCGCCATCTAGCAGAGAAAAGAGGAATCACTGGCGAGCTTAATTTTGCTCAGAGGCTTCTTTCAGGCTTGAGAATCTTTTCCATACAATACGGTACTGCATTGTTTCTATTAATTTCTTTAACATATATTCTAAATCATTCTGATATTCAACCAAATTACTTGGTCGTTGGGGCTTTGAATCCGCAAACGTGTGTGCATCAGTACTTTACACTAACCAATACACTACCGAGCCACTTTCTTCTAGGTTAATACGCCTTTTACTGTTGTGTCGGGATTAATCCTATAGCTTGCTCTCATCTGTTTTTTTCATTCTTCTTTTGCCAAGTGATTCATTAATTGGTTCGCTGGTGAGGACCTTTTTATTATGATAAATTAAGATATTGTCTGGTATCAATACTTTTTATTCAGCTTATGATCGTTTCGAGTTCTGCAGAACTTCGTTTTCGGCCCAGAAGCTGCAAGCTCTGGGGATGATCGCTACGCGATCGAAACGATCATAAGCTGAATAAAAAGTATTGATACCAGACAATACCTTTATTTATTTTATCAGTGATTCATATTCCATTGCTTGTTTAGAAACTTTTTACGTACGAAGTTCATCTTTGACATTTCTCTCTCTCTCTCTCTCTCTCTCTCTCTCTCTCTCTCCTCTCTCTCTCTCTGTCTCTCTCTGTCTCTCTCTCTGTCTCTCTCTGTGTCTCTCTCTGTCTCTCTCTTGTCTCTCTCTGTCTGTCTGTCTCTCTCTCTGTCCTCTCTTCTGTCTCTGTCTTCTCTCTGTCTCTCACTCTGTCTTCTCTCTGTCTCTCTCTCTGTCTCTCTCCTCTGTCTCTCTCTTCTGTCTCTCTCTGTCTCTCTCTCTGTCTCTCTCTGTCTCTCTCTGTCTCTCTCTCTGTCTCTCTCTCTGTCTCCTCTCTCTCTGTCTCTCTCTCTGTCTCTCTCTCTGTCTCTCTCTCTGTCTCTCTCTGTCTCTCTCGTGTCTCTCTCTGTCTCTTCTCTGTCTCTCTCTCTGTCTCTCTCTCTGTTCTCTCTCTGTCTCTCTCTCTGTCTCTTCTCTGTCTCTCTCTGTCTCTCTCTGTCTCTCTCTGTCTCTCTCTGTTCTCCTCTGTCTCTCTCTGTCTCTCTCTGTCTCTCTGTTTCTGTCCTCTCACTCTCTCTCTCTCTTCTTTCTCTGACGGTCCTCTCGTTTTTTTAATGGCGAATGAACTGTTAAACTATTTGATGAATTTGTAAATTTTTGGAAAGATGTGCCGCCCTTCTCCGCTCGCGATTCGCCGGGACAGCGCCGCCGCTGCCTCTGCAGGACTGCTACAATTCTGTGATTCGAATCCCCACGATCACGGGGTTTTCAACTGTATCAGATTGCTAGGTCGAATTCACCATTTGAGAATTCTAGTGGGCCGGCTGCTTGCATCCGTAGTCTTTCCGTGGTGTTCTCGATCAGCACCGGGCGAATTGCTGGAACAGTACCTAACAAACGGGCCAATGACCAGGCGCGATCTTTCCTTCTTTGCCTTTTTCCGCTCCTCACCCCCCTGCCTTTACATACCTATTTCACTTAAAACGCATGCACTACATTGCACACGTGGCCGGGAAAATTGAGCTAGACCCGACTGAGTCGCTGCCCAGCTAACGAGGGGAAACTTCGCAAACGCAACTGTAGACCAGCACCGAATCTCCACTGTCGATCGGGACGAAGGAAACACCGCCACATGTCGAGTTGTAACATGCACTTAGCACTCATGGATTTACGGCATCGGAGTTGACAACGTCGCAGAAACAACCAACCAACAACCACTGCCAAACATCACACATCGCCAGGGCAGGTCGCCCGCGCGCGGGGTTGTAGAACCTGCAGGTGCGGCGGCCGCGGCTGCGCAGGCGCGAAGCGACGTCGCCGACCGCTAGATGCTGCGACGGCGACGTCGGCGCGGGCACCGCTAGCACGCGCCCAGCCACTCGTCGCAGACGCCGTTGGCGAGGCGACCCGCGCCCCAGCGCTGCGTCGTCGGGCCGCCGCCACCTCGGCGCCGCAGCCCGCCGCCCGCGCCCGCCGCCTCCAGCGCCCCAACCTCCAGCCCGCCCGCGTAGCGCCGCGCCGGACGCGTTGTACCTGCGCGCGAAGCCTTGCACCGCCTGCGCCCCGCCCCGCCCTCCATCCCATCCCCCCCTCCCCGCACCTCGCCCCTCTCCCTCTCTTGGCTGCTGCGGGTGTCGTAGAGCTCCTTTCCGACACCCTGTAGACCCATTCACAATGCAACATAACGTAAACACTAACAGAAGTTGAAGACTGAAGTATACATAGTGTTTAACACAAACGTAAGCAACATAAGAAAGTCTATTGGCTGTGAGACGTTCTAGTTTACTATTGGTTAGATGTGAGAATCGATTGAAAGGTATCGACTATGTCCATAGCCCACATGGCATTAGTTCGTCTTTCGACTTCGATCCTATTACGGTATTCGATTTAGAGTTCACGAACTGTGATTGGGCCATTTCTTGTCTTAAGCATAAACACAGAAGCTTTTAAGTTAACGTCTTACGTGTTATCTTTATGCATACGCATTGCGAATGAGTCCGCTTGTGGACGAAGTCCTAAACTTTTTATATTAATGACATGCTTTTGTTTATATTTGCATTGTTGGCCTTTTTCTCTGATGGCAGACACGTGGTCGTGTGGTTGTTCTGCACCAGATCACAACTGCAGCAATAAGAGCAATTTGAGCACACAACAGTAGACGATACAAAACGGCACTCACGACGCATAACCAAACAAATGATGGCGAAAAACGGCGCATACACAATTTGAAACCTCTCATTAGGTAACGGAACTCCCTCTCTTCTGTCAGCTAGTATTATTCGGGCGATAATCTCCTTTCACTTTTCGTTACCTGAGAAGGCACAGCCCCACACCATCCCATATCCTTCATCGGGTGTTCGGGAAGGAGTAACGATTTTAGTTAAGTTTGCATTCATAAGTAGCGCAAACAGGTTGTCGCACCAGTCCAAAGAAAACGTCGAACAGGGGAGAACACGGCAGACTTTTCCGAAATGTGTATTATAAGTCAATGTTTTCAAAATATCGATGTTTCCAACATCGATGTATTGAAATCGATATTTTTTTAACATTGATGTTTTTTGCTCAATGTTTTTACGTTTTTGTAATAACTTATTATACCACTGTCTTTGTGTTCGAAACACACAAACGCGGTTTGCACTACCTTCATCAAGCAGACTATCCATCGCCAAGACGATTCTGAAACCTTAGTATTTCCTCAATCTTTCCTGTATTTTGCCCAAGGAGAGGAGTTTTTTTAAAAAATTTTGTTTTCATTTAAATATCAATTATAAATTAATACACAAGACAACTGGCAAATTGAATTTTGTTGCGCTCGAATTTAATGTTAGAGGATGCTAAAAGAGCTTTACCACCGATGGTTGAAAACATCGATAATTTATTGTCTATGTATTATTAACATGTTTTAATTTTGAATATCAATGTGTTGTTGTGGATCACTAGTCTTTGGGGGCCGGTCCGCAACGACTCCAACGTATTCGACATTGTGCTAGTGCTACTGAGCAGGTTAGTCAAGCTGGAACAGCCATACCCGCACACCGGAATGAATCATGTCAAATAATTTATTGCTAATTAATTGCCTCAATGTGGAATTAGTTGACTCGTATTTTCGAGGCGAAAGTGGGTGTGAGCTGGTTTGACGCGACACCAACCCACACGCACTAGTTAAATTCGGGTTTTCACCTTAGTTCGACGTTACAAATATTTCCCTCCTATACAGCGCACGTTGTTGACGTCTGTATGAAGTTATAGAATATATTATCAACATTAAAGGTTATCTGCATTTATTTTTTACGTTTAATTGTTTTTGCGTAGATAAAGAGTAACATGCTTTCGTTTATGTAATGACGCTGAATAAACAGCGGAATAAGACATGTGAAATCCTTTACGACACCGTAATTTAATAAATAATAATACCAAATTGTAAATTGAAAATTATATCTTATTGTAAACAATTACATAATGTGTATTACAAACAAAAATAACATTATTACAATACATTTTTTCAACATTTCCCCGGGGAAAATTAAAGTTTACTCACACCTTGTGTTTAGGATTTCCGTATCCTCCAGAGGGACACGCCTCCTCAGCCGTAATTAACAGCCAAACAACTGACAAAGCCGAAGATAAATATTTGGAGACGGACCTTTCCTTGTTACTTATGGAAACCATTCTATACCACTTTGTGTTAACTTTTTAAAGACCGAAATATAATAGAGTGACTTCAAACATATCCCAACAAAGTTGTAGACTTTTTAGGTCTGAGTAGCCTTTGAGCTCTCGCTTGTCTCAAGCGACGCCACGCTGCGACGAAGGCGTCATCGCCACGGTCGAACGGTTCCTTTTGTAGAGCAAGTACAGCGCCGAAGACCCTCCATCTCAGCTCTTCGATAGCCGTGATCGTCTAGTGGTTAGGACCCTGCGTTGTGGCCGCAGTAACCCAGGTTCGAATCCTGGTCACGGCAGTGGAAACACTGTCACGGCGGAGAGCGTTTTTACTGTGCGGAGTAATTATTATGTTTACAGACTGATTGATCAAGTTAGAATACATGATAGAAACTTAGTTTCTAGCAAACATTTCGCAGGTCTGAGCACAGCTTCCTCCAACCATCACAGTTTTAGGACGAAAAAAGTGAATGCTTATGGTATTTTTCCTTTGTAAAAATGTTTCTTGAACGAATTACTCTCCCGCACACTGAATGTGTACGTGTGAGGAATGAGAGTTCTCGAAATTAAAATAGTTTTCTGCAGTATATTCTCTGTAATAGAATAATTCCACTCATTATATATTTATTTCCTCGTAAAGCATTTTGTTTACAGGATTAATTTATGCTATTTATGCAGCGAAATAAACGTAATTACAATTATATATTATTGATGAAATTGTTAATTATTATATATTAATAATTATTTATGTTAACAACTGTTATATTACTTTTCATATTATATACAGATATTATTTATGTTTGTATTTATAATTAATATTTATTATAAATACAAATAATTATAATATTAATATTAATTATAGAATAAATAATATCAATAATAATTATTTATTATCATTGATATGATTTATGTTTGTATTTATTAGGTGTTATATCATTTATTATATTTTGTGTTATTTATTTCGGTGCAGTTGGAATATCGTCAATGTCTCTGTGCATTGTATTGTAAATGTCAAAAGGATTAGATATAAACATTTTCACACAATTCACACATTTTTCAGAGATATTATGTAATATTATACTGTGTCACTGAGCACTTGTAATGTCCTAAAAAACTAACTTTACACACACACAAACCAAGCGTTGGCTAAAGCTCCTCATTTTGATACTATAGTAGAAATATTGAAGATTTCTGGACAGGAGCAAGCGTCTGGCTAAGTTAGCTCAGATTCAATTTCCCTCTGCGTTTGCAGTGTCACTGACTGGGAGGCCTCGGGTTCGAAGCAAGGTGGCGTACTTTTCACACATGACTGTCTGTTGGAGAATTGTAGCCACCGGCCGTTCTGCTCGACAGTTTTCCATGGTTTCTTCGATTAATACCCAGCGAATGCTGAAGCAGTATCCTAACAAACAGGTCACGAAAAACGTACTTTGTCTACTCTCTTCTCTTACAAACACACATTTCATTTATTACACTTCCGTACCACAGTCGTGAGCCTAGAGGTTATCCCGCTGGTGGAAATACGTGGAGGTGGAAATATTCCGCAAGAAGGGATGAAGGCCAGCGCCGGATCCCTCCATCCAGTGGGAAAGGAACACGACTATATCCCGGGATAAAACATTCACTACACTATCTAATGATCTTGGCGGGTTACGTACTCGGAAACCAATCATCAACAGAAGCAATCGCAAGTGGCAAATGCCCTTCCGAACCCATAAGCAGCGACTTGTGTCTTGGGAAAACGCTTAGTATTCTGATGAGTTGCAGTCTGTAATTAAATTTGAAAATTCCACAAAACAGAGAATTGTTCGTATTTATTGATAAAATTAAGTGAAAAGTGGTAGCATTTTTCCACCTAAATTGACTCATCCGGTCTTTCATATGTTCAGTCTTTCATGTACGCAAGCAAACGAGTGATTTTACTGGCAGGGTGCGATTTGAGAGGTTGATGCTGGAAAAGCCAACAAACACCCAAGGAGTTTAATTTTCCTTGCTGAATTATTTTAGTATTTGTTCCTGCCAGGGACCCAATGCATTTCTAGGTACCTCATTTTATGTTCCATCTTTTGCAATATTCAAATCAAGGAAATTAGAAAACAAAACTTTTCGAAGAGCATTTTCAGGATTCGTTCAGATTGTGCTTCTTAAGAAAAGGTTTCTTCGGTTTGCTCATCAATACGTCGATTTATTAATCGTAGACTTCTCTGGAGCTCGTTTAGTCACTTGTTGTTTGAGGTATTTTTTTTTCCTGTAGGGTTAGTAGACACATCAGTGCGTAACAGAAAGTCAAGCGCTTATTTTGATATAAACTACGAAGACAAAACTTTCGATGAAAGACGAAAAGTATTAAAAATGAAAATATTATTAACATTTAGAAGTTTTTGACGCAATACTGAAATGAGTCGTAATTAGGTGTAATTCGTATTTCGTCTATATTTGATGTCAAACAACACTATTACAGGCACAGGCTACTAGAATAGAAAATCACAGGTTGACGACCTTAGAACAAGGACGAAATCAACGGTCACAAAGGACTTCAACATTCAAAACTGAGGACGAAACGTTTCCTAGAACGCTTTAATTATAGTGATGTAATTAAGTGGAGCATTTTATATTAAAGATACGACGTCATATTTGGGGAGTATTAATTGAGGACAGTACTGTCAAAATTAAATGGACTCAAATATTATGGAGAATGAAAACAGTTATTTGTCTGAATGGAATAGAGCCTGAAGGAATGACTTATGATGTTTAGAAATGTGAAGAAGACGTGCATGGGCAACGCTATTTAAAATTGAGAAATTAGCTAGACGTTTCATTGTTGTGTCAATTTGGAAGCAATATTGTTATTTTTTATTACGAATAAATGTTATATTTTATTTATAATTTTAAAGTGTTTAATTTAATATTTTCAGTAAGTTTCTTTTTGTTCAGGTCTATGATGTACATCATAGAAACGTCGGCCCTGAATAAATATTAAATGAACATTTAGATCTGGGTTAATTAGATTAAACATATTTTGGATAAATGTAAAAAGTAAAAACAATCTCAAAACCTATAAAAGGAAAACTGTAACACGATGCGTTTCATAGGGTCGATAAATTGTCCAGTCAAATTAAACTAGAAAATGACCAATTAGCGGGAAACTGCCTCAACACGCTGAATTTCTGTTATCAACTTCGTTGGGACGTTCCTAATAATTCTCCTATATGCATGCACGTTGTTGAAGGCTGCAGAAAGTTATAGTAAAACATTATCAGCATGATTGGACAAATGCTTTTATTTTTTAAATTTAATTCATTTTGCGGTAACATGCAATCATTTATGCAGTGACGCTAATTAATCTGCTCAACAAGACATGTAAAGAACTTTACGAGACTTAATTTAATAAATAGTAGTACTGATTTGTAAATTGAAAATTTTGTATTCTAAACATTTACTTTATTTATTATAAACAAAAATAAGTCCATCGCAATACATTTTTAACATACCCTATGGAGAAAATTATGTAATACGTTCCTCGTCTTTAAGATTACCATATCCTGACTTCTCACCAGATACCAGCCAATGAGCTGAGGAAGCACTACATAATAAATATTTGGGAACAGACTTTCTTCCTTTCGTATGGAAAACATTCTCTACCCCTTTGTGTTAACTTCTTAAAGGCAGAGATATAGTACGCAGCGATATCTTTCACTCTCTCTTTGTAGACTTTTAGGTCGGAGTCGCCTTTGAGCTCTCGCTTGTTTGGCCGCGCCACCCTGCGACGGCGTCATCGTCATGGACGAACGGTTCCTTTTGTAGACCAAGTACAGCGCCGAAGACCTTCTATCTCAGCTCTTCGATAGCCGTGATCGTCTAGTGGTTAGGACCCTGCGTTGTGGCCGCAGTAACCCAGGTTCGAATCCTGGTCACGGCAGTGGAAACACTGTCACGGCGAAGAGCATTTTTACTGCACGGAGTAATTATTATGCTTACAGACTGATTGATCAAGTTTGAACAGTGATAGAAACCTTGTTTATAGCAAACGATTAGCATAAGTATAGGTTCGTCCAAACATCATGGATTTCGGACGAAAAAAGTTAATATTCAGTCATTTTTCATGTATATATTTTGTAAAAAGGGTTTATTGGAAGAATGAACTGCCCTGCAGACTGAATGTGTACATCAGAGATGTGATAGTCCGTCCAAATTAGAATAATGCTCTCTGTAATTAAATAAAATGGGTTTTATGAACTCTATTGCAATGTATTTATTATTTTGCATGAATAAGTAATCAGTTCATACTTCCATCGTTTTTCGGTAGCCGTGATCGTCTAGTGGTTAGGACATTGCGTTGTGGCCGCAATAACCCAGGTTCGAATCCTGGTCACGGCAGTGGAAACACTGTCACGGTGAAGAGCGTTTTTAAATCCCAATGGTACTCAAATTGTTACTCAAATGTTAATGGCTGATAAAACATGGGCTATAGCCATCCATTAAATAGTCCCATTCATTTATTTCCTCGTAAAGCATTTTGCTTCCAGAACTAATTTAAGCTATTTATACAGCAAAGTAATAAGTTTTATGTATTATTAATTATATTATATTATTATATAATACTATTTTTATTAATATTAAACTTCTTTTGTTTATATTTTAAAACAATTAAAACTTTTACAGGGTTGAAGGCGTTGACATTCAATATTTTGTGCAGCTCTCCTTACTTGGTAAGTTAAAACTTACTTATTCTGAACACTTTAAAAATTATTTTCTTTATTTTATTTGGTCCATGGATGTACTTAAAGACAAAATACAACAATTTAGAAATAAAAATATTGATTTACAGTATTGAAAACCACGGTTTTTATTAGAAAACTGATATTAAAAGGTTTAATTAAGTATTGTTTAATAATTTTCGTAAATTATAAATGGTGTGAGCCTTATACAGAACCTGAACGATTTGATGTTACCAATAAGAAAATCGTTAGATGATCCTTATATTTTTCGAAATGATGAACGGAGAGAAACTTTTTCGAAAACCTGGAGAATGAGTATTTTCCGTTTAAATATGGATTGTTTTTTTAATATTGTGGGTTAAGGTTAATTATTTTGCGAGGTTTTAGTTATATTTCTTTAGATGTAAATATGCAAGATGTATATATGTAAATATTCAGGGTTCGAGTTCTGGCGGAACGCAACTGAACGACCTCGAGAATTATTATCAAATTATTCTATAAATATAAATTTATTTCTATTAATTTAATAAGTAAATTGGGTGATTACCTACAATTTTATAAATCAAGTGCTGAAAATATTTCTCATTCAACAAAGGTTTTTAACAGTGGGCGAATCTCATTTTATCATAAAAGAATGGTTAAGGAATGACGCAGACTACCACCTTTTCTCGTGGTGCATTCTTGCCTTATGCGCCAGAGGATTCTATGAAAGGTAGTCGGAGATGTTTGCGTCAGTAGTTCTTCTCCAGGTAGCGAACACATTCCACGCAATTATTGGAGGTTTGAAGAACGTGTTCGTTTCGTCGAAAACGAACAATATTAACCGGAGAAATACTTAAACAAAATACTATTAAAGATAAATCAGATACTTTTTTAAAAATGTTATTACAAACGTTCTAGCGCCAAATATAATTTGTGAAACATTCGTTAAGGATTGTAGGAATTTACTTTACGTTTGCCCAATTTTTTTAGGGATATTGGAAGGGGGGCTAAAAAGGAGTGTGTGTTTTTGAGATGCATGGGAAGCTCTATTTAATACACTATTATTACCTTTCTGAAAACGCGTAATGTACCGTCAATCAACGGATGTAGTCATTTCGTCATAATTTTGCTTTTTAAAATTAGCTAATTAACACATTGTGCAATCTTCTTAGAAAACATTTGTAGTTCGTGTTGACATTTTGATTTCGTTTTTGTAATTGTACTTTTGACATTTTTTGTTCCTCGTTTCTGACATTTTTATATGTCCTTTTAGTAAAAAATAATGGACCTCTTCTAGAGTGGCACCATTGTTGGTTTTCAACGGGTTCAATTTGAACGTGTTGAGTGTGCTTGATACGCATTAGAGGCTTAATATTCTTTTATGGGCTGACACTCGTCTTCACGCCACCTTTTTCGCTATGCACACATTTAAATTCGTTGAATAATACATTTTTTGTGAGATGTTCCACGCTTTGATACCTATCCTTCACACCAGTTTTTTCTTGTTTTATGAACACAAAAGAGTTGAACTGAATAACTGAACACAAATAAGAAACTGCTGATCGCAAGCAAGGGGTATTGGGAACCCCAGGTTACGATGCGGTTGGCAGTTGGTCGATTGTTAACATCGTCTGTCGCAGAATCCGCCGGGGCAATTATTTTCTTTTTTCGTTTAGTTAACGTAATATGGCCATTAATTCCATGAAAAATCGTTGGTTACCACTACGTTAATTGCGAGCGCGTAATTAAAACTCCTTACCAATCAGAATTCAGAAAAAGGATCAAAAACTTTAAGTAGTTATAAAACAGAAGGGGCCAAGGCATTTCCAGTTGCCCATGACAAGAGAGCAAGAATTTACATCACAGATCTCAAAGTAAATTACATTTAACCATTTTTAGAATGATTAAATGTAACTGAGTTTGTGATCTGAGATGTACATTCTTGTTCACTTTTCATGGGCAACTGGAAATACGCCAGCAAAACTTGTTAGAAGTGAGTTAGAAGTGACTTTTATTATTATCGTCACCATCATCATCATAATTTACTTTCCAATATTTATACGTGTTGTATTATCTCATTAATGTCTTAATTTTTCGTGGAAATTAATGTTTTCGTGGCTTTATCAACTTCTATTAATATTTCATCCGGAATATGTTCAATATCTTCTATTTGCGTACATTTCTTTGTCTTCTAAGCCATAAGAACCCAGAATAAGAATAATCATAAGAACCCAGCGCAAGGCACTAAAATAGGTCTTTTTCAGATGCAATACAACGTCATCAAACGCATGCCTCGAATGGTAAACATGAGACAAAGAATTCCTCAAAATTTAAATTATCCGTAAATGGAAACGA
The DNA here is from genome assembly GCA_017312745.1 of Gryllus bimaculatus. Lineage (NCBI taxonomy): Eukaryota > Metazoa > Arthropoda > Insecta > Orthoptera > Gryllidae > Gryllus > Gryllus bimaculatus. The sequence continues at coordinate 4,119,297 of BOPP01000033.1, read as the reverse complement.
AAAAAATATTGAATGTGGATAAAGAGGTAAAATTGCACTCGTAGTAAATAGTAGTTACTATCGTCGCTCGTTTTCTTCATGCTGTTAAACCTCTGTTTTCTTTTTACTTCTTGTGTGTGTGGGGTGTCTAATGTATGGTCTTGTGGCATCACTTGAGTTTCACACGTGACCCATACCTCTTCGAAACATCGTCGCTGGACCTTGCTGCCTCTTCCATTCATTCTGAATTCTCCCATGTGGTAGCGAGTGGAAATCGGAATGAAAGGGTTGATATTACATTGTTTATCCTTTAATGATGTATCTCTTATCAGGATGTTGGCGACAGATAATATGGAAGTGGTTCTTGACGTCTCTGATCAAGAACTATTTCGAAGTGAATGGGAATTTTGGCAATTCCGTTGGATAATTGGTAGTTTGCTTTTGCCTTCTACGCCATACAAGATTAACACATCCTTGCGGAAAAATCGAACCTACAACCCTGGTGTTTAGTAGTTGCCGTCAGCATAAGTGGGGAGAATGAGAAAAAGTATAATGAGAAAGATTAGGTTTGTTATCCGTGATGGCGCTACATCCCGAGACATACCCTGATGACCCCCCGTTCTCTCAGAACTGCAAGAATGTTTCGATGTCATGGGCATGAGGGATCAGTCCGTCTCTAAGGTTAGAAGTGGGGACGGATGGGGAAGAAAAGATCTCTCGCGATGAGTTGCCCATTGTTTAAGGAACTACTCTGGCATTCGCTTGGGTATAATCAGAGAAAATCGCGTAAATTCCGACCAGAGCATCCGACCTCTAAAATGTTCGTCCAAACAGCCGCCTCAGCCAACTCCGCTTTAAAGGTGAAATCGAAAATTTGTCTCCATGAGAGCGGACATTTAGGACGTATGGTCTACGAGTTTCTTTTGAACTCACAAGCTGCAGCTACATGCGCGAAAGCATCTACTGCTGGTACCCAGGTTTGGTCCAGGCGGTTCTAATTGGAATTTTATGATGGGCCAAGGAACACCCGCAGGTTTCCTCTGGGTACTCCCGTTTCCCCTACCAACATGTCTCCCACAGGATCGCTCCATCAACCATTCCCTAGCCTCCCTGTCCTAGCATTAAGCATCATTCCGCGAGGATCCAAGGATCATAGCGGTATAGGCGATAACCGAGGAAGTAGCTGAGAAGGGCCGCTGCTACTTCAGCAAGTTATCGATAGGTAGAATCCCGGCCTAGAGAACTAGACAGAGGGGACATGGTGAGGGAGTGGGAAACGTCCCGTCCCGAGACCCTGCAAACGGATGTTAGAGAGTGGATGTAATGCCAGGTGGGGCGAGGGCCACGCACATCTGAGGACAAAAAAAAAGGAGTTTGCAAACGCCAATGCTGGTGCGTGCCCTACCTGCCCACAAACGGAGGCCACTCGAAGGTGGCCACTCGCAGGACGAGGGGGTCGCCGCGCGGCGGCTCGCAGAGGGAGCCTCGGCTCTCCGCCCCGCCCGCGGTTGCCGTCGTGGCCGCGCGGAGCGCTCCGGCGATGCCGAGGCCGCGCGGCGGGCGGGCGGCGGCCGCGCCGGGCCCCGGGAAATACCCCCAGGCGGCGCTGGCGGCCGCCGGGAAGACGGCAGCGGCCGGAAGTGAGGTGGCTGCGAAGCATCCCGCGCACAGAACGCTGACCGCTGCCTGCAGGGATTCCATCCTCGTTCCCAGCGGAGACACTCGGAGCATAAGTCCGAGAAGTTCAGAGAGCTCCCTCTGGAATTTAAGAGAAAACAGATATCATTAAATTTAATGTCGATTGAATTTACAAAATTAATGTACATGAACCCTCAACATGAAAAAGAGTTTAACATATTTGAATATTCAATTTAATGCTCAAATTAAAATCAATATAGATTTAATGCACACTTAGAAATGTCTGCATTACTTTAATGTAAAAGACATTAAAGTAATTATCATAAACGCACATTAAATTTAATGTACATATTAAGTACATTACGATGCTAGAGTCAAAGATTTATGGCAATATCTGGAATAAATGAATGAATGATTTTGGTGGACTGGAGATTATGAATATATGATACGAGTGATGAGAGGCAGAGGAAAAGGGGATCTTTACACTAAATCTACATTGTTTTTTATTAAAGCTTTAAATTTAGTGTACAAATAATAAACTATTTCTAATGTAGTAGATTAAAGAGATTAATTTACATTAATATATTAATCTACTTCAGATTTAATGAGATATGTCAGTACAGATGTTCTCACGTTTCCTCTCATTCCCTTGTTTTCCATCATTCGCCATCCTGCTTTCCCTCATCTCCTCGTTTTCCATCATTCATTTCATCTTTTCGTAATTTCCACTCCATCAAGATCACTCACTCAATCATTCATTCATTCCAGATATGACCGTAAATCTTTGACTCTTGCATTTTTATTTATATGTGTACATTAAATTTAATATGATAATTACATGATAATTTTCATGATCATATTTTGAATTTTGAATTTATCATGATAATATGATTTTCAAGATAATTACTTTAATGTAATTTACAATAAAGTAATGCAGAAATTAATGACAGTGTACTGGTACTTGGACAGCACATATTTTGACGTATTATTTCTTGACAAACGGATACAGGGAATCTATTTTTGCACCATTCCATAATTTTATATTGCGTCACAATAATGTGAAAAGTCTTGTATGTCAAAAGTCTTGAACGAACATAGTGTTAATGTGTGTTATGAACACATTCTCCTTCTCATGATTCATCCATCATATTACTACAGGCTTCCACAGCGACTAGTAGCGCGCCCTAACTTCCAACATTCTTTCACCATGAGAAGTGTCGAATGTTGCAGTTGTCTAATGTTGAATTTCACATTTCACTCCATTCCTCTTTCACTGCAGAGTAAGTTTTTGTGCATTATATCCTTCCGTTGCGTTGTTGTTGTTGTTGTTGCATTTCTCAATGCACGAGTGAAGTTTGCATGACTTTGATTATTTTGTTTATACTTATATTTAAAACTATCTTTGAGATTGTCCCTTTGCCCGCGTATTTGACAATGTTGACTGGTTTGCTGTTACAAAAAATATTTGTTCTAGTTACTCTCGTTACAGCGTAAGTAATCGAACATAAATTTCGGGTGCGCTACTACGCTTCGAACCAGAATTCTCGTTGTACTTACTCACGCAACCCGAAACGCCTTCCATTCGCTGCGACGCTCTCTCGTGTTAATAGCTCATATTTCGTCGCAGCACTTGCTTCGCCGTCCATATCCCGGGATAATGCTTCATAATGGGAACCGAAAGTTGCGGAAACGGTCGTGGGGCGCTATCGCCTTAGATCTTAAGTGCACTGGAAGCGATTTGTGATGTTGATGAATGAAAAGCAAAACCAGGCCAGTGAGTGGGCAAGCCAATTAGTGACCTTTTTACCTAGTTGACACAGCTTTTGTTTTTATTTCGTAGTAATTATTGATGCTCTAAGTTTGCGTTTTGAAGAATGCTGTACCCACTAAAGGTGATGTATCCGTTTTTATTTGTTGAGAGTGATAGTACAAAACGAAAGGAAACGTAGAGTCCCACATGGAGAAAATAAAGCACATAGTGACATTTTGTGTACTTTTAATTGTTTAATTATTTATTTTAGTATCTTTCTTACTGGTATTCAACCCATCATATAATTATAGCATAATATAAAGCTATTATAATTATAGAATATATATAATATATTCTGATTTGTGGCAAGGACCTGTGAATGAACGACATTTGAACATTATACTTTCATTCTTTGTAACGTTGGTAGGGAGACAATTACACCAGTTTGAATTCTTTGATACATTTGAAGATTTCTTCAACTGAACTTTGTTCTCTACAATTACTTTTTTAATTCAGATAATATACATTTTTTCCAAAATATTAGTTGTTTTTGAGTAAAATATTGTGTATGTTAAAGAAAGGATATTCTGAAAATTGCTCCAAATTTCATCTTTAAACTTTTTGAATCGATAGTTGTAAATGCACTGACTAACATGACATAATTGCCGTTTTGATGTATTCTATTGATTTTTCCACAAAAAAAAAAAAAAAACACAAATGTATTGTGAATGGTTGTCACAAAGATAATTAATTGGGCGCAGTAAATTTACGTAATTGTAAATATGGATGTTAGCAACAATGGAGTTTAGAAAAGAAACCGAGGTGTGCTTTCTTTTGAAACTAATACTAGGAAAGGACAACAGAATTGATGGGAAAATACATAATATGTTAACAAAGCATTCAGTGGAAGTACACGTGAGCAAATTCCGTGAGGCAGAAAATAAATTAAGAAGTTATAACGAGCTGGAAGCCAAAAGAATTAGCAGATACTATGCTAAATGTGTGTAACCAATCTGGAATGAGATGAGTGACAGATGACGGGCGCGCTCCATGAAAAACCGGGGCAGACAATGTTCTGACACGGTGCGAGTCAGATATAAAAGGGAAAGCTATTTGGTTGCGGGAAGAATTAGATTGAATTGTGATTTTGCAAAGGCGATGTTTTAAGGAAGTAAAGTAGTACAATTAGAAAGGAAATATAATTACGTGTGTGGAGGACGCGAACATCATTGGAGGGGACCGAATACTTTGGAAATGGAGGCTGAATGGAAACTGGACAACATTCGTTATATCTGTAAATAACACCTACCGCCAATGCCTTGTTGTCACATTTCCCTTCCGCTTAAGGGAACACTCATTCCGTGGTCGTTCGTAAGGAACGTCTATGAAATACAAGCGCCTATAAGTGAACACTTATTTTGAGAAAGCTCTTATCACTTAAGTGTTTGCGTATTCTATAAGTGACGACTATGAATTCGACTCTTAGGCGCCGATAGTTGACATCTTCGGAGAGGATGGGGCGAAACCATCCCGATTCAACAGAACAGAAAACTAACGTGCACAAGAAAGTCATTTTGTAGCACTACTAGTTTTGAGTATATAAATCTTGATTCATAGGACCATCAGGAAGACCAGTGAATATCCCTTCTTTGTGTCTTACACTTCTTAAGTGGAACTATAAGCTCGTCACCTTGTACATTTATACTCCGAATACCGTAATATCGTGTAGGGCCCCCGCGAGCAAGCAAAAGTGACGCTAATTGACGTGGCATACTCTAGACTATTGTCTGAAGGGCTGAACTCAATTGACACCGTGAATCTTGAAGGGCTGTCCATAAACTCGTAAAAATAGGAGAGGGTGAAGATCTCTTCCAAACTGCACGTTGCAATACATCTAAGATATGCTCAATAATGTTCATTTCTCGGGATTTTGGTGGCCAGTGGAAGTGTTTATATTCAGAAGGGTGTTTCTGGAGCCATTCTGTATCAGTTCTGGGCGTGTGGGCTAACGCATTGTCCTGCTGGAATTGTCCACGTCCGTCGGGTGCACAATAGACATGAACGGGTGCAGGTGATCAGGTGTTTACGTACGTCTCACCTGTCAGAGTCGTATCTAGACGTATCGGGAGTCCCATATCACTCCAACAGCAGGTGCCCCTACCATCACAGAACCTTCACCAGCTTGAACAGTTCCCTGTTGACATACAGGGTCCATGGATTCAAGAGGTTGTCGCTATACTCGTACTCGTCAATCCACTCGAAACATTTTGAAACGAGACTTGTCAGACCAGCCAACGTGTTTTTAGCCAAAAGTCGAATATCGGTGTTGACGGGCCCAAGCGAGGCGTTAAGCTTTGTGTCGTGCACTCACCGAGAGTTCACGAGTGGGCCTTCGGCTCCGAAGCCCCATATCGTTAATGTCTCGTTGAATGGTTTGCTCGCTGACACTTGTTGATGACCCAACATTTAAATCTGTAGCAATTTGCAGCTTGCTTTTTGGCTCTTCAGGTGTATCAAATGCATATTTTATACAAATTATCACGCCGACAAGCTGCAGCAGCAACACACACAAATGCGACCGGCTGAGCCAACATTGCCGCTGTCTGTGTAATGACCCTGACAGAGATTCAAGGCTGCGGATTTTCGACTCTAGCTAGATAAGAACGTCGAATTCAGCCGCTGTCTGGAGGATAACCTAGCGGCCGGCTGCTCCTATTGCTAGTGTTTCGTGGTTTCTTCGATCAACACCAGGCGAATGACGGAAAAGTACCCCCACGAAACGGCCACGGATCGCGCGCGATGATTTCTTCCTCTTCCTTGTTCTATCCTTACTTCCACACACCTTACTTACTCCACTCCTTACTTACACACACACACACACACACACACACACACACACACACACATGCACTGCACTACCACGCGCTAGTTGCGATACCAGTCGAGAGCTTTAAGTTTGCCCTGATGAGGGGCACCGACCCAGCCGGGACAAGCTTTTTTGATTTAATTTCTTTTTTCAAAGAATGTGTAAACTGTATGTGACGCAGGGGAGAAGTACAATATCCGCCCGTTTTATTGAGCTTTAGAGTCACTCCCAAACTTTTTAACCATAAATACTAAAATGATGAATAAAAATACCAATAAAGCGATGTTATAAACATTTCGAAACTAGACATTTTCGCCACAGATTTATATAACACGTATTTGCAACAATAGACGAACTACGTGCTCATAGTGAAGTTACCTTTACGTCCAGAAGCAAAAGAAGGGGCCAGCAGCAGTTGCTCAATGGATCAGGGAAACTGGACGAAAACTTGATCGTGATGGGAGTCATTGAGCCAGACGCTGTAGTAGATTACTTGTTACAGGCATATGAAAGATTTTTAATATTTTATAATACAAATGTAAACTAATACATTTTATATCTTTGCTAAATATAAATTATTTTTTTATGTAATGATCAGTAGAGACTATAATTGCACAGATGCAGTAATGCAGCAGAAAATATTTTATTTTTAACTTAAACTTGTGTATTCAGCTTAATTATTTATTGTCATCTGGCAACATGTTGTAAAGTAAGGTACATGTTTTATATTTGAATTTCTTGTAATGAACAACTGTTACAATCGTTATTTAAGTCGATTTTGACAAGAATTACATATTCATAAATAAATAAGCTAGGCAATAATAAGACTCGAAGCTCAATGAAGAGGCTTCTCACCATTCAGCGTCGGATCTCATTTCCCACCGCGGGAGGAATACAGCCACATTCACTACACTAAGCAGTTGAAGTGCCCAGAAATATCAATCAACCAATAAATAACGCATATTGGGATCGCGACACAATTCTGGGGCTGTTATTGCATTTAACATAAATTCCTCTTCTTAAATATTTTACAATCAATAATGTGAGCTCTTACCAACCGAAATATTATTCATATCTAATATAAATCAATTAGAAAAATAATTTCAAATTCTACAAGCATTAAATTGTGTAATTAAATAATATGTGTAAAGGATAATATTTTTTGTAAGTATGGGTTTTTAATAATACCTTGGAGTAATTTCTATTGAAAATTATATAAATATTCTAAATACTGTGCGAAGTTTACAGAATTTAAGTGCACGTCACTGAAAATATGCGCCATACCATTATAAATACCCAAGTCAAGTCTAGCATGGAGAAGTGAGTAACTAGTCTCAAATTCATTTCACAAGAATTTGAGAAAAAAGCAGTATATTAGTACACCAATTCTCGTGCTCCCTGCTCAATATTTTAACTTTTTTGGTTCATAGACAAAGCGTTTTGATTTAAGAATGATGTCAGTATCATGTGCTTTGATATACCGATGTTATATTTTAGTTTCATTGTACTTTTTAACATTAAATACACTAACAATACTGTGGATGACGTTAAAAATTTTGACAAAAATAAATAAAACAATGAGCATGAATAGGAAAATATATTTCTGTGGAAATAGATTATTAGTAAGTTGTTCAATATGGCTATGACCATTACATTGTTGAAATTGACTTTTGAGTCGAATTATTGAAACATTACTTCTTCTGTAATGTGGTTTATTTGATTCATATCTTTACAGTCTTTAAAATATTCTTATTTCTCCATGAATATCTATATCAACATTTCTGGTGTTAATTGCTTCTAGATTCTTCAACATCCTTAAATATTGAATCGGTGATTTTAAAAGGGAAATAAGTTCACTTTTTTCGTGAAAAGAGTGAGATATACATTTTCTTTGTTATCCTGCCAGTCATATCAATGTAAAAATGAAACTCGTCTAGCCTAAAGTACGTGTTCGACTACCAACTAAAATGTCTAATATCTGGAAAAGAGAGAAACGACCAGGACTAGTTTCTGATCATCGTACAGAACTAGTGTTATAAGCTAGGAAACGCCTAAATGCTTCATGAAAAAGGTAATACACACCGAGGAGATCATAGACTTCAATACCTGGAGGTCGAACTATTTTAAGAAGATGACCAAGTTTCCTACTCTTCCTGACAGTCCTCATTGTGAGCCTGGTGTGACTCTTTCCAAGTGAACCAGTATCATGGATAATATTTTGGCTACCTCGTAGCACGTGATGGGCTTATCAAGAACTCATTCATGTTGTCAAAAGGGAAGGCACGTCCAGATTTGCCCTTTCAAGAAAGCTTATAACTCAGCTGTTCTTCCAATGAATAGAAAAAAACGATGTACAAAAAACAGTAAAATTCACCCCACATGAAATTCCCCATTTGTACCACAACGTTTTTACTTAGCCACAGACTCAAGTGGAAATCGATGATGCTGATATCATTTATTTAGTAAGTGTATTATTCATGTCAACATCATTGTTCGTTTATTCTATGATTATATTGTTTCATAACTCCAAATATAAAGAATTTAACAATTCAAAAAAATATTTAATTATTTTATAAATGAAATAAATCCAGAGTATTTCTATTTTCAAATCAACAATTAAAAATCGTATGTTGACTACATTCTGTGCATGAGCCATTTTCTCTCATTAAACTCTTGACTAAACTTTCACTGTAAGAGAAGAATATCCTATTATGCCATCTATCAACGATATAATAAACAAAAAACTGGAGGACATGAATCAACATACCTGGCGCCTGTCATGTTGAAAATCTTAAGAGAATTCAAAACGAAAAGTTTTCATGTATTCGTACTAAAAAATAACGAACGCAACTTAAAGTATTAGGCGGAGAAAAATGTTTCGTTCATACAATTAATCAGGTGGTCGATTGAACTGTACGATATAGTATATTTTGGAAGAAAAAAGTTCTTTGATTCACAGAACTGCTGTTTAGGTAAACATACTAACGCACTATAGCAAGGTTCACTTTAGTATGTCGTAATATTTACTAAACATGTTGCAGTGAAAATTACTAAACGAATAGTAGCGAAGCATAATAGTGAAAGGGAATATTTTCTTCCCCTCCCTTCTTCCACGTAGTTTTAGGGAATGGGTGTGTCAAGCTGCCACCTATGCTACGACCCCGTGGACCGTACTTCCGTAACCTGGGTACCTGGCAAACCCAAGCCAATCAGAACGGTTACAGACGCTATTTGCCTATGTTTGGCCACTGCCGGTATTTCTACGATTAGTTTAGAATACAAAAAAAATTATTTAATGAACGCTTACTAAACATGTTTAGTACATAGTACTAACACATTTTTGTCACTGTAAAATTATAAATTTTGCAAACGTAAGAAATTGCCTATGGCGTACTCATTTCAAAATTCTGGATTTGGTTGCTTTCATCGCCGCAGTCATAATAATTTCATTCGTACACCAAAACCTCACTTTCTGTTCTAAATGCATCAATAACTTTTTCTGTCACTTTTGCATTAAAATGCCAGGACATGCAAACAATGAACTGAAAATGCATTCAATTATTTTACCAGAGAACACCAAGGATTACAAATATTTTCTTAAAAGAAATATTTATTAATTTTTTATGATTTTTTTTTTCCTTTCCCTTTTCCTTTCCTTTCCTTTTCTTTTAATGTGTTTCACGTCTTGTAAGTGCGACGACATTCGAGGAACTCGGCTTCGCTTCGCGTTCGTTACGTAGGTAACCTTTCCCTCTTAAAGGTTTAATTTGAGAACTGAGGTATTAATTAGTATTGACTTTCTCAATATAAATGTAGAGCGAAGAGACCGGTTAATTAAATCGCCCGGTCATTTTATTCGTTCGTATTGAATTCGCATCTCAAGGAACGAATCTTCACTGAACCACAGATGGCGTGGCGGGAATATGCGTGTGAATGTGTGCGACTCGCTAGGTGCCAGAAGAGCGGAGTGTTACTTGTAAATATTCTTGTTTTAGAAGTACAGTTGATGGTGTTGATGGTATAACGTTATTGTATCGTGTGGTACCGCAGGGGCTGATTCCTAGCTAGAATGGATAGTAGTTTTGGATTAGATAATGAAGTTGCTTTGAGCGACGATGAGACCGTGACAGTTCAGCAGGTATTGGAGACACTGGAGAATGCATGGTTGAATGAAAAATTCAGTCCAGAACTACTACCCCACCAGACAGACATTGTTGATTGCATGTTCGAACAAATAAGTGGAATGGAAGAAAACCTTGAAAAGGTAGATCAGAGTGATATACGCGTGGAAATACACAGAATGGAACTAGACCGCATAAGATATGTACTTAGTAGTTTCTTGAGGACAAGGTTGGAAAAAATTGAGGAATTCTGTACTCATATTATTGAAGAAGACTCAACAAGAGATCCCGATGAAAGATATTTATCTCCTGGAGAGAAGAAATTTGCTGAAGAATTTCAAAATAATATTGAGCAGCATTTTGAGAGAGTTGCTTTGCGCCATATGCCCTTAAATGTACAAAAATATGACAGGCAGCTAATGAAAGTCGAACCTAATCTGAAAAGTTATGTATTTCTTCGAGCTCGTTCCACTGCAGAAGGCCTAATGCTAGAAGGTATGGATGACACTGATGAACCTTTGACGATGGTAAAAGACTCTCAACATATGGCTCTGTACAGTGGAGTTGCTACTCTAGTTAAAAATGGGACATTACAGCTTATTTGATGTTACGTATGTGAAATTTGTAGTTGAAGTAATCCAAATGTTCTTTCACGGGAGTCGAAGACAAAAGTAATTAGAAAAAGAGTGAGATGTTTTATGCTTTGTATATATAACAAAGATGAGGCAGCATACCTGTTTGAGAGAATGAGAATTTCTTCAAACAACGTGCTTGTTCTAAAAAAAATTGTTGGTAGGTAATAATGGTTTTAACAAATATTATTTTTGTCACAAGTTTTGTGAATAATGAAAATTTGTCGTAATGTGTAATTTTTAGAAAATTTGTCATAATGTACAATTTTTGTTAGACACCAAGTAAATGAATGTCTTTATTTCACCTTAATTTATTTTACACTGGAATCCGACAGTTTTCTCTTTAAATCTAGTTACATTTGAAGATCTGTGCATTCATTTTTAGTTTTGTTTAGAATCTACTGTCCTATAAAATCTGAAATCAGCAGCAGCCATGCACTCCCAAGTTAATTGCAACTCTAAATGAAAGTCAGGAAAACCTATTTCATTGAGTATTTTGTATCAATTTTTGTTTGTTATCTGTGAATTTCTACATAAGTGTTTTGCCTTTTGGCTTTTGTAGCTTTTATTTGTATCTCAGGTTTATGTCTATCGTCAAAATCTAGTGAATGAGTATTACATTTGTTGGAAAATTAGTTTTAGTGATATATTGAGAAGTTTGGATGTACTGGAGTGGTACTAAGAACTTGAAGAAAAATATTGTTGATTAGTATGTGGAGTGTTTGTACTATTTTTTCAGTGGATTTTAAATCTTATTTCCAGTAATTAATTCTGCACAAGGAAGTGGGTGTATTTACATTGTTGGTTACTAGACCATATTCTTTCCTAGATTATGAATCTTAATATCATTAGATAAATTTCAGTGTGCTTCCACTTGGAGAACTACAACATTGGATCTCTTTGCTTGGAATACTATCTTTATAACTTTTACACCTTAATGTGGAAAGGAATGGAATTCTATACGTTAATGAGTACCACCATTTTTCTCACTTTTTTTTTTTTTAGAAACCAAAGGTAATTATGTTGAAGTATTTAATTGTACTTTGAATATGTATCATTGGTAAAATACAAATCTGTAACCTTTCCCAATCCACTGGAGGTCATTTATTACAAGACTGAATTAATATTACAATTTGAAAAATATAAATGATGAGACAGTGAGTAGATCAAAGTGTGTGTTTTTGAATTGTGCTTTGAAAATATTAGCTCTTATATTCAAAGACCAAACCTTACTCACAGCCATTGTATTGCTATGTGAGAGACCAAACCGCATTCTAACCTGTTTTATTGCCCTGTTAGGTTTTACTATTTTCATAAAATGTTTGTATTAATGCATATTGCAAGGGTTTTAAACTTCATGAACTTATTGTGTGCTGTTTTTTTACTGAAATTTGTTTTATTATGGAATCTGTTGATTTGAGTAGAATTTTGAAGTTATAAAAATGGGAGAGCAATGTTTAAATTAATAGATATGCCTACTTAAATGGCTTTGGTTACTGATAGATGTAACCTTATTTCAGCAGAAAGAAATAATAAAATATGAGAATGATTTACAGTCAAATTTGTTAAAATGGATGGTCGGATTAATTGTTTTGCAGAAGATTCCATTTTACTTTGTATGTAAAAATTTTTAAAATAAATTCTACAGTGTGAAACTTGATAATTGTTATAGTTTATTTCCATTCTCCTACTAAAACAAGTATAATTTTGTTCTTAGTTTGTGTGTGTGTGTGGTTTGTGTTTTTGTCCTATTAAATATTTATTCATCTAGAAGGTATCAAGCTCTATGTAGATAAAGATTGTTTTTATGCACAATTTAAATATTTCTTTTTGTTGATCACAATTTTTTTCCTATTCTTTAATTTTTATAAAGTCTATAGTTATCTTGACATGTCTCATGAAGTTGCACGTTGGCGTCATGTTATTATTGCCATTATTTCTTCTCTTTAAACATATCTAAAGTTTTATGTACATGTGTTAGATGTCTGTTACAGCTGTTTGAAGTTAAATGAAATGTTTTCAATTGAATCTGTGGTTTAAAGAGATAACATTTTTCCATAGTTCTGAGAATAAAAACAACAGCAAAAAAACTTAACATCAACAATTGGCATCTGGGGTATTTATGTTCTATACAGAAGTTGTGGAACTATGTTGTTGAATGCTGGGGCTACTCTGTAACTTCAAATTTGCATTTCTGTGAAATAAACAGAACTGTTTTTATATTTTAGACTTTTTTCTTTTATAAAAGATTTAGTGGGAAAAAAGAGAAAAAATTTATTTCCTAATTTTTGAACTTGCAAAACAATATACCAATCATAAAATAAATTTTCCTATCAGGCGTTTCCTTGCTGCTAATACCTTTTCTTCTGTGAAAGGATCAGAAACTAGTCCTGGATTTCTTTCTCTTTTCCAGACTTTCAAATTTTTAGTTGGCAGTAGAGCTCATACTTTAAGCTGGACAAGTTTCATTTTTACACTTATAGCTAGCAGAATAACAAAGAAAATGTATATCTAAACTCTACGATAAAAGTAAACTTGCTTCCCTTTCAAAATCACTGATTCAATACAGATAACATGTACCTACGAATATTAGCTTTTACATTCCTTTTACACTCCATAAGAGACTTCAATGTATTTTTCAAGAGAAATATTGTATAACTCAACCACAACCTTGTGATGTGTAGAATTACATTTGATTAAAACTAGGTGAAATTCAGACAGAATCAAATAATAGCATATCTTTGTATGATTTAATCTGTTCCACAGTGTTCTCAAAAGAGACAGTTTAGTTTTATTCTTTCCAGCAATTTTCTTTGAAAATTCACACAAAATAATAAATGCAAGAAACAGTTATAAATCAAGATTGTTAATGATGGTTAATATTTATTAGTCAACTTTTTGACAGGTCAAATATTTGTTCACAAAGTGTGTACATTGTCTTCCAAAGAGCTAACAATATTAAATCATCAAATTATATCCATCTTCTTTACTGTGCATTTCCTTGTAACTGCAAACACTGATGGAAAAATTAAATTATTGAGTTGATTTTGTCTTTTGATTCAACTTTGAAGCTGGCATTATTGTTTTAACTTTTGGTAGAATCAGTTGCTCATTAATTGAAATAAAGATTCACATACATTCACATTCATTTACATAGATTCAAAAAATCGTTTATAAAAAAAAGTATTGGCGTTTACATAAATTAATATAACGTTGAAGTCCATTAACTTGACATTAAAATAATTAGCTCTGCCATTAATTAATTACATAGGAAGATCGTTTATGAAACTGCTATGAAAATTTAGAATCGCTTATGAGAAAAGCCCAGATTTCTATGCAGTAAAAGTATCTAAGATATGCCATGATTAATCTTTAAAATATGCAGTATAAAATAAAGAAATAAATGTTAATTAGTAAAAATGCAATGAAAAATATTTCTAGAAAAAAATTGAAATTGTGTTACCATGGTATTATCTTTTTGAAACATTAGAATAAAAGATTTATAAGAAGAAATATTATTTTTGAAAATATATTTTTAATTTGAACCTTGCCTTGGGATGCTGTAATTTATTTGTGTCCTAATGTTTGGGAACGAAAAGGTGATTTAAGAAAAAAATAAGTTCATTGAACAAAGAACATTCTATATTTAGGTAAAAAATTATTGAAATTTTCGGAGACGATAATCTTCCTGATGTTAACTGGTACAGGGACAAGCTGTCAAGCTTTCCTACATTTAATTCATATATCATGACACTCGAAAAATCTTATGCGACTGTGTTAGCTGAAACTGTCAGTTTCATAAATTTGTACCAAAAAATATTGTAAATAATCATGAACGAATGTTGGATCTCATTTTTACTGATTAGAGCATTTCTCTGTCAAGTGTTCGGATGAGTATCATCCGCCACTCAGTGTTACATGTGTTCTTCAAGTGAACTGTAACTTTGAAAATTAGAGGAATGAAGGAATGATTACTCTACGGCTGATTATGGTTTGATAGTGCAATGTTTGTGATCTATATTCTTGTCTTGAATCCTTAGATGGTGATGTTAACATTTTAGTTACTTTATTTTATTACTATTTGTATACTAGTCTAGATCTTTATGTACATAAGAAAAGAATTGTAAACTCTACATTTCCTGCACAAATTTTTGGAAATACGTTAATTCAAAAAAGGAAAGCGGAGACCTTCCAAATACTATGCACTGACTCATCAGCTTTTAATGATACCAAATGTATCGTGGATGGGTTTGCGAGATATTTTTTCATCTTTATACAAGAATTCTAATGTCACTATTGATGATGGTCCAGTTGAATCCTTCCTGAGTGGTTTGGAAATTGGTATCTGGCACTGTGTGGTTTGGAAATTGGTGTAGCTGACATATTGCGCAGATTTAAAAAGTTGAAAACAAACAGCATTCCTATTACTATCGAAGAATTGTAAATTCATTTTCTCACAAATTCTCGGATTGTTATTAGGAAAGTCTTTGACCGAGAGCACTTTTCTGAGCGGTAGGTAAAGTCTTCATTCATACTACCCATCTTTAAGTCTGGTGACAGAAATGACATCAAGAATAACACCGATTTCCATTCTGTGTGTTATCCCAAAACTTTTTGAAGCCTTGATTTTGGATAAAATCAGAATTTTTATTTATCCCTATCTTTCGGATAGACAATTTGGTTTTATGTCTGGGAGAAATATAGAAGCTAATTTGTCCTTTTACTCTTGCTATATATGTGAAGCTATGGAACATAAACTATATATAACATATATATACATACATACACACAAATTTTAGCAAGGCATTGGACTTGGTAAACCATGTGATTTTTGCTAGTTAAAGGAATGGTTGGGGGTCAGTGGACTGTTACTTCACAGTGGTTTCACAGTTACCTGGCTCATCGAGTTCAGATGGTTTCATATAAGAGTATTGTTTTGGATCCTACAGAGGCATCTTCAGATGTCTCTCAGGAGTCACACTTAGGCCCTCTCTTATTTAACATCTTTATTAACGACAAATGCGACAGTATATTAGAGGTGGAATATCTGCTTTTTGCTGATGACCTTGTCATTTTTTTAAAAATCCAATCCGATGAAGACAGAGGCCTTATGCAAACCATCCTAAATGTCTTATGTGCATGGGGCATGAAGAACAATCTTTTTCTCAATATCGCGAAATGTAAAACTATAACTTTTTCAAGATCTAGATCTAATAAAACCTCTGATTATATGATGAATCTCACTCCACTAGTGTGTCTATACCGTTAGAGATCTGGTGTGATTTTTGATACCTGGATGACTTTCATGGATCATTTTCATCACACAATAGTCAAATCAAACCAAGTGTTGGGATTCATTAAATGATTCTGCCACGAATTACACTCGGTAATGGTCTGAAGATCACTGTCTTATGCTCGTCAAGCCAATATTGATATACTCTTCTGTGATTTTTTTTATGTATAAAATCACAAATTGAAACAGTCCAACACAAATTTTTCAGAATATTAGCCTGTGGTTTGGGATTGGAAGATACATATCTTAAACATGAGTATATTGACTTGGCTCTGCAATTGAACATTCCTTCACTGAGTTCTCAGAGAGAGTTGAACTACTTGTTGTTTTTAAGAAAACTGATTTTGGGTGAGGTCGATTGCAAAATCTTGCAAAACCAGATAGTGTATGAAACACCTACCTTTAATTCTAGAACCAAAGATATTTTTGATATTAAATTTGACCGTCAATCTTACACTGCAAATAATGTTATAAATCAGTGTTGCAAATCAGTCAACAGTTTGAATATTGATTTATGTAAAAGAGATAAATATGCTTTTTTATCACTAGCGAACTAAATATATTTCATATGCTATTATTGAATTTTTTCTTTATAAAAGTTTGTTTTTATAAATATGTTGCAAATACATGCAAATTTTTTATTGTATTCTTTTTGCAAATAATGGACATACTTGTCCATATAATAATAATAATAATAATAATAATAATAATAATAATAATAACTCATAACATCTTGTGTTTCGCAACATGATGATGACACACATTGAGCGAACAGGAACATCTTAGCAAATGAACAGGAAAGGATGTAGACCTGGATCTCAGGATGCAAGGCAGCAACTCATTATAGACACTGTATTTATGGGGCAATGCTGTGAGTATAATCGAATGTGAGAAGTAGCTGTGGTAGCTCGTATTGCTACATAGATTACGCTAAGCATTCACACCGTGGTCCCATTGTTGGCTCCTTCAATGTTTTGATGTATACAAGGTCCACCCGTTTATCCAAAACTTCCTGAAAACTGCGATGAGTCGATGGAATACAAAACTCTATCTCTCTAATGAAAACAATTACGCCACACAGATACTATACACATCCGCCGAGGGTTTTCCAGGTGACTCTTTAAAGTCCGTCGTGTGTATTGTTTCTGTTTAGCCTTGATCCGCCTCTCTACTCTACTTAATCATCTAATTATGGAATCGCTTTAAAAAGGGGAACTCAACTCTTCTTTCGTGTCTACATCTCCTTTACATGGGATGACGCTGAAGCTGTATGCAGACACTGAGAGTCATATGCGGCAACTTAATAAACGTTATGGCGGAGAAGTTCACTGACGGACATTTAAGATGAAATTCTGGTTTGGAATAGTGTAGGAGAGTAATATCATTCGCCGTCATATGCAAGTTATAAATTTGGGAACTGATAATGAACAAAGCATTTACCTTCATGAACCCCATGAAACCTACAAATAACCTTGGGTTCCACCAGTCACTCCCGAAATTCAAACACCACTGTACTAAGAAATATAACAAATGAAGGTGTGTAAACGATTGCATGGGCTCTTAAAAACTCAACTCTTCTGCTAGAAACCTTGTGCAGGCCATCAATTCATTTGTTATTCCAGTGCTGACATACTGCCTTTTGGCGTTATTAATGCGAGCTATTACGACCTCGACAACCTCCAGAGAACAACTCGAAAACCGGCTATGACTCAACACCGGAAAAACATCTCCCCAATTCAAGTACTGAGCGTTTTACCCTTCCAAGGTCGCAAGGAGGGCGAGTATTTGTAGGATCTCATAAATCTACACAGCCTCAAATTGCTTCACTCGTATGAGATAGTGTACTTTTGCGAACATTGTGGGAGAGTCAGCAACAGGTGAGCGTAGTTGATAATAAACTATAGTCCTCTGAACTTGAAAAAGCTTGATCGCCTGTTCAACCAATTCATTGAAAACGGAAGAGGAAGATAACCTTATGGAAAGCAAAGGCACTGCATGGAAGGTACCCTCACGAGCTGAAGTAAACAAGACGTCGCATCTCTGCGGTCGCACGCATGGCTCCAGCACGGGGATCGTCTTCGCACGATCAGAAGCCTTCATGATAGCTATCCAGGACAAGTGATACACCACATCTGAACTAACAGGAAACACATTTGAGAGATTCTTACCATTCATTCCGACTCGTGTAAAAAGATGTGAGGCTGCAAGCGCAACTATCAACGCGTTAAACAGAGTGGATGTAGCAGCCACGCACAGGTGGAATACAAAAAGAGCGCATGATGAAGTGGCGAAGCGAGGTACACCATTATGGGTTGAGAACGGCTTACTCGCCCTTCCGTGCCGTATTATAAATATGTGCCTCAGAATGTGCTTGAAGTAGTGAGCACACACTCTACTGGGATCGTTCCTTAATCCACTGACAGAACATGTGCGCGGCAATAGACCAGATATAACGTTTACATTGAATAGAAACCAACAGCAGGTTTTCTTTTATCGATATATCAATACCCAATACCATAACATATCGGGAAAATATCAAGAGAAGATCCAGAAGTATACCAATCTCGCGTATGAAGTCTGCAACTTAGTGGAACTTCAGTAAAGTGACGACTGTGCCTATAAATAATATCAGCTACGGGAGAAGTGATGATCCCGAAAATGACACTTCGAGCACTGTAGTTTTCACTTGGATACCAGGAATGTATATAATATGCAAAAGACAGTTAATCTTTGAATACATTGCCGCTATTGTCATAAGCATCTGAACTTCAAGTAAAGCAACCACACACCTGGTCCATCCATACCTGTGTGTGGTTGACCATACCGACCAGTAGATACTTGATAATGTAAGATAATAATAATAATAATAATAATAATAATAATAATAATAATAATAATAATAATAATAAACAAACAAAAATAAATATGACAATACATTTCTAATTCTTTTTTTTAACTTGGTTCATCTGTCTGTTGAGATATTTTTATACATTTGGCATGAGCATGCAGTGTTGCTTCGTGCATTAGATCTTTCTTTGGATGACCCTTCTATTGGCCAGCAAGTACATGGTGCCTTATTGCAATATATAATATTTGTGTGTATGTACATCTTTATCTATATATTTCAGTCATTTTGTAAGCTATCCAACTGACGTATTTTGGAGAGAATGAGTATCTGGTAGAAATTGTTTTTCTGTTTATTTCTTGTTCAGGCTTTTAAATCACCGATTATCAGAATTTCCATACTTGAAGGATTGCCTTCTAATATTGCCACTAATTCATCTTCAAAAGAATCTTTTAAAGATTCAGTCGCATCTTCAGTGGGAGCATATGCTGATAAAATTACCATAGTATGACAACATATCTAACTCCACTGTTAGCAGTCTCTCATTGATCTCATTCCAAGTTCTTGTATTTTTTCTCTATTTTTTGTGGTTTGCTACTGATACTCCACGTTTAGCCCTATTATCTTTGTTTACCACACTATAAATACTGATATATTTGCTGCAGTCTTCAATTCCTTATCCTTTCTTCTTGGTTTCTGTTAATGAACAAATGTCTATATTTAACTTTTCCAACTGACTAATACTTCTTCATACTTTTTGCTAATACCCTGTATGTTCCACGTGGCAATTTGCATTGACGGTTTTGTTGCTCAAGTCATTTTTGATTGGGTCCGTTTAAAGGCTGCTTAGAGTTTTTAATATGTTTAGATTTTAATGGGAATGGTGTGTTGGCCCATAGCTCAACCTCCAACCTGGCAGGCCAGGATTTGTTTGGGGACTTCCTCTAGAGAGGCCTTTCTGATTCCTCTCTACCCATGGTTTTGTTTGAGGGTTTTCCTTCCCTTAGCCTTTGGGGACTCTGCTCCCTCCTGGAAGGCAGCAGGTTAAAATTGGAAAGGAAGGAGATGCAGAAATAGAAAGAGAGGAGGAAGAAAAATTATAGAATAGAATAAGGAAAGAAGAGAGCAGAAAATAATGACTCCTACTCCTCACAAACCTAATAGCATTGGGGTTGAATCAGGTTCTGTCAGATAATATCGAATTTATAGTAGAAATATTACCTTCACAAATAAATGTGTGTCAGCTGAGAAAGATGTTTGCTGTGGTATGAAAAAGCACTTTTACTTTTAAACAAAAGACATCATCACAACGTCAGAGTTTCAACATTATAACAACGCAATATAATATAATAATACAATATAATATGATTTCATGTTTTATTGTTTTTTATTTACAATACTGTTTTATAAATGCAATTATTGTACAAAATATGAAGTTATATTTAACCACAATTTTATATACTTAAATTTTAATATTATGTCCAAATATTTTATTTCTTTTTTTTACAAAAAACTATTTGCAAGGTTCATCCTTATCACAATTGGCTCACAATCAAACAATCAAAATGCATTGCTCGTTGGAATATTAAGTTAATGACCCTGAATTTAAGAACTTTTGTGCACTGAAATATTCTTTCTTGTGAACACTGGCTTCATTGTCTGTACACAGCGTGTTGGTTTGAAGTCAGAAGAGTCATTAAGAATATCCACTTAACTTCTTTCATTTGACACATTTTCTTTCTGGTCATGCTTTGCGAACAAAATGTAAACTGCATTGGTAAAGTTGAAAGTACTTAATAATTTATTTTGTTCTCTCTCTCGAAAAAAAAAAAAATGACTGTGCCTTTGCCTTCAAAGGAATTTGTGTCTTAATATATCAGTGTTATCAAATATTAAAAATTTTAATCACTAACAAATAAATTGGTTAACAAATAAATTAATTTTGTTGTTTGTATTGTACACAATATACTTGTGATTTTTCGATGTGTATTCAAAATCCTTCAATTTGATTACTACCTTCTTTTGAGAAGATATGGTTTAGTCAAGAATTTAACTTTGACTTCTTTTTTTCTGTTATGTTGTTCTTAATAATTGAAGATATTGCGTTATAAAAAAACAAAAAAAAAAAACACAATAGTTCAGTTTTTAGGCACATCTTTCAAATTCATTTCTTACACTTACACAAAATGTCATGGAAATACTTAACTTCACCATTAACAAACAGCTGAAATTCTTGGCACATTCAAAGTTTTTCTGACACCATTTTGTCTTCAAAGCAGGAACAAAGAAGTTTGTTTGTCTCACATCACATAAACTTTTGTTGTAAGAGGAACTACGATTGTATCAGTCTTCTTTTGGTCTTGATTTAACAAGGTCTTCTGTTTGCCTTTTACGATTGTACGACTGAAAAAAATAATCAAAAGTATTACATTATTTTTGTAACAAAGGATTACAGAAGTAAAGTTTAATGTTGATGAAAGATTATTAGTTCTGAAATAATTAGTTCTTATCTGAATAAATGTGAAATAAAATTTTTACATTGAGTATTTTTAGCAATTGGAAACTAATATTTGAGTGATATTGAGTATGATCTTTTATTTTTAAAACTCGGTTTATATTTTTCAAGTTTTTCACTCTGCAATTCCTAAAACCTGGCTGTATGGATGCACAGTTTTTGAATTTGGCAGAGAATTAACACTTTGCTTTCATATACATGATTAATTTCTTTAAGACATGTTATTTCTGCAATTAATACATCGTATCTAGAGTCCAGATTCATAAACAGTAAGAATGTCTAAAATATAATCTATATTATACGCTAAAAATCTTTAATATATGCAGTATAAAATTCACGGGAAAAAAAATAATTAAAGCTATGTAAATTCTTATAAAATATGGCCTTTTGTTATGGCAGTGTTATGTATTTCAATGTGCTCAAAAAAGTTGAAGGTAGAAAAATGTTTGAAAGCAATTTTATTCTTTATTAATCCCAAACTATCTCTGCAATCAGGATTCTTCCTGAAGTTTTGTTGTAGGACTATTCCTGTTTTGATAGCAATGTTCCAAAGTTTTTACAAAGAGATTCAGGAGGTGAGCTGACTAGATTTATATTATTAAAATTATATTAGATAACATGCTCCAACTTCTTTTAGAGATTACCTCTTTTTTGTATGTGATGTATACTACAAACTTAGCAATTTATCTTTGCTTATGTACTTTACCTTTTCAGCTATTTGGGCAAGTTCTTCTGCCATTGATTTGCCAGTTTCTTGCACAAGGCCAGAGAATATGCTTTCTTTATTTTGCAGTAAAATGTGGGGGTGATCATATTCCTGCAATTCAAGCTTGAAATTAGTCTTGCACATAATAAGTTGTATTTTGAGACAATAAAATAATTTCTAATAATAAATGTATTTGCACAGTTGTTATTGAAATACTATTCTGTGGATGTATTACTCTAGATACTTAGGAATGAGCACAGAGGGTTGTGGCTACCTGAAAATTTTGACAGGGATCCTTTTGCCATATTCTTTATTAAGCATCAAAAACAGTTAAAAAATGTGTGCCATGCCATGGGGAGAAGTGTATTCAGAGCTTGTTTTTTAATTCTGGATTTACCTACTGTAAGCCATAAGTTGAATTCTGACTACAGAAGGAAATGAGTGCTTTGGGGAAGAATTGATAAGAAAATATTCGCTCTGGCATTTGCAAGAACAAATTAGCTATGGATTTGTGCCATTCGTGAAGGAATTGACTTCCTGCTGCGACATGGAGAATGATCATTTGGATAACTATATTTCCCACTTAAGTTTAGAAGACGTGCACAGATGGTGAAGTTAAATTTACATACAAAAGCAAATCTAGGGGCCATCTCAGCATTTACTCAAAGGATCAGGGACTCTGGATGAAAAACCTGCTCGAGATAGGGGTCATTGACCCAGAAGCTGAAGTTCCATACTTGTCACAGGTTGTTGAGAATTATACAGTCCAAATAATGGTAATAATAATAATAATAATAATAATAATAATAATAATAATAATAATAATAATAATAATTAATACATAAAATATAATTATTAAAATTGATATTATTTTCCATTTTGATGCTTGGTATAGTCTGTAATTTTATAGAAACAGTTATATAACAGAAAAGATTTTATTTGACTTAAACATGTGTAACCATTTCAGTCCTTTAATGTCTAGCAATGTGTATGTGTTGTATGTGAATTTTTTTAGTGAGCTATTGGTACTGACACCTGATGAATGTGAATAATACATTGAGTGTTATAGCTATAGACAAGCTTTTGCTGAAAAAATTTTCCGACTCGGAAGTAAGTCATTTTTGACAAAAACACTTATTCATAAATCAAGAGACAAGGTAATGATAAAATTCTGAGATTAATAAAGAGAGGTTCATAAAAATCATGTGGTTGGGATTTGCTTCTGTCCAAATACATCCAATGAGCAGTGTAAAGGCTGACTGAATTTAAAAGAATTTTGAATACATAGTATAATGAACTTAATTTTGAATTCACTTCATTTAAGTGGATGTTCCTTTTGAGGTTTTGTCTGAATTGAGAGTCTTAAAAATTGTGTTACCTTATCATATTACATCAGTCAATGTTCATTTTCAATGGAGTGCAGAAATGTTTATTTGAAATGGAAAACTACTTTGAAACTTTTTCTTATCATTTACTATTAATTTGCTATTATGGAACCAATTTGAAACATCTGATATTGTATGCCCTTCTATTTAGGGTTTCTTTACTGCAAAGAATATTCGTATCATCCGGAAAAAGAACTGTTCTTCCGTGCAACTCTGGGTATTTTGCTACTACATTATAGAGCTAGGGTAGGGATTCCAGAGTTCATGAATAAGTGTGTAGGTTATATGTCCCCTTCCCCTAAGTCACGTACAGTACTTTTTTTTTTCTCCGTTAAATAGTGAAGTATGTTTTTTAAAAATGGG
Organism: Gryllus bimaculatus; assembly: GCA_017312745.1. Taxonomy (NCBI): domain Eukaryota; kingdom Metazoa; phylum Arthropoda; class Insecta; order Orthoptera; family Gryllidae; genus Gryllus; species Gryllus bimaculatus. The sequence goes on along the minus strand of BOPP01000033.1, from coordinate 4,095,204 downwards.
TCATAAACGGCTAACAGCCACCGACTATTCAACCAATTTTTAAGACATCTAGGTACATTGTGTATATTGTCAGATAACAGTGTGCGATGATAATCCAGTTTAATTTTTCACATGTAACTGATGCGGGACAGGTGAAAGGGATGTGAAAAAAATGGCTTTCTTTTATACTAGAAGGATAATTACTTTTCTATTAAGATAAGCTAAAGATAAAAGTATCTACATGCAAGGATTAAGTTTATCATGTATAACGGATGTATTAGTTAGTTTCACGGGTTATACATACCACTGCCTGACCAGCATCCATGACGAGCACCTTATCAGAGTCCATGATAGTGTTAAGGCGGTGAGCTATGGTGAGCACTGTTCTGTCACCGAACTTACGTCGGATGGTCTCCTGAATCAGGGCATCCGTCCTAGGAAGTGCAAAGGTGGTCATAAGAGGATGCATTCATAGAAACAAGCATGAATTAGAAAAGATGATTAACAAATTATATTGTGCATTGAGTCAGAGACATAGTTTACCCCAAATGAAATAAATTCAAAACCAATATCGTTTATTGATTAGATATAATCAGTTGTTGGGTTCAGACGATTATGTATTTTTATTTTTTGTTTCTTTTATTTCGCAATGAAAAATAAATGTGAAGAGCATATTTTTTTTAATAAAGAACACAGTATTAATCAGAATTAATGAATATTGAAAGTGTCGTAATTATCCGAGGTAATTGTGTCTCAGACTGGGAAAAACTGTGATAATACGGAATTTATTTAATACTAAAGGATAAAGTGCCACCAATTTATACACTTTATGCGTTGTTTTTAATAGTTTATTTTGTGCCACTTTTATGACTCTCAGTTAACACAAGCCAGGACTTCGCGAGTTTTCTGTTCACGAACAATGCGTTTTCAATAAGCAAAATGTTCTTAAAACAATGAAAATTTTACTATTTGATACCAATAGTTTCCTGCAAATTAATTTGCGTTAACATTGTACATATAAAACTATATTAAAATATTTTATAAATAGTCTTCTTTTTTACAAAAGTAATTGTTTTCACTTTATATTTATTGTACATTTAGCTCTCACATTGCTAGATGCGAGAGGAATGGAAGCGTTGATAATTTTGATAGCAGTATTGTTATATCACGTCTGTGGCTCGTTTTTCGATGCTAATAGTTTATATTTCTTGGTGTTAAATGATACCAACATTGCTCGTTGCTATCTTCGATTCAAAATTATGTTTGGTAAAGCAGGTTTGCTAATGTGCCATCAAGAGGGGGCTGATAAATACGTGCACGTATACATATTAGTCTCGTGAAAGTTTCGAAATGTATCCGCCTGGTATGTAAATCAGCGCTGCTCAAATGCAAGAGATCGGGTTAGATGGCTCAGGGCATCAATTAGTGTCGCACAGGGCGGTGCCCTGTTGGAGATGGCTGGAGGGAGAAACTTCCCGTAAAGCGATGTGTAGGACGGGGCAGGATCTCCCAATCTAGGTGTGAAAATCACCCCCACATCCCGCAATAAATGCATGCACTAAAATGACGGGATTAATGACCTTACCAGTTGACGCCCGAAATCATCAATCAATCGGTCAAATGCAACATTGGTGGTTGACCTATTGTTGGTTGCGAGCGCGTAAACGACGGAGGTTGTTTGTCCCATAAGTGTAGTGCATGTTTCCTCGTGATGTGGCCGTGATCTTCCTCCGCTGGATGGTGAGATCTGGCGCCGACCTTTCGTCGGCTAGCAGAGTTTCCTCAACCAGGCATCTCCAACCAGCGGAGCACTGCCCCAGTCGGGACACGCTCAAAACTCCCAGCATGTGTGTGTAAGGGGTGAGGATAGGACAGGGAAGAGCAAGGAAATATCGCGCGGCGTCCTTGACCCGTTGTACCGGGGAGTACTGTTTCGGAATTTGCCTGGTATTGATCGGAGAAACCACGGAAAACTACCGAACAGAGCAGCCGGCCGCTAAAAAGAATGCTCCTCCGGAAAGCGATTCAGTTCAATCTAGCTGACAAGCAACTCTCGGGACTCGAACATAGGTCTTCGCGGTCGGGGGCACTGCACAGACATGAGTTGATGCTCTGAGCTACCCCCTCCGGTCCAGTGGCCCGAAGATAAGTTTTGGGCCAGGGCCCGCTCGCAGCTCTGCTGTGGAGCGTAGCTAGCGTCTACTGCGTGAAGCCCTAAAGGAAGGGGGAAATAACTCACTGCGGGTCGACGTTGGCGGTGGCCTCGTCCAGCACCAGGATGCGGTTGTCCCTGAGGATGGCGCGCGCCAGGCACACGAGCTGGCGCTGCCCCACGCTGAAGTTGGCGCCGCCCTCAGCCACTGGGGCGTCCAACGCCTCCACCGCGTCCTTCAGCTCCACCTGCGTCACATGTCATTTGCCACTCGCGCGGTTCCTTGACTTGGTTATTTCAACCGAAACTACATGATAGTTTCATATTCATTTTCCGTAAATCTGTAGTACTAAATGCTAAATTTAACTCTCTTAACGACTCCTGCCCTCTTAACACCCGGCGTCCATTCAGGATTTAATAGTCCGCCGTCCGTTAAGAACTAGCGAACGAATTATTTTGTGCTAAAGATGGCATATGAGTACACTTATTCCAAGAAATGGGCTTTCTTGAAGTCTTCCTTCCGCGGCCGTAATCTTGCTAGTGTCCTTGGCCGTCTGGGTGACGTGGTGAAGTCTCTGATATCGACGTTTGACCATCTTCACGTGGTCTTCCTCAGACACAGATCAGCCCTGAGGAAGACCACGATAAGATGGTCCAAATGAAGGCAACACAGCCTTCGACGCGGCAACAACCGGGTAGCCAAGAGCAATGATATCTCTTGTTTATATGACTTTTCGTTGCAAGACGTATTACGAAATATATTGAACGACACACGTCCGATTGAAATATTTATGTTTATTTATTTATTTGCGTCAAAAACAGTTAAAAACTGTGTGTGACGTGCTATGGGGAGAAGTTAATTTGATGTTACATTTATGCCCAGAAGCAAAACAAGGGGCTATCTCAGCATTTGCTCAAGGATTAGGGAAATTGGACAAAAACCTGATCGAGATGGGGGTCAAAGACTCAGTGAAAACACACTGTTGCGTATTTGCTGATTATCGGCTTTTGGACGTTATTAAGTATAGCGTATGAATGCCAGAATCGATGAACTCGAATGAATCTGTATTGCTTTTGCTTGTTCTTTCTTTTCCGCACTCCGATGTCTCAAAGACTAATTTGAAGAGGACAATAGTGGGGAGTCCGCGATACGCAACAAAAACAAATCAGGAGGCAGCTCGGATATGTCAGATCAGTTAATGCAGTTGGGCGTCATAGGTAAAGACTAAATGGTAACTTGGAAGAATTGATACTGATGATGTCGAATAGCAGGAGAGAATTTTAAAGCCCTTGATAACCATTGAATGCGGAAAGAGATGCAAGACCGTCGTAGTTGCGTACTGAGTTGACTGCCCTGCCTTCCGCGGTGAGGCGCACACAGTGCTGACACTCTATTTTTTTTAACAACCGGTTCTCTCCAATGATTTCCAATAATTTCTCTTTTTTATTCCAGTAGACTAATTTGGTTTATAAGGTAATGGCGCTTACAGAAAAAAGTTTAATAACTTGTTTTTGTAAATTTATGGATTCAATAATTTAAGAAGTAACAATTATGCCGGATACAATAGTGAGCAGACAGCTAGATGAGTATGTGAATATGCTGTACTTCTCTTATACCGGATGCCAATGTCAGCAGTTGTATGGTGTCCAAGACAGCCAGGATTTCAGAAAAGAAGTCATGTCCCAAACAGCAAGAAGATCAAATCAAGAGAGATCGTCCGAATCAGAAATATGTTATTCAGAGCTACAATAATTGTAACAACTTGATTGGGATAAATTTCAACTGGTTAAGCGTATCACAAACATTTTAACAACCTGTTCTACGAACTACAATAATTTTGACAACCGTTTCTGTTAACAGCAATTATTTTAGCAATCGATTTTGCAAACAGCAATAATTTTAGCAATCGATTTTGCAAACAGCTATCATTTTAGCAATCGATTTTGCAAACAGCAATCATTTTAGCAATCGATTTTGCAAACAGCAATCATTTTAGCAATCGATTTTGCAAACTACAATCATTTTAACAACCAGTTCTGCAAACTACAATAATTTTAACAACCGATTCTACGAACTACAATAATTTTAGCAACCCAACAGCAAAAGTTTCAACAACCTGTTTTGCGAACAGCAATAATTTTAACAACCGGTTCTGCAAACTACAATCATTTTAACCGGTTCGCGCGAAACAGCAGAATAACAGCATAGCGCACACCTTCGCCCGCATTGCCCTTCGGCTCCACGTGGCCGGGGTTTGGCGCCCGGCGCGGGCGGAGAGACCCACCTCGTCGAGGGCGGCCCAGAGCGCGGCGTCGCTGAACTCGGCGAAGGGGCTGAGGTTGAAGCGCAGCGTGCCCGAGAAGAGCACGGGCTCCTGCGGGATGATGGCGAGCGCGCGGCGCAGCTCGTGCAGGCCCAGCTGCTGCGTGTTGACGCGGTCCACGCGGATGGCGCCCTCGAGCGGCGCCAGGCGGAAGAGCGCGGCGATGAGCGACGACTTGCCCGCGCCCGTGCGCCCCACCACGCCCACCTGCGCGCAAATGCGGCGCGTCGCTAGGGCAAGGGGCGGGCGAACGCGGGTCAGGGCGTCAATTGATGGCATCGCAGTGGCTCTGGCCTGGAGGTTCTAGGGTTCATTTCTCCACACTGGCAGGATTTTCGACTCTGGCTAGGTAGCTAGATAGCAAACGGACACTGGGTAGGTAGCAAGCGGACCGCGCACGATCTTTCCTTCCCGTTCCTTGTCCTATCCTCACCCTACACTTACACACACACACACACACACACACACACACACACACACACACACACACACACACACACTACATTATCACAACTATCGGGAGGCTTAGGGCGTGTTCCGGCTCCGCTGGTGGGAGATTCCTGGTTGTGGGAAACCCCGCCGGCGCGTATATCGGAAAGGAGCGGAAACGAAAAGAGCGGAACGGAAAAGCCGACGTGTAGATCGGCGCCGGCAACGAGGGCAGATCGTCTCCTCCACGATAACAACATGCAAATACGTAATGGATGAAAGACCTTAGCAGTTGACGCCGTCGTAATCACTAATCAATCTAAGATGCTTGCGAAATACTTGGTGAGGGGAAAATCTGGAAGTTAACCGTCGAGATCGGCGCCGGATCTCACGTGCAAGCAGGGGATTAAGATTTTTGGGGGGGGAGGGTACTGATGCACAACGTTAGAATAAACCGTATATTATTGGCATTTTTCACGTACATGGAGGTTCCTTGTATAACGATTTTTTAATAGAGCATTTAGCATAAAGCTAAAAATAATTGATAGTTTTCGGTGGTCTCACCAAGTTTTGCCTGCATCTTACCCTGTGCGCCCCTTCGATAGAGAAGCAGAGATCGCGGAGCACGGGCGGGTCTCCCCGCGAGTACCTCAGGCTGAGGTGGTCGAACTGGATCTCCCCATGCTGCGGCCACCCGGGCAGCGGCTTATGCGCTGCGCACACACACAAATGCTGTTCAGATGCCTTTGGATAGACGTGATCGCACGAAAAGTAATTGTGATTGGCTGGTGCATAATTTTCGTTTCTGAAACCTATATTTTATTTGTATATTTGACGTTTTCGTCGAAGAAAAAAACTGTGAGATGTTTTTGCTACTCATCGAACTGACGTCGTTTCCTCATGGTCCGGCCTTTGATTGGTTCGCATCTCCGTATGCGTTGGTGTTTCGCAGAAACAAGAAAATTCTTTGACTGACTCAGAACGTGACCTGCCAAACAACAGTGCGTAATGAGCTGAATGTCAGTCAGGGGCAAATGTCACAAGAGTAGCTTCGTAATATGAAATTTCCAACCACGTGGCACGTCCATTGGTAAATTTACTGAGTCGGTACAATATGTACCCACCCACAATATGAACAAAAATACGAATTATGTTTTTTAAAGCGTTGATGGTTTTAAAATATAATTCTGCCGGGTCGTGTATTTTTCCGCCAGGTCCGTTATTTTTAGTTAGATAAAACTTGACGGTTTGGATTTTACATATTTAATATATTATAAACTTCTAAATTACTAGAAAGCATGTATAGGTAGTGCTTTACAGTGAACTTTAAACCGTATCGTAACTACATCTCTCTTAAAAAAACAACTAAATATTCCCCCACCCCCGCCCATGAAAGATCCGGGATCTGAAGACTGTTATCTTGAAGTAAAATTTACATTTAAAAAATAACACACGAAAAATATTGAATATATTTGTACTTTTTAATTAAAACACGAATTATTGCAATCGATAAAGACTCCCACAGCCAGAGTTAAGGGAAGGCTCTCTGCTGTCCAGGTGACGCCGCATCGAGGGCATTGATAATAATAGGCATCACTGCCCTGGATGTTGCGTCACCCGGAGAGCCGAAAACCTTCAAAATAAAAATTACCTTCATTACCTACATACAGGAGCAACTATCCCCTTATTCCATATAATCAAAATCTCGCAGCATTAATAAAAGTATTAAAATGAGGTATTTATAAAAAAAGAAAGAAAGAAAGACAGAGAGAGAGAGAAAGAGAGCGAGAGAAAGAGAGCGAGAGAAAGGGAGCGAGAGAGAGAAAGAGAGCGAGAGAGAGAAAGAGAGAGAGAGAGAA